>OY998255.1:21127500-21554415 GCA_963922045.1 Persicaria maculosa | reverse complement strand
GATCTCATCAAATGTCGGCTCATTAACTGAGTCGAGACGAACCCGCTCAGATAGGCTTGTAGAGCCCCCTATTCCCGGCCTATACCTCTAGGAATATCATGGGAACCGACCATTGATAATGAGGTCTCGACCTCCTTTTATAGTGCAAGTTTTTTTTTTTTTTTTTTGATTAGGAAAGAATTCGGTTAGGGGTTACCTAACCGATAGCATCCTGACGGATGAGGTCTAGAAGACCTGGATCATTGGCTAAACAACTGCCCCTGGAAGAGCGGTAAAGGTGTGCAACCTTATCCGCCGCTCTATTACCACTACGGGGCACATGAGAGAAAGAAACCTCTCTCATATTAAGTAGAAGAAGTTTAATATCCGACATAATCAATTCGATTTCCCAAGGGCATTGTAGGCTGTTTTTTAAGTGATTTATGATAATTAGTGAGTCACCCTCTATGTGGACAGAAGTTATGTGCATACGGGTAGCCTGAACCAATCCGTATTTTAAAGCAAGTGCTTCAGTCCCAATGGGAGATTGTCTGCCAACAACTGCATGCCCAATGTGAACAGGTTTACCCAACCAGTCACGAATAATGAATCCTATTGTACTGTCACCATTAGGAAGTGTGGATCCGTCGAAATTAAGTTTAGGAGTCCCTTGGGGAGGTTTTTTCCATTTTTGTGATTTATTTTTCCTACCAGGCTCACTCGACTTTTTAGCGGACAAAGAAACCCGAGGAGATAATGACTCCTCATTGTTGATCTTGCAAGCAGTCATCCAATTGTTGATGTGATTATAGATAATGTAGTTCATCCAATTGGGATTTGGAGGTGGTTCATTTCTGAAGATGAGATTATTTCGTGCATTCCATGTGATCCACCAAGTGAAAGCGATTTTTTGTTTATCGGTCTTAGAAAGAACTCTGCCCAAAGCTGCCAAAATCGGTTGAATGTCCCTAGATGTAGATAACATATTCTGGATAAGCAGCTTGTCAGGGGGCTTTAATGTGGAGTTAATAGAGTTAAATGGACATTCCAGGAAAATGTGGGAGTCATCTTCGATTGCCTGGTTACACAATTCGCATGTAGAGGGCAACGAGATGCCCCTACAACTAAGGCGTGCTTTTGTCGGAAGCCCATTGTGACTAAGTTTCCATAGAAAGTTTTTGACTTTAGGAAGAGCAGAGATTTCCCACACCCATGCATTGGCATCATCATTATAAAGGTGATGATTCGTGATGAGTTTATACGCACTATCAGTGGAAAACCAACCGTTTTTTGCTGGCCACCAATAGAGTCTGTCGGGGAAGCTGTTAATAGGCAGATGGATATTGATGATATTGGAAACAATTTCGTTCGGGAGAACAAGACGAAGCTTTTCCTCCCACCAATTCCCACCAATTATGTATTCACTGACAGTTTCCTCCAGATTTATGGAACTATTCGGGTTATGCAATGTTTGCAGTGGTTTACGAGTAACCCAATTATCCTTCCAGAACTTAATACTGGATCCGTTTCCCACCGACCAAACGAGACCGGTTTTGAATTCGTCGAGGAGGGCAGTGAGCTTAGACCACTGCCAAGACGCCCCACCACGCCGAACATAGGACAGAATATGGGAGGATTTAATGTACTTATACTGAATGATTTGGACCCATGGATTATTTGGTTCAGCGAGAATTTTCCATAGGTGTTTCATTTGGAGAGCTTTGTTCATAGGTTGAGATTTCCTCAGCCCAACCCCACCTTTAATTTTAGCACGGCAGATTCTGTCCCAGCTAATAAGAGGACGATGTTGAGCATCTTTATTCCAAAAAAAAGTGCGATTGAGTTGGTCCAAATCGTTATGAACCGAACACGGGAGCATGAAACTCTGCATAGAGAATAGCGGTTTTGATGAAAGATTCGATGCAATCAATGTCGCACGACCCTGTTGGGAGAGTGAGTTAGCTTTCCATTTGGCTAACTGGTTCTTAGAGTTGCAAATGAGATTACCAAAGGTTTCTTTATTAAACCTCCCATTGATAATAGGGCAACCAAGGTATTTTTCGAGTGATGTTTCACTAAGAATGCCTAACATGCTTTGGATTTCTAGAGTTCTATTTCGTGTAATACCCGCAGTTGTTTGGAAAGCTGATTTGTTAAAGTTCACTTTTTGACCAGAAAGATTACAATATTCATCAATGATTGTTTTGATAAGCCTGCATGCAAGGGTCGATCCTTTAGAGAAGATGATAATATCGTCAGCGAAGGCGAGGAATGGTATACGGGGGCCTGTGTGGCCGAACTTAAACCCGATGGGGTTACTTGAGATAGAGGCTGACGTGGCTAGTTTTCTAGCAAGAAGCTCAGAACCTAAGATGAAAAGGAACGGTGATAGGGGATCTCCCTGACGAAGACCCCTAGTCGGCTTAAATAAATCTGTCGGACCGTTGTTAACAAGAACGGAAAAAGATACAGTGGAGATGCATTCGTAAATCCAGCTAACAAACATAGGGTGAAAACCAAATCTGTCTAGGACGGCTTTTGTGAAAGCCCAGTCCACGCGATCATACGCTTTTTCCATGTCAAGTTTAATGGCCAGCCACCCTTCTGAACCCCTTCGTGACCGAAAGGAATGGAAAATTTCATGAGAAATGAGAATGTTGTCTTGAATTGCTCTATCGGATACAAAGGCTCCTTGAAGGGGATGAATCAATTTACCAATAACTTTTTTAAGTCTCTCAGTAAGAATTTTGGATATGATTTTATAAATAGTGGAACACAAGCTAATCGGCCTATAATGGGTAGTCATAGTGGGATTATCACATTTAGGCAGGAGAGAGATAAATGTATGGTTAACCTGACGCAAGATTTTACCAGAGAGGAAAAAGCCTTTAACGGCCCGTATGACAGTAACCCCAACAATATTCCAATTGTGTTTGTAGAACTCAGCCGTCATACCATCTGGACCAGGGGATTTATTTTTGCCAAGAGAGAGCACAATTTGTTTGATTTCGCTGTTTGACGGGATCTGTATAAGCATTTCATTGTCTGAATCAGTAATCTCATGGTTGATTAGCTGGAGATATTCTTCCAGAAGCCCTTGAGACAAGGTTTCCTTTTGGAATCTTTTTTCAAAATCATGTCTTATTTCAGTTTTGATATTCTCATCCCCTACTATTAGAGTTCCGTCAGCAGTAGTGATTGATCTGATAATTTTCCTGTTGCGTCTACCAGATGCAATTTTATGAAAATATCCTGAGTTTGTGTCAGCTAGTTTCAAATGCCTGGATTTGGCCCGTTGATTCCAATACACTCTTTGAAATGAAAGAAGATTATTCTTTTTAAGGCGAAGGTTTTTTTTCCCTTCGGATCAAGCATGGGTCGTTAGAGTGGAGCAAACGAGTTTGTACCTGCACAAGTTGGTCTTCCACTTCGATGAGTTGACGAAATATATTCCCAAATGTATTTTTATTCCAGTATTTGGCTTTGTTCTTAAGTATCTTTGTTTTGTAGACTAGCTGAAACATGGCAGAGCCAGAGCACGAGGCACGCCAAGCTTGTTTAACAATATTTTTAAAATCATTCCTTTGAAGCCAAGCGTTTTCAAATTTGAAAGGTGGTACTTGAAACGGGACGTTGTCAATCAATTCAAATGAAATACGACAATGATCTGATGTAGAGAAAGCTCCGTTCTTAGAGCTGATAGAAGGAAATGCTTGTAGAATGTGATGATGAACCAGCACCCTATCAAGTTTTTCGTAAATGTTGTCAGGACCATACTGTTTTTTTCTCCAGGTGAATGGGTTGCCGTAAGACGGGATATCTATTAGCTCACATTCATTAATGAAATTTGATAGACGTCTGAATCTAGCAGGGTTAGTTTCAGCCCCACCCAATTTTTCATTGAATCCATTGATCTCATTAAGATCTCCAACCACAATGCAAGGGGAAGAAGATCCAGTTATAATTTCCGAGAGGTTTTTCCAGAACTCATCTTTCCTACAAGGGTCCGGTGGGGCGTATACGCAAAGAATTAAAATAGAGAGATGGTTATGGGTGTTAGAGTAATTGAGACCAATAATCCTTGGCAAATGAATCTGGACAGATAAAGACACATGTAGAAGTTGGTGCGATTTCCACATAACACCAATGCCACCTGATTTCCCATCCGCTGGTGACCAGACGGCGTTGTCGAAACCGGACGATCTCCATACCTTAGCATCTGGAATTTGGTTTGTTTTTGTTTCGGCAAGCGCCAAAAGATGAAGGTGCTCATTCTTTGACCAAGCATTTATGTCTACCCAAAATTGAGGTTTAGAAATACCCCTACAATTCCAAAACCCGACTTTCATGATGAATCTATCTGCGTACGAGGAGGAAGGTGTCGCCCCTCATACAAAATGCTTTTACAAGAAATTGTTAAAATGATGTTTGCGAGAGCGTGAAGTGCAAGGCACACAACCAACGAGCCATTTTTGGTTGAGCGGGTACTGATCAAAATATATGTGGCAAAGGAGAAGGACATGATCCCAATTTTATTATGCCCAACAGTGGGAGAGTAAGGGAAGTGTAAACTGCACATAGCATTCTTGGGATTATTAAGTGATTTAATAATCCAATTCCAATAAACAATGGGACACACCATCAGTTTAGGCAATTTAGGCTCAAAGGGGCCGGTCAAGGCAATAGAAATTAGGTCCAGTGGAAAGGTTAATCGGAAGGAGACATACAATCCCAAAAACAAAGAGCAATTTATATAATGAGGTAGTAGCAGAGACAAAAGTAGAATCAACTCCATGAGTCTGGAAGATAGCAGCAGCTTGCGAGCAAGCCAAGAGAAGCACTGATGATTATAATTGAAAGCCAAAGTAACGCCAGTTTTTACAAGACAAGCAAAACCCGTGTCATTGATATATTGTTTGAGAGGGTGCACTAGTAAATTCCCAACCGAAAACATGGGATTTATGTACCAAAAAATTCTTAGAAAATATATTCGAGATGCGATCTTAAGCATATTGTTGGAAACTAACAACAGTAAACCCCTTCTACAGGGAGGTTTTTTCCAAAGCTTATTAAACGATACAAGAGCGCAATCTACCACCAGAGTTATACCAAACACCAGTAGCATACAGGGCCCAAACCAACCAGATGGGAGAGAAGGCCTAATAGAAGATAAATGCCCACAAAAGATTGCGAAATGTACAGTCTGGAATCGGAGTTCAAATGCACTGCGCGAGTGTGTACAACAGTACATACGAATTAATCGGGCATTTTTCCTTGTGCACCTCAAGTCGAGATCAAACAGTTCGATCCACCACAAGCTGAAACTAAGACGGTTATGTAAGAAGATATTGTTACAAAGCAACAAGCAGTTTAACAAATATTGAGGGACACCAGAAGGTTGCAACAATACAGTTTTTAGGCCCTTTAGAGGGATGTGGGTGTGACTGAGAGTCACTGTTTTAGCTGAATTGAATGACTGAATATCAGATTCCATAAAACCAAGTTTAACAGACCATAAGGATTTCAACACAAACAACAAAGAGCGAGAGACACTAATTTTATTATTGAAAGCTGATACAAGGTGTAGCTTTAGATGAAACCTGGGTTTTAAGAGCATCAAAGATGCCCTCCATCTACAGAGCCAGCACACGCATGAAGAAGGGCTAGAAAAGGCAGCAACGTGCCTTTGATTTACTGCAGCAATCGAGGGGCGGGGCACCTCAACAAGGCTGATGTCTTCAATTTGTTTGGAGCTCACTTGGTGAATGGGATGAGAAAGGCCACAGCCGACCACCATACACTTTGTTAAGCCAAGGTTGAGCACCAACGGATCCAAGGAAACCAAATAGCCAACAGGACAGTGATTAAGCCGGTGATACACCACCATCCAACCAAAGCAACTCGGACAGCAGGGGTTATAAAAGATAATAGTGCTATTAAATTTGATAATGAGTTGTATGAACTCAATTTTCAGGCCCTTTGCAGGGGGGTAGGTGTGACAATAAGCCACTGTTTTACTTAGATTAAACACAAGTTTAATATGTTGTGCAGTTTTTAGAAAAACAAACCCAAAAGAGGGTTTCACAATCCAGAGACTGTGAAGAAGACCAAACTTTGGGAAGCAAAGAAATTGAAGAAAGGGGGAAAGAAGAAACCTGAGATTGTGGGAGTTCACAATCCCCACCCGACACAGCAACCTCCTTCCACCGAAACCCAAGCCACAACAGAAACACCCAAAGCACACCAATACAAGCTTTCTCCACAGTTTCCAGCCCCAGGGCTTCCTCCTCCGCCTTTTGAAGTTCTTCGAAACTGGCACAATCGCCATCCAGTCGGCAATCCAAACATGAAATTTTGGACATCGAGACCCAGAGTATGGGCATCGGTTCGATTGGCCTTGCAGAACAAAGGCAAAGACCATGAAATAGATCAAGCAGGGAATCTTGGGAGATACCGAGCGCAACTCGGCTTGAGACAACACCGAGAGAAAGATGACGAGCCCAAGGCTGGGCGATTTCAGATTACGAATTAGGGTTGGGAAAGGAGTTCTGGCGGAGGAGAGGAGGCGCGCGTGATAGGCGCGTTGTTTTCTGCCCCTTTGGGGTTTTTTCTTTTAAAATTCTAAATACTTTCCAGTCTCCAGTCTTCCTTTTATAGTGCAAGTATTTCTACATGCATGCCACTTGTTGCCACATGTCAAGTGTCTCACACCATGTGTGATGGGGGCAGGGATGCCATGTGTCTAGCATGCATGTGGGAGTCGTGGATGGTCTATCGTCCGCGGACGTCTTGAGTCCTTATCCTGACTCGTACTCGCCCATTTTTCATGTTTATAAGGTTCTATTTATATAGCGGGGAACCTTTATTTTTTATGGTATTTAAGAATATCATTATTTAAATTTTGGGCATCATCAACTATGCTTGTATTTTAGACACCGCTTGTTTAAAAAAAGCGCTATGCTTGTATTTTCTAATAGCGCTTTTTAAATACCGCTTTTAATAGTGTTGTCAGCGCTTCAGTTAACAGCGCTTTGAAAACCGCTGTGCTTCCCAATAAAAAACCGCTCTTAATTAGCTTTTTTACTAGTGACAAAAGCTGTTGGGGTGAAAAAATGACTTTTTTCTCTAAAACTTTCCCTTTTCTCTATTGTAAAGATGTTGTTGGGCTTGCTCTAACTTATTAATTTTTTTAAAAAAAAATACAACGTATCTCCTTCATCGGGGGGGGGGGGGGGGTGCGCACAAAGAAGAGGCAATAAGATAGCACAAGCACATAATGAAAATCATTCCGACTGACAACATGAAAAGTCCATATATCACCATGAATAATGTCAAAACGAGCAAACAGAGAACTAATGAAATCAATTCAAAAGATAACATGCATAAATTTTAGTTCTCATTTAAATATTAATTTTAAATGCAAAACCAATTCATTATATCACCAACTTTAATTCTATCATCATCTACCATGCATGTATCACTACACCCCAAAGTACAAATTAACCATCAAAATATCCTCAAACTGTTCACCATAACAATAAAATTAAAGTTGCATGCATGATGTTTTTTAAAATCAGTAGTAACCAAGCAGTGTGGAATGTGGATTGTGAAGGTGTGTTGATGTTGATCATCAAACACTTACTACGCGACAAGATGCTTGTGAAGTAAGGGTTGTTAAACATTTTTTTCTGGGGTCATGTATAGTAATAGTATAGTAAGGGTGTTAAACATTGATCACTGCATTATTTCGTGCATTAGGCAATAGAACATGCAAGTAATTAATATATACACCCCAAATCAAAATGTGAGGCGTAGATTTAGCGTTACTGCAGCACTAGACGCAAATTAACCACTTGAGCTAGCTAAAGTTCATCAATGAAAAATAACAAATGAAATGGATGGAGTAAAGATTAAAGCAGATTACGTTGTATTGCAACCTCATGCGTCATTACACTAGCCCGCCCTATGGATGATCAAGCAAGAAACGATTGTGTAACAAATTGCCATAAATGGAAAGAAATAGGCATTTATTTGCGTGAAACCAGGAGGAAACAAATTAAAAGACGGGACGTTACGGAAGCAAAAGCACGAAAATCACCCAAACTCAGGAATACAAACAAAGGTGCCGCCGGGATAACCCATCATACTTGCCTTTGCTCATCACTCCATAATCTCCATTCCATTCAAGTCGGCGGTTTCACATTTTTCATTGCTAAGGCGACGCATAGGCGGCATGCATCCGTCTCGGAGGGAGGGCCACTCTGTCCTTAAATACGATGGATCGGATGCATTACCAACAACAATTCTTTCGTTTGGATTGTGATAGAGATTATTAAGATGATAGGCGGTGCTGTCAGCTGCACTAGATCTAGAGCTACTCAGTCGTCTGGGCTTCTCCTCTTCGTCAATCTTGTCACATTATTATTATCCCACAGCGTTGCGAAAGCTAATGGAGGAGTTCCTGCCATGTTCATCTTTGGAGACTCTTTGGTCGATGCCGGTAATAACAACTTCCTCAGTTCCATCGCTAAGGCAAACTACTGGCCCTATGGCTGTGATTTCAAAGCCGGCACCACCGGTAGATTTTGCAATGGCAAGACTGTTGCTGATATTTTAGGTCTGTTGATTCTTATGCTTAACTATTTCATTCCATCATACATGTTTTCGATTTGATTCAAATCTAATTGGTTTGGCGTCTAAATTAATTTGTAGGAGAGCTGCTGGGGTTACCATATCTTCCAGCATTCGCCGGTCCTTCAACCATCGGAGACAAAATTCTTAGAGGAGTCAACTATGCTTCAGCTGCAGGAGGCATTCTTGATGAAACCGGAAGACATTGGGTAATATACCATCTCTTATGGTTTTTCGATTTTGGTATCGGTTTCAGATTATGAATCTTTTGAGTTGGATGCATATGTACAGGGGGATCGATACAGCCTGAACGGGCAGGTACTAAGCTTCGAGAGGACCTTGGATCAGCTAAGAAGCATGGCTCAGTCCAAGGCAATAAACCTGAGCGAGTATCTCGCTAAATCGATAGTGTTCATGTCATTCGGAAGCAATGACTACATCAACAATTACCTGATGCCTACGCTCTACACGACCAGCATCAGATATACACCAGTGCAGTTTGGGAATCTTCTGTTGAATCAATACAGTGAACAGCTATTAGCGCTCTATGGATTGGGATTAAGGAAGTTCTTCATAGCGGGGTTGGGGCCACTGGGATGCATCCCGAACCAAAGAGCAACACCACGAGCTGAGCCAGGGAGGTGCGCGGATTCAGTCAATCAGATGCTGGGCACCTTCAACGAGGGCCTTAAGACTCTGGTAGGCCAGCTGAATGGGAACCATCCAGCGGCCATCTTCGTATATGCAAACACGTATGGGGCGGTTGGGGATGTGCTGAACAACCCGGGGAATTTCGGATTCAGGGTCATACATAGAGGATGTTGTGGAGTTTCATCTCCTTTGGGACAAGGTCAGATAATGACATGCCTACCGAACCAGGTGCCGTGTCCTAACAGGAATGAGTATGTGTTCTGGGATGCATACCATACCAGCGAGGCTGCCAACACTATTCTTGCTCATCGCGCTTTCTCAGGACCTCCTTCGGATTGCTACCCCATTAATCTCCAGCAGTTGGCTCTTATTTAGCTATCTTTTGCAGCTCCTGCTATATATGTGCTGTGTGTTATGGTTTGGCTATCTTTATGTTGAAGAACAAATCAAGCAGTTTTAAATTATAGTTTAACAACTCCTTTTGCTTCTATTATATTGCTGGTGAAGAAGTTAACAACGCCAACTTAGAGCAGACAACAGGCTAAACTGTTAAACATAGTAGACAGAGGACAATTGAAATCGGTTTGGTCTTATGTGGGGATGTCATGGGAGAGGATTTTCTGTTGGTAATCCACGACTTGTACGTGTATACGGGGATGTGGTTAAAAGTATCAATAAATCTTTTAAAGTTTTTCACTTAAAAAAAGTTTGAACCTGTCTACTAGTGTTTTTTATATGCTTTTAGGATAACAAAGATACATGTAGATGTAGATAATGAGGATTGCATAAGAATAACAGAAAAATATGTGGATTGCCAGAAGATAGATTTATAGTTGAAGGTAATTAGGACACATGTCAGGTTTCATGACACGAGATAACTTGGTGTTCCTCTCAAACAAACTCAAACCAACTCAGAGGTGATTTAATTGTCAAATTAGTACATACGGGGTGTTTAGAGTGCAAAAAAATCGCATTTTATCAAAGTGGAATAGTAGAAACAATAATAAAAGAAACTGATGTAGACAATTAAAATAAATAGTTCCACCTACAATTATTCACTTTATTCCGTTAAATTGATCCTTGTAACTTCCACTTGTTCCTTTAGTTATTCTATGAATGTCATTTTCCCAACCTAATTTAGTTACTACTCCAACCAATCATAGAAACCCTTATTTCTTGAACAGTCCCCAAATGAGACTTTAACTCAATCAATAGCTTAAGTTAAGAGCTTAGCCAATTAAGGTATCTGCAATCCTTATAGATGAGCGATTTTCCATACATTCAACTTTCTACCTATCCGATAAGTTTTCTATTTGGGTTAAGATACACAATCGAAAATATCTACAAAACTGTAGCAATGCAATTGAATTAACTCTAACTAGTTGATGAGACTAGATAAATTAATAAAACAATCAATTCTTAAAGCGAAAAAAACTTGAAACATTCAATAAAGGAAATAAGAACATGATTCATGAACTCACAATTCGGCAACAAAGCTTCAAATTGCAGGAAGAACGCAGAGAGTCTATTTAGACATGATGAACAAAACTGTCAAAATAAATCTGAATTGTCTTCTTGAATGAACGAAAAACCGTAGCATATGAATCCTTAAATAGACCTAAAACAACCATATCTAGGGATAGAAGATAGATAAAGCTAAATTAGGATATAGTATTTTGCTTCTGGATAGACTTTATCGCATCTCTTGACGACATCTGTCGTGGACGTGGACAATATTCTCCAGGCTTCATGTTGCTGAGGTCGCGACCAGGCTGCTGCAGTCGTGACACCTAGTCGTAGCCAATCTTCATGTGCTCGCGACAACGTTGCAGATTCTCTTCACCTTTTCTCTTCTTTCTTCATTCCTTCTTCCAACTTGGTCCTCTCTCTTACTAATCATTCTCCAGCCTCAGAACTCAGCAACCTCTTCCCGCCGGATCTTTTAAAGCCCTAAAATAATCAATAAAGAACATGTAGATTTGATGTGCGCTTAATTTGCCATGTTTTGCAATAACTTTTACATCGATTTCTGTTCATATTTTTATATTTCTAGGTTAGAATAATGCAGGAATTGTGTAGTTTATGCTTATTTGCCAATTATGAAGATCTACACTAGTTCTTGTTTAAATTCGCATAAATCGAGACGTTTTACGAGAAATTTGGAGAAAAGAAGAAAACCGCCAATGCACTCGATATCGACTACAACAACTCGATATCGAGTGGAAGCTGAGCCAAAAATCGAGCGGGAGCGAGGAGGTCGATATCGACTACCAATGGTCGATATCGAGTACATGACGCCAGAAATTGACTTAGCACCTGAGAGCAACACTGAAGAGGTCGATATCGGCTACAAATAGTCGATATCGAGTGAAGGCTCGGTCGACATCCACTCCTGAGGCCGAGATCGACTGAGATGAGAAGACGAGGTCGATATCGACAACACTTATGGTCGATATCGAGTGAACATCAGAAGCCGATTTCGAGCCAATCCGAGTCCAGATTCCGAGTGGAATTTCTTCCACACCAAGGTACGAGATTCTATCAAGTTGGAAGACCTTTTATCCTATTTAGTAATTCCCTAATTTACCAAGGGGGAATTTAATTGTTTTATTTATTAAATTAGGAATGTTCTATCATTAAGGATTTAGATAGATAGATTTATATATAGATATAGTTGTTCAATCCTAGAATAGCTAGGGTTGAGCACTATAAATAAAGCCCTGCGGGCTGGTTTTTATTTATTCCATTCCATAAGCTAGCAGTTTTGTTCCATAGAGATAGATAGATAGATAGATAGATAGATAGATAGATAGAGAGAGAGAGAGAGAGAGAGAGAGAGAGAGAGAGAGAGAGAGAGAGAGAGAGAGAGCTAGAGCCGAGTAGAGTTGGAGCGAGACGAGACGTTGTGGCTTTGTTCGGTTGTAAGCTTTCGTTTATTTTAATGCAAATAGTTATTTCCATTATGATTTTGATGTTTGTTACTATGATGAAGAGCGAGTAGTCACCCTACTTCTAGGGTGGGGGTGAGCTCGACGGTAGCCATGTAGGGTTATGCATCAAAGGTATGATTTTTATATGCGATTTCATCTTCTATCCCTATTTGTGATTCTTCTACGACGGTACCAGGTAAATCCTCATTTGTGTTATTGAAGCGAAAGTGATCTTAATATGAATTTGGATTAATCATTAAAAAGGGTTAGTAACAATTAGGGTTTATGCAAAAGCCTCTATATTCTTAATTGTTAATGACGAAAGTTAGTTGATGAAAAGGCATAATTCTTACATGGTTATTGTTGTGACATTGAATCCCCGATCTTGGAAGTCTTTTAGTTTACTGATATCAAAAACCAAACCTGTGTTATTTCTGTTCACACATATCTTCTCATCCATCCTTTTATTCTTCGGACATCTTTTCCGACATATTTATTTATTTTTCTGCAATTTTGAGTTTCTGGATACAGAGTCGTCGACCCCTGACAGGTCGATATCGAATGCTTTAAGTCGATATTGAGTACATTGTACTTGACGTCGAGTCTGCTTGTTTTTCTGTGTGCAGATCTGAAGGAGATTTGGATTGACTTCATTCGATATCGACCCACTTGAGTCGATATCGAGTGGTCTTCTGGTGGACAGCAGGGCGAAATTTGGACTAAAAAGGCGAGCGCTGACACGCTTCCTCGTGGATTCGATCCTGATTCCCTGCCACTATAACGGGAGGGTTTCTTGTATTTTATTTGCTTGAACAGGGAGTTGGTTTAGTTTATATTTCTATATTTATTTCATAACTAGATTTCCCTCCTAACAAATTTTGGCGCCGTTGCCGGGGAAGCTATCAATCACGCCCTTTTTAGTTTCTTTTTACGCCCTTTTCTTGTTTGTTTTTATTTTGCAGGTGTATGTGAGGCACTGATCGCACACCCAAATTTGATTCTCTTCTCGAACCAGAAAGCTTTTTTCATCTTCGACAAAGGCTAAGAAGAAGACTCATGTCAACTAGCAACGAGAACAAGGTACAACTCACTCCGGCACAGGAGGTTGAGAGGCTCCGGAGGCAAGTAGAGGAGCTCACAACCAGGCTGACAGAGTACGCCCAACGAGAGGCGAAATATGAACGGAATCAAAAAAGGTGGGAGGCAAGGGCGGATCGCGACGCCCAAGCCCGACGAGAGCTCGAGGAACAACTTCAGCACATCCTTGCGAATGCGAAGGAATATCTGCATCCTACTCTGGATGTTCAAGAATCACCGATCGTTCTTCCTCGCGTTTCTTTTGAAATTTGTCCTTCTTTTATTTCTGAAATTATGAGGAATCAATTTGAGAGGAAACCCAACGAATGTCCTTTAGAGCACATTACTATATTTCTGGATTTGTGTGAAACTATAGCTGATGATGCCAATCTGGAATATCTAAAACTAAAGGCTTTTCGTTGGTCGCTTGCAGGGAAAGCTTCACATTAGTTCGAGGGTTTGGCTCTACAATCCATTCACACGTGGAACGAACCCAGGGATTTGTTTCTTAACAAGTTCTTTCCTCCGGCCAAGATTAGTAATTCCCACTTTTACCTTAGGGGGAATTTAATTGTTTTATCTTATTTATTTATCAATGTTTTATCTTAGGAAATAGATAGATAGATTTAGATAAAAAAAAATATAGTCGTTCCTTTTCTATATTAGCTAGATGGAACATTATAAATAAAGCCCTAGGGGCTAGTTTTTCAATTAATTCAACTCAAATCGTGTTCGGACGCAAGGAGAGAGGGAGAGAGGCGAGAGAGAGAAGGAAGAGGAAGAAGTCAAATGGTTGTAAGTTCTAGTTTTAGTTTAATATTAAAGTTGTTTTCTTTTATTATGTTTCGTTTCTAATTTCCTTCTTCTAGGATTGAGGTGATCCCAACATAGATATGTGTGTTTGATTTATGAATTGTATGTCTTTATCATCTTTTATCCTATATGCATAATTATTCTACGAGAGTAGTAGATGATCCTTGTTTGTGATATTGAAGCGAAAATGATCTTATTATGAAATTGGATTAATTATGAAATTAGGATAGTAACCATCACCTTTTCCCGCTATCCTCGAACCCTGAAACCAACTAAACCTAGAATCGATGACTTCTCTATTGAGGACGAACCTGACTCCACTATCCTATAGCGGGGTCTTAACTATAAATTTATTTGGTCGAGAAACCCTCTCGTCAAATTTATAAGACTATTTTGAGTAGGAATGTTATCTTGAATGAGCATGAATTTCACTTTAAGAAAGCTTCTGTCTCTGCTGTGCACGATACTGACTTGCAGGTACATGATGGAGATCAATTCTATGCGTTTCTAAGGACATGGAATCTTATTCAGATGATGAGTTTGACAGCGGATTTTCTGTGACTCCCTCCCCTCATCTCTCAAATTCTATTTCTCCTGCCCCTCCTGCTTCTGTGATTGTGCAACCTCACCAATTGGGTAGGGAAGCTAGTAATGAATATGTTATATCCTCCTCTTCTACTTCTCCTATTTTTGTGAATGAGGATGATGTTGTGGAGTCTGTGTCTGCTTCTAGTTTCGGCCATTCTAGTTCTTCAGTTGCTCAAAGGCATGACTTGACTGATTGGTAGTTGACTAGGGATAGGAGCCCTAGGACTGTCATTTCTAATAAAAGATTCATTACCCTTGAAACTTATGACCAAGTTGTTAAATTTGCTCACTTTAAAAACTAGAAGAATGCTATGGATGAAGAAATTGAATCTATGAGAGTTAATAAAACCTAGTCTTTGGTTCCCAATTACCTGCTGACGCTAGATTGATTGATTGTAAATGGATCTATAAGATTAAAGAAGGTATTACCAAGACTGATCCTCCTAGATATAAAGCTAAGTTGGTTGCTAAAGGTTTTACTCAAAGGGAAGGTGAGGATTACAATGAGATCTTTGCTGATATGGTTAAGTATAAGACTCTTAGATTGTTACATGCTATGAATATTGTCTATGACTATGAGCTTAAACAAATGGATGTTAAAACTGCTTTTCTTCATGGTAATCGGGGTAAGATTATCTATATGAAACAGCCTAAGGGCTTCATTGATTCTTTGCATCCTGACTATGCCTCCTTGCATAATAAGTATATATATGGCTTGAAACAATCTCCACATCAGTGGAATATCAAGTTTGATAGATGCATGAGGTTTAGCTTTGGTTTAAAGAGAAGTAAGTTTAATACATGTTTGTATTTTAAAGGTCTTAAACATGCTGGTCTTGTGTTATATGTTCTTCTGTATGTTGGTAATATCCTGCTTATTTCTAAGTCTGTTGATTGCATTCATGATATTAAGAAGAACTTGCAAAAACATTTTGATATGAAGGACTTAGGTGTTGCTAAGAAAATTTTGGGCATGTCTATTATAAGAGAGAAAGCATAAAAAGCTTTGGTTGCATCAGTGTGATTATGTGCAGAAAGTGCTTGATAGATTTCATGTGACTGGTGATAAAGTGAATCATATTCCTTTAGGTCCTCATCTTGACTTGACTAAGTTGAAACGAAAAATGTCTGAAGTTGAGTTGAAAAGAATGAAATCTATTCTATATGATGCAGATGTTGGGTCTGTTATGTTCTCCATGATCTGTACTAGACCTGATTTGGCCTTTGCTATAAGTTTTCTTAGTAGATTTATGTTTGAACCAGCTAAGAAGCATTGGTTATCTATGAAATATCTTCTTAAATATTTACTTGGTTCTGTGAATTTGTCTCTACTTTATGCTAAGCATTCATCCTTTTATGATCTGCATGGCTTTGTGGATGCTAGCTATGCTAGCGACAAAGACACTAGAAAGTCAATCACCTCGATCATATGTTTATACATGGGCTAGTAATTGTATTTCCTAGAAGTCTTAACAGCAGCCTATAGTTGCTTTGTCATCCACTGAAGCTGAATACATTGCAGCTACAGAATCTTGTAAGGAAGTTATCTGGTTGCATGGTATTCTTAAAGAGATAGAAAAGAAGCACTACATTTCCATTTGACACATTGATAGTTAGAGTGCTCTTTATCTATGTAGAGACCATATGTATCATGAAAGAGCTAAGCATATTGAGATATCATTTTATCCGTGAAAAGGGTGAAGATAATGTGATACATGTGAAGAAGATTGATGATAAATTTAATCCTGCTGATTTTGGTACTAAAATTGTTCCTCATGATAAATTTATGTACTGCAGGAATTTTCTCCATTTAGAGGAGCTCACTTGATCTATGTTTGGGCATGGGCTGAGGACGGACCTGGCAAAAGAATCCACTTGTTATGAAAGTTGAAGTCTACCCAATGCAAGACTTAGAAAAGTACAGGGGCATTGGTAATGTTGTGTGATACTTTCCTATGTCATTTATGCTTGTTTGTTTCATGTAATATTTTGTGTATGCTTGTAACATGTATGTGTATATGATGATCATACATCTAACATATAATATGTATATACTATGTATGGATGCATATATTAGGTTTTAAGGCTTGATCCTCTAACAAAGCTAAGGGTTAATATATGGTATGATAATACATAGGTTATATACATATATTATAGGAAAAATAACTCAAAATAATATGAAGTATTAATTTTTAACCGAAAATAATACGGACTTTAAATTTAACTGAAAATAATATGAATTATACTCATGTTAACCAAAAGTCATTTGATTCTAAATTCTGGCAAGTTTTTCGGCAAAACTTGCCACATGTGCGCCGGAATCCACGTGTAAAAAAATTATTTGTCACTTAATATTCTCATTTGTTTTCATTTTAATTACTAAAAATAAGCGACAGATGGACTAGAACTAGAAGGTCTTCCAAAGTCCAACCCTAAGCTTAATCCCCCATCACCTATTTCACCTCTCGTCAAATTTTCCATTCCAAATCGATATTTCTCCATAAGAGCATGGTTACCAAGCATCAAAGGCAGCACAAGTTCTAGCAAAAAAAACCATAAACAGTGGAAAAGAAATTAACCCTCAATCAAAACGAAAGAATATGGAGTCATGAACAGGAATTTTGGGCATTAAAGAATTAGGGTTCATACCCATGAAGAACATCGTTCAAAATTGACCAAGTTGGCTCAGATCCAGTCAAACCCGTCCACAATCTATGCTTGCCTGAGCCTTGAATCAACCAAAAAAAACAAGCTCTTCATTGGATCCAAAAAACCGGGTCATCGCGACCCCCACCCCCCAATTCGCACTTCATCAGATCTAGTCCAAACAACACGAAATATCCATGTAAAGTGCCGAAATCAAGCAAATCCCATAAAAGAATTCCCAGATCTATCATTTCAGCGGTCTAGAATCAATTTACCATTGATGACTCTTGTAATAGGGCAACCGGTAAAAAGAAACCACTAAAAATACTCAAAAGCCCCCCTTTTTGAATTTTTGTTTTAATGATAAGCAAAAAAATTAAGTTGATTTAGCAGTCAGATTCCAAGCGACTGCATCTTCTTCCCTCCACCAAATGAACATGTGCAAGCGATTTCCTTCTTCTACATCTCTGCAATTTTTTCTTCTCGTCCGATTTCATGTGTTTTTTTTCCTACTGTTTTATTTATTAGAAAATGACATGGAAAAAAAACTATTAAGTGGCAAAAAAAAATTTTTACAAACTGATTCCGGCATACAGGTGGCAAGTTTTGGTGGAAAACTGACCGGAATTTTGAGTATGTTGTTTTTGGTTAATATTGGTATAGTTCATATATAAATTAGTTAAATTTAAAGTTCGTATTATTTTCGGTTAAAAGTTGATACTTTATATTATTATGAGTTATTTTTCCTATATTATATGTGATACGTATAAAGTATGCGTGAGCTTATAATCTCGGTTGGGCTTTAGCCCATACAGAGAGAAAGGCCCATTATGATTGCCGGAGAGTTGCTGGTAGCCCAAAGCTGAGCTCGGATGGTAGCCCAAAGCTGAGCTCAGATCTCTCACTTATGTGGAACGCGGCGTTTTGGCTTTGGCTGAGACTCCTCCTATTGATCGAGCTATAAAAGCGAGAGAGGTGCCTCCTTCTTCTCTCACTTCATCAGCTTGCCTCTTTAGATTCCAAAACGCTCTCTCTGGTAGGGTTTGGTGTGTTTCATCTCCTTGACCGGCGATTTCGAGTAATTAAGGAAGAGAAGAAGGTGCATGACGGTGTCCCCTGAAGGTGTTGTGAGTTCTGATGCTCGAGCTTTGGGTAGCCGCTCTTCATTCCAAGCGATCTAGGGTTTGGTGATCGAAGCTATCTTCGATCTTCTGGTTCCCACACAGGGGGATTCTCTTCTCCCTTACTTTCTGATCACATGCATGATTAGATCTAGGGTTTATCTCGTACATGTTACTTGATCTGTCGTTGTACGAACTCGTTCTAGTGGATTTGTCCAACTCTTGAGGCCTCGTGTCGTGAATGTAAGCATAGCTGAACCTCGTAAAATCGCTTGTGTTCATTTTCCTGCTTGCATGTTCGATCTTGTTTTTCAATTTCTTGATTCGATCTATTATGCTTCCACATCAAAACCTATTTCGCTTCTCAATTCTTTGGTTTTACAATTGTTTTCCTAATACTGTTATTGCTTATAAAATTCTATATTGACTATTCTTTTGACAGTTGCATCTGCGAAAAGAAGTTTTTTAAAGCTGAAGTTGCTCAAATCTTATTTGCGTTCTACAATGACATAAGAAAGGCTCAATGAATTAGCCTTAATAGCAATTGAGAGCGATCTTTTAAAGAATGTTGAGTACAATGAGCTTATCGGAGATTTTGTTTCTAAGATCATCAAACGAATGACACTTTTCAAATGAATTTTTATGATAGCATTGAATTTCAAGACTTTTTTGGTACTTTATATGTAATCGTTAAAATCCTTTTGGAATTATATCATGAAAACTTACTCTTTTTTTTTTTCTATTGTCCATCGCTATTTGAATTCATTGGACTTGTTTATTTTTCTCATTGAACTTGTTTATTTTTATGCCTTCTCATTTTTAAAATAGGGTCTCCAAAGTGTAGGCACCACCTAGGGATTTCCTCATCGAATTCTACGATATGAACTTCACCTTAATTTGATATATGAATTTATGTCTGCTACATAACATATTAAACTTTAAAAATAAAAAATATAATATAAATAGATTAATTAATAACAAATAATAATTAAAAATGTTAAAATAATACTTATACAAGCTTTCTAAAGGTATTTAACGGAGTTTCCATTGGAGATCTCTACTGAATTTCTCATTCCTAGCCTCCTAGTTGATTTCAGATTGAAAAAAAAAGAAGCTCAGTCGCCGGTTGAGCTATTCTCTCAATCGTTGAGGCCTAACAGGCGAGCGGAGTGGCGTGCAATCCCGAGTCCCACGATCGGACTATGAGCATTTTGCAAGCTCCCAGCATCATCACCCCATTGTCATCCCTAACACAACATGTCCACTATTTATTCCAATAACTTTTCTATCGATCAAGAACTTTAAATTCTTTTTTCCATAAGAGTGTTCTTGATTGCACTGCATTTAAAATGTAGCTCACCCAAAACTCTCTTCATTTATGAAGAAGAAATGTCAATAAGTTATTACAACTCGTTTGGTTAGAAAAGTCAATAATTTGGCTTTTATGCCGACCGAAATCTTAAATTTGATAATATTATTATACTCCATATTAATAAGCAAAAGGCCGAAGTCTACATTATTCCGTCTTCCTTTTGCCAACTACCCCCCACCAATCAAACCCTCACCGGTAATCCCCACTAAATCTCCAATCCGATCAATCAATTTCTGGTCATAAATCGATTAATCAGTTAACATTTATCATTCCCCCTTCAAACAAAACCCTAATTTCATTAAAACAATTTCTTGAATACGGTCCGTTTCCATGGAAAATCATTCCTGTGTTATCGACTTCCTCCCATAAACGGGCAACCTCTAATCTCTCCATTAATGGAGACTCTCGACCTCTACAACTGCACCGTCAACACAAACTGCAACGAATTCCCCGCTTCCGAGTACTGCTGGAGCTGCGTCTACATCTCTTCTCCTCCTCCATCGCCACCGCCTCCGCTATCGCCCCCTCTCTCCTCCCAGAATCACCTCACACCCTACTTGGTCACCGGAGTCTGCGCCCTCGGCGTCGCCTTCCTCATCCTCACCACTTGCGCGATCCTCCTCCGCTGGCGCGTGTCGCGCCGGAGGAACTCCGTATCGCCACCTAGCTCCCGTGATGAAGTATTTCTCGACGAAGATCATATTGGCCCCGTTGACCACCCGATTTGGCGGATCGTCACCGTCGGATTGCCGGATTCCGTTATCGATTCGATCACAGCCGTCAAATATAAGATGGGCGACGGATTGATCGAGGGGACCGATTGCTCCGTTTGCTTGACGGAATTCGAAGACGGCGACGAACTCCGTCTTTTGCCGAAATGCAGCCACGCGTTTCATCTGAATTGTGTTGATACTTGGCTGAGATCTCACAAGAACTGTCCTCTGTGCAGAGCTCCTGTGGTGAACGACTCTTCTGTACTGAATCTAACCAGGTTGGGCCCCAATTTGAGCGATCCAGTTTCCTCTAGATCTGGCCAGATGGGAACCCTAGAGGGTGATCAAGATGAACAGAGTGAGGGTGGTGGAACGAGTGACGACGGAGTTGCCGATTCCGGTTGCGCTTTGCCTTTAGGAGGCATCAAGATAGGTGAGATTTTGAAGAATAATTGGGGAAATAGGGCGTTAAGCGATATAGGCAGGAATCATAGATTGCAAAGCGAAGATCTTCGGCCTGTAAGGAGGTCGATTTCGTTGGATGTATCAGCTGCAGCTGCTATTGCCAATGCTGTCGCGGTGAATGTTGGTGGTGAGGGGAGCTCTAACCAATCGAAATTGGCGGAGTTGAAGGAAGTTGTCGAGCAAGATCGTCAACAATGTGGCTCTAGCATGTCGAGATTGATGAAGAGCTCTTCGATAGGGCTGCAAAAGGCGCCTGTTTCGATGAAGAGGTCCTTCTCTTCGAGCGCAAGGATTTTGTCTTCGTTTCGAGGGAGCAAACGACACTCGTCCTCGTCAATCCTCCCCTTGTGAATTGTGGAACCATAACTTGTGTCAAAGTAGTGTGTGGATTCGATGGGCATGGTCCTCTTTGGAGAGACGAGCTTCCTTGTGTAAATAAGGAAGAGTATGTTAACACCGTCCTCGAGGGGATTCTGCAGTGTTACCATGTAGTAGTTAATAGACACTTATATATCACTGAAAAATAATTGTGGTAGCATAGAGCAATTGTAATTTGTAACATTGATAATGTATTAATTGCTTCTATATTTCAAGAACCGAAATTGTTATGGAAATTAAACTCCACCGTGCAAGTCCTGCTTTTATGGCATTCTGTTTCCCATTAGATCTTGTGCTACATGTGGTCCTCTTTTCTGAGCTATTTCCCGAAATCTTTATTTGGACATGCTTGGGTTGATGTCTGTGATGTGATGAGATGAAGCATTCGGAGATTGAATGAATTCAACCAGCGAAAACAAAGAGATGAAGAAATCCCACTTCATGACAGTTAGGGGAGAGTTCCTCACTTGCACATTGTCCAAGTGAAGTGACCCTCGAGTCTTAACTTATTTCAATCACGTCAGCAGCAGCAACTATTCTTGCGACGTCAGTTTTCCATTCACTTTTCAGTTTCTTATGACTCTTATTTCACTTTAAACTTTTTTTATTTATTAAGCTAAATGTTGATTTATTTTACTTAAAGATTTTTGTTAATGATATTATTAATATTAATACGATATTTCTATCATATGCTCTAAGGACATAGAATAAGAACCTAAATAAGGAAAGATAAACAGAAAAAAGGCACACAATTGAACTTAGAAATATTTTATTAAATTGATAAACTGAAAAACACGGAAACAAAAAATCACACAACTTAAACTCCGAAACAACATATTAAATTTCAAAAAACTACACAACTTATTTGATTGTTTAAGTTTATTTTGATTTAATAAGTTAATGTTGTTTATGTGACTATAAATCTTTAACTTATGTTATACTTAGCAAAAAAAAAATCCCCAAATATATGCAAAATGGGTGTCATTTGATACATAAAACTAAATCCTATTCAAAAATATTTTTTGTTTCGGAAATTTCACAAGGTACTCTCGTGGTATAACGTTTTTTATTGGGGTATATAAAAGATTTACAATTTTCGTCTGGTACCTCTGGCGGTTAGTTTAACATACTTTTAACGCTCCTCTTAGTTTAACATACTTTTTTATTTCAACTCGCGCCCTTCTTGGGCTAATTTTAACATACTTTTTAGGCTCAGTTAGTTTTGATTAAAAAAAAAAAGAAAGAACGCTCCTTGAACAGAGAGGAAATGGCGTCTTTGAGGGCCAACTAAGAGAATAGGGGATGTAGAACTGAGCGACTAGAGAGAGACCAAGAGGCGATTGAGGCAAAGCGAGTCTTGCGCGACTGTAGGCGATGGCGGCGACAGAGACGACGGCGAACTGAGATGCGATTCAGGCGAAGCCGAATTGAACGAAATGATCCTGGCAAACAATAGCAGTGCGCTGAGAGGCGAGAAGGAGAAGTGGAAAGCTTGCTAACCGATCAATGACGTCGAACGAATTGGAGCCCTCTCGGATGAACATATGGGAGTCCTTACTGAGAGAGATTTGAGTGACTAACGAAGGTATGTTGGACTTGTTTCTTCTTTGAAAATTAGGGTTTTGAATTGGGGATTCTCAATGCCCAGGTTGGATCAATTTCTCTGTTTGTGTTTTGATCTTCGTTCAGTGCATCTAGTAAATTGGATCAATTCTCTGTTGTCAATGCTCAGTTTAGGGTTCGTTAATATAGGGTTTAGGTTGCAATATGAACTACTCAATTTCTCTAAAATTGAGCATGTAATCAAGTGAGTTGTCATGTGAATTTGGGAGTTTTGAGTTTGAGTTTGGGGTTTATTTTGCCATGTTTTGGAATCTGAAATTCTGCAATCCTTTGTGAGGAATTGCTATCTAACTAATTTGCAATTCTATGTGTCTATAATTTTGAGATTGTGAAATGGAAAATCCCGATTTGCAATCTTAAGTTTAAAACATTTGAATCATAGCTTGTGTATATTTTACTGAATTTAGGTTTCTTAAATTCTAAAATTTAGGTTTATGAAATCGTATACTTTAGGTTTCTAAACTGCATATGCTTTGTTAGTGTATTTCTTTCATGTTCCTGAACTAGTAGTACGTGTTTTAAATTTGTGTCTTGGATTCTTTGGTTGATTCAGGCCCTTTGACCCCAAGAAGCTACTCAATGGTTATATTTTGTTTTCTGGTTAAATTGGTAAAGCATGTGTGGTCAATCTTAAAATGGATCAATGGATATGATGCCATTTTTCGTTGTAGAGATGAGTTGCCTTAACCTTGTTAATTAGGTAATTTTGATAGAAGTATCATATAGTAGAACTTGGGGTAGTTTCTGTAGTATTCCCTCCGTTCACGAAAACTTGTAACTTTAGCTCTGGGCACAATATTTAAGAAATATTTAAACTACCTAAATTGCCCATGCCCCCTACTTTTGTCTTAATTATATCAAAGAAAAGTAAAATCACATTTTGCAAAGGTAATTCAAATTTTAAATAAATGAGGGTACGTTGTGAAATATATGGGTAAAATATCTAAAGTGAAAAGTTTTTTTGAACAAAATCAAAACTCTAAAATAACAAGTTTTCGCAAACGGATGGAGTAGTGCTCGCTGAATTCACTAGAGATTGAGAATGAATATGCTTCACAAATTCCATTCTTAGGCTATCTTACTTGGGTTTATATAATATATTTTCCCAAATTTCCCCATTCACTGTGAGAGGAGTTGAACACCTATAACACAATTTCAACATACACATTGGTAAGCAACATATATGGATATTTTTGAATTAATTTTATAGTCTATTAGCTTAATCGGTAGAGCAATGTGCTTGATAAAAATATGTGGGTAGTTCAAATCCCACATAGACTATCTAGATTAACATTGCAACCCTTGAATAATTTGTTGAAGTTTGATGCCAAATTTAATTCAAAACTATGAAAACAAATTGTACTACCTTTCAACCCTCATTTCCCTTTTATAATAAGTATGACTACCAAATAATTGATCAAATCCAAACTTATTATCTAATACAATACTATGACCGAATATTTCAGAATTAGCTTTTTTAAAATATCTTTGACTGCTCTTTTAATTTGCTTATTTTATAGTTGTTCTATTATTCTGTAAGCTCCTTGATTGAATGCTAATGTATTTTACAGTTGAGCTCACTAGTTTACTTGGTCACATGATGCACTGAGTGAGCTTCAACTTTTGAATTCTACTGCCTTGTTGCTCCCCTTTTGAAGATTCTATTGCTTTTTTGGAATCATTCAAACAAAAAAGTCTACGACAACAAGACTTGACAACAAAGCTATCACAACAATTGTATACCCTTGCAGAATCATTCAAACAATAACTCGATAGCTACATAGCCTATGTGGGATTTGAACCCACATCATTCTGTTGCACCTTGCTCTACCATTTGAGCTCATAGGCTTGAAATTAATTAAAAATAAGTAAACACAACTTCATGTCATCCCTAAGAACCAATTAATATCTCTATAAATTCCTATAAAAAAAAAATCAAACAACCTATAAAACCAACAAATCCAGAACAAAATAAGGTTGTCTCTTATTGTCACACTATGAC
Source organism: Persicaria maculosa (assembly GCA_963922045.1). Taxonomy (NCBI): domain Eukaryota; kingdom Viridiplantae; phylum Streptophyta; class Magnoliopsida; order Caryophyllales; family Polygonaceae; genus Persicaria; species Persicaria maculosa. The sequence goes on along the minus strand of OY998255.1, from coordinate 21,529,426 downwards.
ATGTGCCATAATGTTCTTTCCCTCTCCCTTGATCTATTCGAATCACTAGCATTTGATATTGAATCACTAGCATCACAAACAACTTGCACCTTAACACAACTTCTATATATCACCCAAGGAAGTGTAGTAAGATATTGAATCACTAGTATTTTCCCATGATCTTCACTAAATAAACTACAATTTAAAAAACCCAAGGAAGTGTAGTAAGATATAGAAAAATCTCAGCAACTACAGAAAAAGCACTCATCACAAACAACTTGCACCTTAACACAACTTCTATCACCTCAAATTTGTTGCAGGTTACAACTAAAATTGAAAATACCTAACATGACTAAAGCCATAAGAAACTCAAAATTCCAATTTAATAAACCAATGAGATGGGTTTGTTCACCAAATGATTCAAGCACACAAATTCACAATTGATTCACAATTTAATAAACCCACCTTCTTATTTGCCTTCAACAAATGATTCAAGCACACGAATCCACAATCAGGTTTATCAAACTAACAATCCCTTCCAATAACTAGGGGTGGAAATGGTACTTGACCAATTCTTTTTTTTTTTTTACCATGTAACAACCAATTTGAATTGGTAATCGTAAAATCCGAACCATTATCAACCACCAAAGGGGTTGTACCAACTTAATTGGTTACCAATTAAGTTGGTTGGTAATGATATTTTACCATTTTTTGCATGTTGATGAAAAAAACATACAAATAGTCAAATATAATACTACAATTTAATTAAAACTTATAAGTTATTACAATTCAAGTAGCAACAACATAAATACTTAAATTGTTCATGCATTTAAGTACTAAAGCAAAATAAAAACTTAAATAGTCTCGACAATATTCAAAATAACTTGTCCACTTCCGAATAAAGTTTAGGTTTTAGTCTGAATCGAGATTGAGCTAGTATTCTTCCCTTGATTAAAAACATTTTATGAAAATAACAAACAAAAAGAAATCAAGTCAGAGTGTGTTTGGTTGATATGTCAAAAACCCGGGAAGTAGAGATTCACAGGAAGTTGAAGAAATATCTGCGTTTAGTTTAAATTTTTTTTAAATAAAAATCCATGAATTCAACTTCCGAGGAAGTTAAATGAATTCCTCCAAATTGGAGGAAGTTCACTTACCTAGTTCTCCCTAGGTAAGTTCAACTTCCACCCTTTTGTATTTGGAAAATTTCAATTCCCTCTTTTAATCCTCTAAAATAAAAAAAAATCAACAAAAAATATTTTCACAATTCCCATCAATTCGACTTCCTGGGAATTCAATTCCCATGAAGTAACTTCCTAGGAATTGAAATTCCCACATTGAACCAAATGAGATCTTAATAGGTAATACTTAATATAAGAAACAGTAAAACAATATACATGCCTTTTGGGCCTAACATAACATAAGTAAATGAACTCAGATCTCAGAAGGTAGCCACCATTGACGGGATGAAACCTAAGGGTGAAAAACCCAAATCTGATTTCTCAATCTGAACTAAGGCTAGACTTTTTTTTCTTTATTTCCCTAATTAAGTTTTAGTGTTTTACATAAAAAGTTAAGGTCTTACAATTAAAACTTAAAACAATTAAAACATAAATTAAAAAAAATACCTAAATATATATTGGTATGAATTGGTTGGTAACTACCGTACCAAACAATTTCAAATCGGTTGGTAATCGTAATACCAACTTTTTCGTTTCAATTACCGTTATCATACCGACTTTCGAAGCTTGGTTCGGTGTACCGAACCAATTAAATTGGTAAGCAATTAATTGGTTACCAATTTAATTGGTTATGGGTGTCACGTGTTGATTTAGTTTTCGTGGGAATTTTTGTCCAACCCTACCAATAACGACGCATATTCACAATCGGGAAATGATTCTAGCACACAAATTCAAAATTTACAATTGAGACTCAATCTGCGCACAGGTCTATAAGTTCTCACTCTCAAATTCTCAACCCTTATTTGAACTAATTACAAATCAAACCCCAATTCAAAACCCCAAATTGCAAACTCAAATTGAAACCCCAATTTGCAAACATAAATTGAAACCCTAATTTGACATACCTGGTTGACACCTCCACCACCACCTCAGACGAGTCTTGCGAAGCCTCCACCGCCCTTACCGGTGCCTCCGACAACTACCTTGGTTGTCGCCGAGGGCTCTCCTCCTTCTCCTCCAGGTTGGGCGTCGCTCTCCTTCTCCAGTTCCTTCGGGGTTTTTTTTCGTTTCTCGGTGTCTCCTCCCGGTCGGGTGTTGCTCTCCTTCTCCACCTCTCCTTCAAGCGGCCGTGAACTCTCCTGGTTGTCGTTGATTCGTGCTCCACTACTCCTCCATGCCAGCCAGCCTCTCCTCTCATCCCTTTTCTCTCAGTTCGCCCTCGAAGGCGCCATTGCGTTCGTTCCTCTCTGTTAGAGCAACGTTCTTTCTTCCCTTTTTTTTAATCAAACTAATGAAGCATTAAATGTCTCAAAATTAACCCAATAAGAGTGTGAGGTGAAATAGGAGTAAATGTCAGGGGTACCTCACAAAAATTGTAAATCTTTTGTAGAACCCGTGAAAAACGTTATACCATGAGGGTACCTCGCGAAGTTTTCGCTTTCGTTTTTTTTAATTTTATTTATGGCTGAAATACGGTTTTAAATATAATTAAAATCCATTGTCATGTGTCACATTCCCATTGGCCAAAATCCGACCAATGGGAACGTGCCAGCGCGTCTGCCCATCAGCCCTACTTATGCCAAAATGTTGTAGTTTCAATATGGGCCAAAAAAATATAAGCGGATTCATCTGCTTTTGAAGCGAATCATTTGGAGGTCCCGCCCCCTTGAATCAAAGCTTCCTCTCTCTTTTGTTTGCTGACTTGACCACCATTCAAGCAACGCTCGCATCTCTGTTGCAAATGGTCTAATTATACTTTGACTTGCAAAACCAGAAACCAAACACCACTCATATACTTCTACACCCCCCTTCCCCCCTCTCAAATTGGGGCTTCTTCAAGACCTAATTTGGAACACAAGAATTCATGTTGGGCCTGTGAAAGACCCTTGGTCATAACATCCGCAATATGAAGTTTTGAAGGAATATATGTAGTAGTTGAGAACTTGTCCTAAATTTTTTCTCTGGAAAAGTGACAATTGATCTCCAAATATTTCGTACATTCAAGGAAACAAAGATTTGCTAATGCAGTCACGATTGACGTACCTTCTGTGGGTTAAAAAACGATCTTGACCCGAGTGATGAGTCAAGCAAAGTTTAAGGACTACTTGAGGAGGAAGATGTGCTCCTCAAAGTTAACAAGAAAACTCCACATTGTGAGTCCATGAAGAAGAAAATTAAATTATCTTTTATTTAGTTATTTTTATTAGTTTCATTTTTACTAACTCTTATGTTAGTTGAAATCTACTTATGGAATTACCTATTTTAGTATTTCTTAGTTATGTTTATTTTTACGACGTACATTTATTATTTAGGATAAATAAGATGGAAAAGGTGATTATATCTTATTAGGGTTTTCTTAGCCACTAAGATTATATCTTACCTAGTTAGATTAGATAGAATCTTTATATCTTTATCAAATAAGACAAACTCTATCTTATACAAAGAGATAGGGTTGGCCATCCTTAGAGTTCTAGGATTTTCCATATGTCTATTTATACCTTCATGTAATTCATTGAATAATAGGTTAAATTAATTAGAGAGCCACTTGGCTAAGTGTTTTTCGATTCAAATCCTCGCTCTCTTATCATCATATTATACAACTCAAATACATCTAACAATCATCTTAACACACACAAACAAACCTTAAACTCAAACTCTTCGCAATACGTTTGTAGAAGCCGGAGTTCAGGTCAGAACCCTATAATTTTGGTCGAAATAAACTAGTCTCGGGGTCGGAATAAAGTAATTCTGTGTCACAATCCTCCTTGTTCTGGGTCGAAAGTGCGTTGTTCCGGATTGGAACTTGGCCCCTGTCGTCATCAACGTCTTGCAGAAGATCAAGGACAGAAAAAAAATGTCGAAGATGATCTTAAGATGCAATTGAGATGCGGAAAGAGAAAAGAAAATTTATGATCAAAGAACATCTGATACCATGATGATCTTAGAAGATGAAGATCGAGAAGAGCAATGAGAAAGAAGAGAACCAAAAGAGAAACAAATGAACTGAATTGATCACGTTCTCCCGAATGAAATGATTTGTACACTCAAATGTTCTTTTTATATAGTGCTTTCTAACTAACTCTTAAGCATTATATTAACAAAGGTCATCGGTTCCCAGCTCTTGAGAGTTGATTCAACTATATCCGCACCTTTCTATCATCCCATCTATATCTCGAATTGGTTGAGGAAAACACAAGAAAGAAGAAGAATAAGAGATTGATCAATCCAGACAATTACTTGTATCTTATAGGCCACGCCATCTGTGTTGTAAGGTTAAGTGAATGGTAAATTTGGAAATCAATTATAAATGAAGAGGGAGGCAAATTAGGATATGATAATGAATAGAGGAAAGAGAATTTTAAAGATAAGTTAAATATTACCAAGAAGAAGGTCAATTTTAAATTTGAAGATCGTTTTTCAACCCATAAAGTAATTCTTCAGTTCCACAACCCTAATTTTCAAATCAGAATGCGAAAGATAAGAATAGGCTAACAAAATCTTCAATGCTCCCTCAAAACCAGATCAAAAGAAAGTATGGATTGTCCAAATTTGACGTTGGACGAAAACCTAAATAGAAATCAACGAGAGAAAATTGGGGATCGGGAAGAGGCCGATGGGGAGATGGAAGGTCGAATTCCAAACCATAATTTCATCTTTGAGAATCAAGGCTTGGGAGGAGGAAAAAAGATGAAAGGTTTTCAGTGAAATTAATGGCAAGCGGAAACGGCAAGAATTAAGGTAGAAAGAGAAGAAGAAATGCGTGTGTCATGGGGAGAAGAAGCACTTACCACTTGCTCAGACCAAGCATGCTCAACTCATATAACCGCCCTAACAAAACCCACTTGTTTCATATATATTATCCAAACCCACTTGCAGTCACACTGCCTTCTAGCCGCCTTCAGCCGTTGGCATATCGTCCTCCAATGAATCGTCATTTATAAGCATCAATTTGAGAGTTTTGGCATGCTATATTATCAAGAGAAAGAGGATGTCTTGTCGAGGAAGTTCTAGGGGTATTATTCGAGTCGAACGAGCCAAGTACTTAACTGCTCATGCTTTACTTGTACTTGGCTCGCGAGTATTTAACCAAGCTCGAGTTCATGTAGTTCATTTTTTACAAGCCGAGCTCGAGCTCGAGTACTCTCTTTTTAAAAGCTTGTTTTAAACTCGTTTTGAGATCGTTTTATATGAACTCGTTTAAGCCTTGCAATCTATAAACTCGTTTTGAGTGAACATACTAATACAAGCTCTGCTCACATATGTAAAACGAGTTATATGAGTTAGCTCGCATTAACCTTGAACTCGACTCAAGCTCGTGACGGGCTTGAAATCCTGCTCATACTCGTTTGTTTCAAAATATAAAGGAACTCAAGTCGAGGTGTTCACGAGTTGAGTCCGAGTAGCTCGATCAGCTCTCGTAGCACCCCTAAGTCAAAACCCACTTGTTTTATATATTATCCAAACACACCCTAATTGCCGACAGTATAACTAACTTGCGAAAATGGATGAACCACCTGCCCTCTCCACGTGTCTTAATCTCAACCGACTCTTTCTCACTCTTACGAAATCTGTGTTTGTTTTCCGTCTTCCCGTAAGTGTAAGTTAACTCCTCCCGTACAACTATGGGAGGTCCCTTGAGCTTATCCAAGAATCAGCGGCAAACAATGATTCAACAATCTCCACTCCTCTCGCTCTACTTCACCCTCCTCCTTTGCTCCGCCACTGCGCCTCCTTTCACGGCAGCTCAGCCGACCTCAACCACACATGAAGATGAAGATGACTCCGTCGATTCGGCGTCCATGGCCATTCTCGTTCTCGTCGTCGTCTCCGCTCTGCTCTTCCTCGGATCCTTTTCCCTCTGGATACACAACTGCTGCGACTCCGCCACACCGTACAGTAGATCGCGGAGCTTCAGATCGGTGGTGTTCGTCGGAGCCGGATCGCGAGTCAGGCAAAGAGGACACGGTCGGGACTCCGGAAGTACGAGATCGACCGGCGGAGTTGACAAGGCGCTGATCGATTCCTTTCCAACGATTGCGTACTCAGCCGCCAAAGAGATGAAGATGGGCGTCGGATCGCTGGAGTGCGCCGTGTGTCTGAGCGAATTCTCCGGCGAGGAGCTTCTCCGGCTGCTTCCGAGCTGCGATCACGTCTTCCATCCCGATTGTATAGCCACCTGGCTCGCTAATCACGCCAGTTGCCCAGTCTGCCGCGCCAGAGTCGTCGATAACCGCAGAAATCCGATCAAGATTGACGGGATTCCGATGTCTACGGCAATCAATAATCCGGATCCGGGGCAGAGCGCAGAGGTTCTGAACATGGATATGGAGAATCCGGCGTCGGTGAGTCAACCTAGGGGAGATTGCGAGAGGTTTACGCTGAAGCTTCCAGAGGGAGTGAAAGAGCAGATGGTGAAGGCTAGATTGAAGCTGAAGAGATCGGCAAGCTGTGAGTATCTACCCGTGGAAGGGATAAGCCGGTGGATTGGGCGGTCGGAGCGGTGGGGTTCGAGCGTTGTTCCGTCGGATCGGGTGGCGGTGAAGGGAGACGGAGCAGGGGATGGATCAGATCTGCTTCCAGTGTAAAGTAAAAGGAGTGAACTGAAAGTAATATTCTTCCCCATTTTTTGTTTGTTTACTTCTTTTTGTGGGGGATAAATAACTTCAATATGTTACACAGATACAGTTTGCATATTTCGGGTTTCTCCCCGTTTGCTCACCAAAAAAACAGATACAGTTTGCATATAAGTCGAAGTCCTCAAATTCCAGAGGACCAATTCAAATCCTTAGGTTTACTCATGTGTATGTACGAATACTTTGTACAATTGGTTTTACTACCAATCTACCATGCATTAAAATGTTATATTTAGTAAAAAAGATAACTGATGGGACATTGAAGTTAATTAAATAGTTGAAACTTGTTGACAACTTGGATATTTTCCTAAGGGTTTTACCTTATAATATGTATGTAATGTTTGTATTATTAGAGAACTCACACGGGATGAAATTTGGTCTTCTTTTTCATTTTTTTTTTTAAAAACCCTATCAACCTGGTATAAATCTAGTCATTCATCATTTATAGATCAACGGTCTGGATTCGTGCACAAAGTACACCCTAAGGGGTGTGCACAATTGATATATTTCCTATATATATATATAGGGAATGGGAGGTTGGCTCCTGTGTAAGCAAGACTTACTATGTAATTTGTGAGCACATCTAAACCATTGATTGAGGAAGAATTGATGGATGAGATTAATTCAAAATTAAAATAAAAATTAAATTAATTACAATGGGCCCACCCCCAATTTTTGGTCCACTCTCCTTATGGAGAGAGTGACTATCACTCTCTACGTTAACTTCTACCGTGATATATCATTGTAAATAATTATTCGTAGGGAACTTGATTTTTATTCATAGACAATAACAAGATTATTCGTAGATAATATCATATTTAATTATTTATTTAAGGTTATTACTAACAATTTGACATTTTTATGACAAATAATATCTCATTTTCATACGAATAAAATCATTCGTACAATCAAATAAACCAAAAATACTTACAATGTAGTGCAATGAAATGAATATTTCACCGTTGGTAACCGTCATATACAAGCAAATAATTTTACAACATTCACACGAATAATCTCTCAATTCACTAATGAACAAAACCCGAAATTCATCCTAATACATAAGAATAATATATATATATATATATATATATATATATATATATATATATATATATATATATGAATAATCCACCTACAAAACCCCTGAAAATCCAGAAAATCATCCTAATACATATGAATAATATACCCATGAAGAAAACCCCGAAAATCATCCTAATACATACGAATAATAAACCATATATATGTTAATAATCCACAATTTACTCAAAGACACGTTCTAAATAGCATGGACGTCAACATCATCTTCCTTCGATGGTGCAACAATTGGAGAAGTTCACATAATGCATCTGTTGAAGACTAATAAAAAATTATAATTGAAGCATATTTAGATAAGGGAGTAAACATACAATGATCGATTAAAAAAAAGTAGAAGTAAACAAGGAATCAAGAAGGTCTTAAATCTTACGTTCCGGTGATCAAAGACGATGTCCTTTACAAGTAAAGCATTTTCATAGGCTAAGTTGGAAGCCAAGATGCAAAAGATCCACAAAATCCACCATGAAAGCTAATTGAGATCTCGGATTTGGCATCGAGGTCTCCGATTTGCGATCTTTGCATCCCTTTTCATATCCTTCCTCGGCTATGTCGGTTGCTGCTTCTCACTTCCAGTGCTCATCCTTTCGAACGGCGACGACAATCGGGAGGCGGAGGAACAGCGACGCAATATTGATAAAGAGGGCAATGAGACGAGGAAGACTTTGAAGGTGAAATATATAGACAAGAGCGGCGATGTGTGGGAGCGGCTAGGCTTAAACGGGGGTTCAAATGCAACAATTGTATCACACGCACCATTAAGTGAGATTGGAGGTGTATTTATGGTGGGGCCCATTCCGATTAATTATTGTAATTCATTTAAATTTTGATGTAATCTTAACTGTTTATTTTCTATCATCCAATGACCAGAAATTGCTCACAAATTACATTATAAGCTATACTCACATAGGATCTATCCTCTAGGTAAAGGTTCTGGTGAAACAAATTATAGGGTGTAACATGTAACGTAATTAGATTCGTTGGATCTAATAAAATGAGTGGCATAAGATGATGGAACACCATAAGAAAATGTACACATTGCATTGGAAGTTCTCAAACTCCCCTTGATTAACGTCATTCCAGTACTGCACCCTCTTAATTAACTTCCTTTTTCTGTATTAATTTGTTATTCAAACATACCATCTTCGATCTATTTTCGAAACATCCAATTCGTATATGTATGCAGTATGCATCTCAGGGCCGGACCTGAAATTGGAATGGCCCGAGGCGAGAAACGAAAATGGGTCCTCTTCATTGACCCCTTCGTCAATAGGTTGATTAGTAGTGAACTACCTCTTGATATTGTTTGCTAGACTTTGAGATTTTTTGAGTTAATGCCTCTCATGTGCTATCATTAAAGAAGAAACATGAAAATATTTTCACATACCTTAATCACAAACCATACCCACCTAAACAAAATAACCACAAAAGGGAAGGTAAATGACATTAGTAGCTACAACAATTTTCTAGACATGCCAATAGCCAATTAGAAGCAATTTTCGACACCAAACAGTGGGAGTAGGTTCAATTTCAACTTTGTCATGTGATGAAATCTAAACTTTTAAGAACAAAATTTTTGAAATTCGCCGGAGACGGTGTGGGTTGTTCGCCGACTGCCGAGGGGCTGGGTGTTGTGCGCCGGTGCCAAGGTCAGTCAAAGGTGGAGCTTGCGGTGGCAGATTTCTCCCTTTCCGCTCTGTCGTTTGCTGTCCAAAATAAAGCAGGGGTTTTGATTTTTGGGTTTTGATTTGTTAAAAAAAAATCGTGTGATGTCTAAAATTAAATGCTGAATGGTGTTGGGATTCAAATTCAAACCTTAGTCTCTTTGCTATCATGATTAAATGTCTCCCGTCCCTATACCACTGAGCCAATTCACCTCTTTGTTTCCTTAACCACTTTGCTTATATTTATTATATATATCCCTGATATATATATTATGGGCCCCCAGGCTGATTAGGCCCGAGGCGAGCGCCTGTTGGGCCTCGCCTCAGGTCCGGCCTTGTGCATGTGGCATAAACATTAAAACTAAATTAAAAAAAAAAACTACTATTATTTAACTGGAACTATCGAGTCCTATACTCCTATTCATGAATTCTCTATCATAATATTCATTTCAAAAAGAGAGAATATTCATTTTATTATAATCCTTATAATATATTGTATTGAATAGTTAATTGAATAATTTGAGAATATATGAAAATAAGACAGTTGTTTTACGTAGTATATCATTGAAATCCTTATATAGTAAATTTATACTAGTAATGAATATAACGTACTATAAACTAAATGAATATTTAACCTATATGAAATGAATATTAAGTACACATTTGTTGGTTAACTTAATTCTAGAATATAACTATAAACTAAATGAATATTTGACCTATATGAAATGAATATTAAGTATACATTGGTTGTAACTTAATTCTAGAATATAACTATAAACTAAATGAATATTTAACTTATCGATCGAATAGGATGACTGAAATATTGAGCCGATTCCATTGGTGTCCCTCCCACCATTTGATTGTCTCCAAACATTCGAAAAAAAAAATAGCCAAATGTGTTCATTCAGATGTGCTTGAAGAACAAAATTATCAAAAATACATTACCGGGCTATTCCTAAATTAATGGAGTTGATGTATAATTGCTTCTATGAATTCCTAAATTAATGGAATAATTAATCTCTCTTATTGACGTCTGTTGAGAATACAATTACTCAATTAATGTAATCAGACATAATCTAGTATGATGGGGTTTACCTAAAGATAAATCTAAACCGTTTATTCTGTCTTAATCTAACGCTTATAATTGCGTTGCACGTTGCATCCTATAAAACGTTTCACCGGAACCTCTCACTATATATATATATCAGGTGAGAAGTGGAATTTAGGGTGAGAGATGAGAAGGTTATGTTCCCCAGGTGGAAATATATATATATATATATATATATATGAGTTAGTTTCGGTGTACTCAAGCCTTAATGTGTATCATGTACACAAATCTGAACCCTTGATTAAAGAAAATGGATGGATGAGATTGAGAGACGATTTTACCTTCTTCTTTTTTAAATAAGAAAATGGCGGGATCCACCAATTTTTTTTCTTCACTTGCTGGTGGAATGGAGTGTGTGTACGAGGGTGGATTGGGGTTGTTATGAATTTGTGGGACTCAGTTAATTTTTTTTCAATAAATTATTATTCGATAGTATCACTAGATTATTTGATCGTATCGATTGATTATGCGATAGTATTGATAGATTATTCTAATCAGGTAACACGCTAAAAATGCCTTGAACTTTTAACTAAAAATTATTCGATGGTACCACTTGATTATTTGACGGTATTACATGATTAATCGATGATATCTCTTGATTATTCGGTTGCTTATGTCATTTTAACAAATAACCAAAAATTATTCGATGATATCGCTTGATTATTCGATGGTATTACTTGATTAGTGCGATGATATCGCTTTATTATTCGATGGTATAGCACAAAACTAAAATTATTCGATGATATCACTGGATTATTTGATGGTATCACATAATTATTCGATGGTATCGATGCATTTTTCATGTATCGATAGATTATTTATAGATAATGCATGGTATTCGATGGTATCCCAAGATTATTCTATGGTATTGCAAGATTATTCGATGGTATTATTCACTTACTCACCATTGCCACTACTTATACAGATCACACCTTACTAGTGTGTCACTTGAACTTACAAGTGAATGTGGATTATTCAATGGTATCGGTATATTATTCGATGGTATCTATGGATTATTCAATGACATCACTTGATTATTCGATGGTATAACTGAATTATTCAATGATATCACATGATTATTCAATGGTATCAAACAGTTGCGGATGCATGTGGGAGCAGACCCAACCCTTGCTGGGTAAATTTTATTGGGGCTAGGTTAAAAAATATATATTGCTGGGTGGAATTTGTTTTAGGTGGGTAGTACTAGTGGGCTTAATATATTAAGGGCCCAAAGACCTCTTAATTAAAAGGCTTTGATTTTTTTATATATTTGGAATCAAATACACCGTCTCACCCTCCTTCCAAGTTCCACCGTTCCACGCAAAAGTAAAGGCTTCGACAATATTAGGCTACACAACACGCTTTTTTCGGCGTTTATCAAACTTCAACTTTGATTATAAAGACCAGGCTCAGAAACAAGATGGAAGAAGGATATCTTTCAGGTTATATGATGCTCCATATTAATAACCAATACGTCGACGTACTATTGACACAGAGGAAGTCATTGACCATTTCGAGTCGAAGGGAGATCGTAGAGCGCAATTTCTTTGATCATATTTTATTTGTCATGAAACTATTTATTATTATGAATGTCAAAAACTCTGTAACTCTTATAATTGATAAATCTTGAATTTCCTTTGTATTTTTTATGAAGTACTATATAATAATCGTATTTTGGGTTGTTTTTTTTCTCTTTGTCTTGACTAAAATATTTTCGCTCACCTAGCTTTGATACACTAGATCCGCCACTGGTATCAAAATATTTTTCATTCATATAACCGTCAACATATAAAAAAAACTCATCTCATTAAACCCAAAAACGGTCCATACCAATGAATAATTTGGCTTTACTCCCGAATACCCATGAATAATTCGGCTTTTGGTACTAAAGACTACGAATAATGTTGATATATGCTTTTACATTTCATCTAATTAACTAGCATTAACCTTTGCTAACAACCCTCACGATCCTGCAATTGTAAGAGAATCATATAATTTCATATAAATATGCTTTCAAATTCCCCAAATACACTTCATAATTTTGCAATTACATAAGAACCCTAAATCAATTTCATTATTCACCCAAATGTATGCAGTACGCTAGAAAGATATACACTCTTACCCATGAATGTTACTGTCGTTCTCTAATCCTTCCCTTTCGACACAACCACCAATTGCTGGCGGCTAAAGGCCAGTGGCGGTGATAGCGGCTCGCTTCATATCCCAGATCTAGGGAGTTAGATCGATTCCTTCAAATCGACTTGTGCAGCGGTGATTTGAAGGGCTTATCAAAGGCTAACATATGACGATGGGGGAGTAGCAACAGAAGGGCCGGAACCACCGAGGAGTAGCAACAGGAGGGCCGATCCATCTTTAAATCGTCACCGCCACCTGTAATCTGCTTGCACAGTAGAGGAATCGGTCACACTGTTCAACGCTGGCCACCATCGCAGTCGACGCCCTCACACCGCCTTCCCCTCTCCTCATCGCCAAATCGCCGCTCATCTCCTTCGCAATCACCTTCACAATCGTCTCTTCTCATCATCGAATCACCGCTCATCTCGATCCTAAGTAATCGCCCTTCGCAATCGCCGAAACGCCTCCTCGCCTTCGCAATCGCCCTACGCCTTTCGATATCGTCTTCTCTCTCTTCCACGCATAGACTCACGCGCATAATAGGTTGAAGGTGGGGGGTTTTATTTCCTATTTTTTTCAATTAATTAAACTTACCAATTAATCTCAGCCTTAAGATTCCACTCAATCAACGGTTAGGATTTGTGTACATGATACACATTAAGACTTGAGTACATATGATCTATACTACATACATACATACATACATACATACATACATACATACATACATACATACATACATACATACATACATACATACATACATACATACATACATACATACATACATACATACATACATACATACATACATACATACATACATACATACATATATATATATAGTTAGTTTTGCTGGATCTTTGTAGCTGATTCACAATACAAGAGATTTTTTGTGATATCCTTCTCAACCGAGTGCAAAAAATCTATTAGATGACCATGTTATTGCACCTTTGCCATTGCGCGTAGCCGTACATATATTGGAGATCCAATTTCTGACCTCTCACAATCTCCACGGCCGGCAACATATATAATCTAACTTATTCTTAGCAGTTAGCAAAACTTCCATTGTACTCTTCCAGTGGTAGTAATTTCGATCGTTGTGTGGTTTTGTCGCTAGAGAATAATTCGGTTTATCTCAGTGGTAAAGGTGCAAGACTCTATTAGGATCAACTCTATGGCCTTCGACTTCTCCCATGGAACCTCTAGAGCGAAAACATTCGTCTGAATTGCTCATGGCTGTGTGATGTGTCCCAACCTCTTTCATTGATTGTCCAAGAGGAGGAAGCTAGAAGGCATGAGTGTATGTTCTGAGGGAGCGATGACTAGAGTGAGAGCCAGGGATATTGCAAAAGCCACCACGTCTATTGTTATTCGAGGTTTCACATCTAAAATCGAACATTCATCATCCCTTCTCTTCTTGGTCTCTTTGTCTGATGCACCATACCGAACAATGGCACCGACATTGTCCGATGATGTCTTCTAGGACTTTTGACTTAATAGACTATCTTTTTGATGCGGGACCATCTTCTACACCGTCATCTACACCTCCGGACGCACCGATCATACTCGGCGACGGACCGATGACTCGAGCCTGTGCCAAGAAGCTTCAACGCGACTCATTTCTTTTTGTGAGTCACTCCTTGTTCTCGAGCGCGGTTCAACTCCCGGAGCCACCCGTGAAGGAATACATGTGCATCGGAACCCAGGTTGCCGGAAACCACCCGCAAGTCGCCTGAATCCAGCAGCCCTGTGCGCGGGCGTGTGGAAGGTCGCACGGGCGTGTGGCCATTGGTGCGCGGGCGTGGCCTTTGCCACTGTCGGGCGCTGAAGCCGACTTCACTTTGCCGAGAATGGTGCTCCCGTATGTTGATTTAGAAGACTTAATTAACTTTGATTTTATGTTTCTTAATTTAGTTGTGTTAATTTCAAGTTACGTTAGGGTATTTAGTTAAGTTAGTGTTTTTATTATTTTAATAATTATTTTCAGCCAAATAGCCTTGTTAGGGTTATATTAGATCGGCCGACCCTTATAGAACATTCACGTCTTCCATTATTGAAATTTACAGTTCTTGTGTGAAACACATCTGTGAGAAAGTCAATCGATTCGAAGCCTTGCTCATCGATTGCACAATTGGTTATAGATCCTGCTTGGTTTGCTTTGAGTTCGTCAACCTCGCGAGAGCTTGGTGATCCAGGTAATCACAAGTCCCCTCCTTGTGCCTCCAACTTGTCCGCTTGGTTGTGTAAGGTTGTAGAGGCGGGCTTTATAGTCGTTGGTATTTGGTTCCTACCCTCTACGGAGGCCTGGGGTCTTTGCCTCGTTCTATTTTAGTTCGAATCACCCATCTATCGGTCTTTAATTCATTATTTTGTTGAGTCTAAGTTGCTGCGTTTTGTTTCTTTCGTGTCGATATCGAGTCGTCGTTTGAGTTTCTTGAGTCGTTTGCTTCCGTTCTTGTCTTTGAGTCTTGATTGTCGAAGATCGGGCCATCCTACGGCTAACCCCGTATCAAATTGGCATCAGAGCTTTGGTTTCCGACATCAAAAAGTTGTGTCTTTTGTCTCCCTAAACACAAAAACTACAAAAAACAATAGAGTCTTTCTTGTTCTTGGTTTTTACTTCTTGAATTTGATTGCTACTAATCCTTGTTTGTGATTGTTGTGGTTGCACACTAGCCCAAACACAGCCTAAAGCCGAGACCACGTAGCCACGTTGGAGCCATTCGGCCAACACAATTTCCATTCGGCCGACCAAACTTGTTGACCAAACTTGTTGATAGTGGATCTCCATTCGGCCAACACAATCTCAAACCCTAGTTTGTGTTGTTCTATCTTTGGCTACCTTAGTCTATCTTTGTTTATCTATTTTATTGCCTTATTAAATTTTGATTTTTGATAGATTAAATCACTTTTATCTATCATAGATTATAAAAAGGCTTTAGATAGATATACTTACCATATTAGCCAAACCATCACCTATATATATTTCATTAGGGCTATATAAATTTTATTTTTCTTTCACCATAGTTTAAATTTTTAAGAGTCCTTTTATTTCATAGATAATTTTCTTGCATTAGTAAAAAAAAAAAAAAAAAGTCCGCATATTTTAAAAAAAAAAAGAGATTACATTCAAAGCTTAGTCCTAGGAGGATAAAATTCACTAGGGGCAAAAGTAAGCTTTCAAAAAAAAAAAAAAAAAAAAAAGAGGATTGTAACTAGTGCAAGAAAGCTTAAAGACCAAATTTGGTGAAATTGTTATAGCCCTAGTTGACAACCTTCAAACACATACCTCCCAAACCATAAATTTTTTTTAAGCCCTACATTGCAACTACAATATCCATACTAAGGGTTTAAATCAAAAAGAGGTAAAAATCCAAGTTTTTCTTTCTTTTCCTTCATTTTCTTTTCCTATTTTTGTGTGTCGTGTACTGCAGTGCCCATACCGACCCCATACCGACCCCTCTAGCCTCGGTACAGTGTCCTGTCGAGTCAGTTTGGCCGATTCCGAGTTTCTGCCCAGCTTGTGTCGAGCATTTTCTTCAGTGTTTCTTTGTCCTTTCTCTTGATTACTCTCTTTTGATTGTTAAGTCCTTGCTTGAGTGTTGATTGTTAAGTCCTTGCTTGAGTGTTGCTTGAGTGGCTTCCAGGAGGAGTTCTACTATTCAGAGCGTGACGATGACTTCCAAGAGGAGGACTATTGGGAGCAACGCCCGAGGAGGAATGACAGAGGAGGTCGTTACCAATACCGTGAGCCTAGAGATCCTGATCAGGACGGCATAGGTAAGGTTAAGGTAAAAATTCCTCCCTTTGATGGCAAGACAGATCCAGATGCATATATAGACTGGGAAACTAAAATGGAACAAATCTGGAACTGTCACAATTTTTCTGAACCTAAGAAAGTTCAATTGGCTTCTTTGGAATTTCAAGGATTTGCTCTTATTTGGTGGGATAATTTGGTTAAGGAAAGAAGAAGAGCCCTTGATACGCCTATCGCGTCTTGGAACCAATTGAAAGCTTTAATGAGAAATAGGTTTGCCCCTCAACACTATGCTAGAGAGCTTAGGCAACGCCTAGAGAACCTTAAGCAAGGTAATAAATCTGTTGAGGAAACCTTTAATATTATGCAAGAAACCATGGCACGAGCAAATGTTGTTGAACATCATGAGGATACTAATGCTAGGTTTCTTCGCATTTTGCATCCCGCCTTAGCTCAGGACATTGATTGCTTTCCTTACTCTACTCCTACTGAATTGTTGCATTTGGCTATTAAAGTTGAACGTGGAGCTAGATACAGGAACCAAGGCGGATGATGGACGAGCGGACAGCCCCAACCTTGGCGCCAAAACCGGCCACAACAGCCCCAAGGGCGGACTGACGGCAGTTACACCTCTCGGCCAAACCAAGCCCCTGGGAGAGGAGATGGCCGAACCAACCCTACAGCTGCTGACAAGGGAAAGGCGTCTTGGACAGGACGAGATTCGTCTGGGACATCTACTGGTTCCAAAGGGAGTAATCCTAACCCCTCTAATGCTAGATCTAGGGACATTGTGTGCTTTAAATGTTAGGGTAGAGGTCATACTATGAAGGATTGTCCCAATAAGAAAACTCTCATGATTAATCACTTGGGTGAATATGTGTCTGACAATTCTTGTGATGAAAATGAAGAGCATGCTAATGATAATGATCAAAACCTTAATCTGCTTACCTATGATGAGGATGATGATGACATTGATCATGAACACGGAGAATCACTGATTGTTAGGAGAGTCTTAAGTGTTGTTCCTGCACCATGTGATGACAATCAATGTGAGAATCTTTTTCATAATAGATGCTTAGTTAAGGGTAAAGTGGTTAATGTGATCATTGATGGGGGAAGTTGTTGTACCTTAGCTAGCCAAGAGATGATTGATAAATTACACCTTCCTACTATTCAGCATCCTAGGCCTTATAGATTGCATTGGATGAACGACTGTGGTAATTTGAAAGTGAATAGGCAAGTCAAAGTGCATATCAAATTAGGACATTATGAAGATGATGTGTTATGTGACATAGTACCTATGCAAGCCTGTCATATCTTATTAGGTCGTCCTTGGCAGTTTGATCGTAAGGTCTTGCATGATGGCTTTACTAACAGGTATTCCTTTACTTTTCAGGGAAAAAATGTAGTTCTCAAGCCTATGACGCCAACTCAGGTGGCTGATGAGATTGAGAAGCGGAAGGTAAGTAAAGGTGAGTTAGATAAGGAGGCTCAGTCGAGCCATGTGTCTACCCCTACTCGGCCTAAGGGTGTATTTTTGGCTTCCAAGAGTACATTTTTAGACGAGTTTGCGGATGGGGAAACAACCCTCATGCTCCTGTGCAAAGGGTTGAGTATGTTGAGTGAGGAGCTTCGAGCTACCCTCCCTCCTCGCATCCTATCTCTTCTTGAAGAATATAAGGATGTTTTCCCCGAGGACATACCAGCAGGTCTACCCCCTGTCAGAGGAATTGAGCATCAAATCGATCTCATTCCAGGGGTTGCGTTGCCTAATTGGCCTGCTTACAAAATGAATCCCACTGAAACCCAAGAGGTTCAATCCCAAGTCCAGGAACTGTTGGACAATGGATACATTAGGGAAAGTTTGAGTCCTAGTGCTGTGCCTATGTTGTTAGTCCCTAAGAAAGATGGTTCATGGCGAATGTGTGTCGATTGTAGGGCCATTAACAACATAACTGTAAAATACCGCCATCCTATACCCCGCTTAGATGACATGTTAGATGAGTTGCATGGTTCTTCTATCTTCTCTAAAATTGATTTAAAAAGCGGTTACCATCAGATTAGGATGAAGAAAGGCGATGAATGGAAAATAGCCTTCAAAACTAAATTTGGACTCTATGAATGGTTGGTTATGCCTTTTGGCTTGACTAACGCACCTAGTACTTTCATGAGACTAATGAATCATGTGCTTAGGAATTTCATAGGTAAATTTGTTGTTGTTTATTTTGATGACATTCTTATCTATAGTAAATCACCTGAGGAACATGAAGCACATTTGAGGGAAGTACTTTCTACTCTTAGATTAGAACACTTGTATGCCAATCTTAAGAAATGTGAGCTTTGTAATGATCAAGTGTCTTTTCTGGGTTTTGTAGTGAGTTCAAGCGGATTGCGAGTCGATGATGCCAAGATCAAGGCAATCCAGGACTGGACGACACCTACCAATATCGGCCATGTGCGGAGTTTCCAGGGCCTAGCGAGCTTCTATCGGAGATTTGTGCGCGACTTCAGCTCCATCGCAGCCCCTCTCACAGAGCTCACAAGGAAGCGGTGTGAGTTCAAGTAGGGTCCAGCTTAGGAGGAGGCGTTTTGCAAGCTCAAGGAGAAGCTCACTCATGCGCCATTACTGGCTCTGCCTGACTTCACTCGGCCTTTCGAGGTTGAATGTGATGCTAGCGGAGTTGGGATTGGAGGCGTCCTCATGCAAGAAGGTAAGCCTATAGCCTTCTTCTCTGAAAAATTAAAAGGTGCATGTCTTAATTACTCTACGTATGACAAAGAATTATATGCATTGTTTAGAGTCCTTAAGACATGGTCCCATTACCTTTGGCCTAGCGAGTTTATACTTAGGACTGATCATGAATCTTTAAAACATTTTAAGAGCCAGGATAAACTTGATAGGAGGCATGGTAGATGGATGGAATTCATAGAAACATTTCCTTATGTTATAAAGTATAAGAAAGGGAAAGACAATGTGGTTGCTGATGCTTTATCTAGGAGACATGTCCTTTTGACCACTTTGGATTCTAGAGTCTTAGGCTTTGTATACATTAAGGAATTGTATGCTAATGATGCTGATTTTGGGGACGTTTTTGGGAAGTGCCTAGATAAGGGTCCTACCGACCAATTTTATATCTTTGATGGATTCTTGTTTAGGAAAGACCAAGTGTGTATACCTAGGTGTTCTCTTCGGTTATTATTGGTGACTGAAGCCCATAGTGGAGGTTTAATGGGTCATTTTAGGAGAGATAAGACATATCACACACTTAAGTCTCACTTCTATTGGCCACATATGCTTAGGGATGTAGAACATTGTCTTAAGAGATGTATTGACTGTTTGAAGGCCAAGTCTAAGCTTATGCCCCATGGATTGTACACCCCACTTCCTATACCCACAGCCCCTTGGGAAGATATTTCTATGGACTTTATTGTGGGATTGCCTAGAACTAAGAAGGGGAGGGATTCTATCTTTTTGTGGTGGACAGATTTTCTAAGATGGCTCACTTTATAACATGCCATAAGACTGATGATGCTACGAATGTTGCGAATTTGTTCTTTAAGGAAGTAGTTAGGTTGCATGGTGTGCCTAAGACAATTATGAGTGATAGAGATGTTAAGTTTCTTAGTCATTTTTGGCGGACTTTATGGAATAAATTGAGAACTAGATTGTTATTCTCTACCTCTAGTCACCCCCAAACAGATGGCCAAACTGAGGTGACCAATAGGACCTTAACCACTATCCTTAGAGCCATTTTAAGGAAGAATTTGAAGCTTTGGGAAGAAGCCTTACCTCATGTGGAGTTTGCTTACAATAGGACAATGCATTCCTCAACTAAATTAACTCCTTTTGAATGTGTGTATGGTGTTAATCCACTAACCCCTTTGGATCTTACTCCATATCCTATGAGAGAGAATGAGTCATTTGACGCAGGTAAGCATGTGGAGTTCATCAAGGAACTACATGACCGGACGCGTCAGCAGCTCATGCGGAAGGCTGAGTACAACGCCAACAAGGCCAACAAGGGCCGCAGATTGGTGACATTCCAGCCTGGGGATCTAGTGTGGGTGCACCTGAGGAAGGAGAGGTTCCCTAAGGAGAGGAAGGGCAAGCCTGCACCACGAGGAGATGGACCTTTCGAGGTTTTGGAGAAGGTGGGCGACAATGCCTACAAGCTGGAGCTTCCTGGAACATATGGCGTGAGTGCTACCTTCAACGTCGCGGATGTCATTCCATATCTTGCCGTGGACGAGGACTTGGATTCGTGGTCGAATCCTTTCCAAGAAGGGGAGGTTGATGCGGGACGATGACTCAAGCCCGTGCCAAGAAGCTTCAACGTGACTCATTTCTTTTTGTGAGTCACTCCTTGTTCTCGAGCGCGGTTCAACTCCCGGAGCCACCCGTGAAGGAATACATGTGGATCGGAACCCAGGTTGCCGGAAACCATCCGCAAGTCGCCTGAATCCAGCAGCCCTGTGCGCGGGCGTGTGGAAGGTCGCGCGGGCGTGTAGCCAGACTGCGCGGGCGTGTGGCCATTGGTGCGCGGGCGTGGCCTTTGCCACTGTCGGGAGCTGAAGCCGACTTCACTTTGCCGAGAATGGTGCTCCCGTATGTTGATTTAGAAGACTTAATTAACTTTGATTTTATGTTTCTTAATTTAGTTGTGTTAATTTCAAGTTACGTTAGGGTATTTAGTTAAGTTAGTGTTTTTATTATTTTAATAATTATTTTCAGCCAAATAGCCTTGTTAGGGTTATATTAGATCGGCCGACCCTTGTAGAACATTCACGTCTTCCATTATTGAAATTTACAGTTCTTGTGTGAAACACATCTGTGAGAAAGTCAATCGATTCGAAGCCTTGCTCATCGATTGCACAATTGGTTATAGATCCTGCTTGGTTTGCTTTGAGTTCGTCAACCTCGCGAGAGCTTGGTGATCCAGGTAATCACAAGTCCCCTCCTTGTGCCTCCAAGTTGTCCGCTTGGTTGTGTAAGGTTGTAGAAGCGGGCTTTATAGTCGTTGATATTTGGTTCCTACCCTCTACGGAGGCCTGGGGTCTTTGCCTCGTTCTATTTTAGTTCGAATCACCCATCTATCGGTCTTTAATTCATTATTTTGTTGACTCTAAGTTGCTGCGTTTTGGTTCTTTCGTGTCGATATCGAGTCGTCGTTTGAGTTTCTTGAGTCGTTTGCTTCCGTTCTTGTCTTTGAGTCTTGATTGTCGAAGATCGGGCCATCCTACGGCTAACCCCATATCACTTTTCATGGAATATTTGTATTATTTTGAATTATTGCTACTCTTAGCCTTTTTGTTAATTAATAAGAAGCGGTGTTAGGGTTGGCATGGTACGGTAACCACAAAAAAATGGTGATTACCACGTACCAACCACCAACTGGTGGCACAGAAATTTTCATATCATGCATGTACCAACCACAAGTCATGGTTACTACATATATGGTAACCACGACTTATGGTTACCATCGGTATATTACCATGGTTACCATGCTATAATTTTGTTTGGATTTTTTTTTAAACTCCTTGGCTATCGTCTAGTAGTCATCAAAGTTATCGGATGAAAAAATATGGTTACCAAAAATAATATGATTATCGCCCGTTAAAAGTTCAAGTAAACCAAGTTCACAACCAAAAGTACAAAACAATTCAAACAAACCAAGTTCAAAGTCTTCAAACAAACCAAGTGCAATTGTTCAAACATTCAAACGCAAGTTCAAACAAAACAAGTTCAAAATCTTCAAATATTCAAAATGTTCATACTGTTTCTATGTTTCTAATAGAAATAGTAGAAATGACCAATTTAGGTCAAAATCAAAACACAAAATATAAAGTAAAAACTTAAAACTTAAAACTTAAAGGTAAAAACAATAAAAATTAATTAATTTATACATATATATACATATATATATATATACATAGCCCGACATACATATATATGTATATATATATATGTATTAATTAAATAATTTTTATTGTTTTTACCTTAAAGTTTTAAGTTTTTACTGTTTTTACCTTCCGTTCGCAGCGTGGATGCGGAGCAATTTATCCGTAGGAAAGGTCGGAGCTCATGGAGTTCAATGGAGAGAATTGTTCACAACCGCCCTCTAGATGATTTGGAGCAGAAGAAATGGGGTGGTCTTCAAGGATAGCAAGGTCACGCCTTTAACTCCGGACAGCTGCAGGAGCGTTGCAAATCAATACTCGTTGGCTAGGCTGCACCTCCTTGGAACAAAGATGGCGAAGGAGAGAACTCACGCGTCGGGTAGCTGGTGCGCTCCTCCCCTTGGCTGGCGCTCAAACTGAATGTCGATGATGCGGCCAAGAAATCAGGGACGGCGGCAGCTGGTGGTGCCATTCGCAGCATGAACGGTGACTAGGTTGCTGGCTTCGTTCACAACATCGGTTGCTGTTCTGTGGTGGAGGCCGAGCTTTGGGGTCTAGCCAAAGGCTTGGAATTGGTTTGGAGCAATGGGTTCCTGAACGTCATCTGCGAGACTGACTCCAAGAAAGCTGTGGAGCTGCTGTCAAATTCGATTAAGAAAACACACCTGTGTGGCAGCCTGGTAGATGATTTATGCCAAGGCTTCCGTTGTAGGAACTGGAACCTTCAGATCCGACATGCTTTTCGTGAGGCCAATGGGCTCGCGGATGGATTAGCTAGTTTTGCGTTTGCCTTTCCCCTTGGGTTCCCTTGTTTGAACACTTGCCCTGAACATTTTTTGTGTCAGGTTGAAGATGATGCCAAAGGAGTCTCTATTCTTCGATGGCATAATCTTTAGCGTTCCTCTTGTTTTGTTTTTGAATAAATAACCTCCCCTGGGAGGGTTGGCCTACCAAAAAAAACATATATATATATATATATATATATATATGTATGTATGTATCATATGTACTCAAGGCTTATTGTGTATTATGTACACAAATCCTAACCGTTGATTAAGTACAATTTTAAGGCTGAGATTAATTGGTAAAGTTGATTAATTGAAAAAGAAAAATGGGAAATAAACCCCCCACCATCAGTTTCAATTGACGATGCGCGCGTGAGGCAAGTGCAAGGGAGAGAGAGAGGAGGATTTCGAATGACGTGAAGGAGATGGTGAAGGGCCGAAGGCCATGGCTTCCGGCGACTGGGAAGGAGATGGTGAAGGCGATGGCTTCTGGCGACGGCGATGGCGGAGCGGGCGATGGCGTTGGCGGAGCAAACGACTGCGAAGGAAGAGAGAGAAGGGGGTTTCGAAGGACGCGATGGAGATGGTGAGGGTCATGGCTTCCGGCGATTGCGAAGGAGATGGTGAAGGCGATGGCTTCCGGCAATGGCGATGGCGAAGCGGGCGATCAGTCCGGTGAAAGCGAAAGCGGTTCTGACTGGCGACTAGGGCTTCTACTGTACGAGCACTTGACTCTGGCGACCAGGCGAAAGTGGTTCCGACTAGGGCTTCGACTGTACGCGTGGGCAATTGGGACTCCGGCAATCAGGCGAAAACGGTTCCAACTCGGGCTTCGACTCGAAGGGCGGCAATTGGAAGGGCTGATGAGGTAGACGACCCACACGAAAATGGCGACGACGACTTGTGAAGGCGGGGCGGATGCGATGGCACCGGCGAATCTGAGAGGTACGGCGCAATTGGTCATACAATTTCATTCTCCCAAATAAGTCAACTCCTCTTGTTTGATTTATTTTCAATGGATTCATCTTCAATTGATTTTGAATTATTCATCTGGAGTTTTTCTTTCCTAATTTGATTGAATAAGTATCTTATTTACACCGATTATTTTGATTGTGGTGGTCGTGAATGTAAATATTTCAACTATATTTAACTTTATTTGTATGTTGTAGGTGGAATGGTTAGGATGGTTATTTGTTAGATATGTGGAGTAATGGATGAATATTTGTTCGATTATGTGTATGTGAGGGAGAAAAACCGTTTTAAAATGCATCAATACCATCGAATAATCATGTGATACCGTCGAATAATCCAGCGATACCATCGAATAATTTTTAGTTATGTGTGGAAATGACGTAACTAACCGAATAATATTCTAACACCATCGAATAATAAAGCGATACCATCACATAATCCGTCAATACGATTGAATAATATAGTGATACCATCGAATAATCAAAATGACTAACCTACTAAACAGACTCATACGACTGAATAATCTTTCATATACTAGTGCATAATCATTTATACTCGACCGAACAATCATCTATCCAGACCATCTAGTGAATGAAAAAGGCATTTATATCATCAAATAATCATGTAATACTATCGAATAATCCAGTGATACCATCGAATAATCCATCGATACTGTCGAATAATCCATCGATTCGATCGAATACTCCAATGATACCATCGATACGATCGAATAATCCATCGATACGATCGAATAGTCCAGCGATACCATCGAATAATTTAAGGATTCCATAAATTCCAAACAATCCCAAATCCATCCGTGTACACTCGTGCACGCCTCGTGCACGCGCTCCATTCCACCAGCAGGTGAAGCATAAAAGTTGGTGGGTCCCACCATTTTCTTATTTAAAAAAATTGTAAAATTGCCTATTAATCTCATCCACCCATTTAACTCAATCAACGGTCTTGATTTGTGTACATGATACACGTTAAGCCTTGAGTACAACGGAACCAACCCCTATATATATATAGGGTGGCTCCTGTGGGAACCACCCCTCAAGATGGGAACCTAGGAACACATCTTGGCCATAGAGTGAAAAACAATTAAGGGTCTAGATTAATCTTAATTTTTTATTTTAAAAAATAAATAAATCAATTGGGTCCCATATATTATATGCAAACTTACCGCGTACGCGCGTGAATATCCCTCACCTTCATTTTTTTTTTGATTTTTTTTTATTAGGAAAAAATTCGAGCTCAGACAAATCCGATACTCGAGAGGCCGACGAATCGGCAGACAGACTAGCCGTCAACAAACAACAAACTACATAGTACATCCACAAATAAACACAGATGAAAGAAAAAGCCCAAACAACCCGAAAGAGTCGTCTGCGAGCAGAAAAGACGAGGGAGATCAAGGCGGGCCACGAATGCCGAGAACACGGGGGAGTGCAATGACTCTCACGGTGACTCGACGCCGAGATGGCGGAGAACAGTAACCCACTATCAGAAAGGGCAGAACCAGGGGAAGTGTGGATCACCGACGTTGCCTCCACCTAGATGAAGGATCTTCGAAGACCACGAACACAACCACGATCCTCTCGATCATACTAGCAGCTCGATACTGCAACCCACCTCGAAACTAAACGCCACCACACCAAAGCAACGACCCAACGCCAAACGAACGAACAAAAACGGATCAATAAGGGAAAATCAAGCATCCAACGAAAATTTGTGAACAACTTATTCATAAGATTATGTATATAGTATATAAAAGAACCCGATAAGAATTTTTTATTTATTTTTATTTTTATGTGGGCTTATTTTCGGGCTGCCCCGGGCCCAAGGTAAAAACTTGGGCCCAAAGGACAGCCCGATAGGTAGAACACCAGTGCAGACAAAGAGCCGATGGAGATCAGGATGGAGAGCACCAGAGCAGCCAAAGAGCCAGTGGAGGTGGATCCCAAGGCGACTGAGGACGGCGTAACCCAGGAGCCTAGATCGAGGCGAGCCACTCCGAAAACCCCCAAATCAGAGGTCGAAGAAGGCTAATCCCAGGACAGGCGACCGCCAAGATAATTTAGAGCGGCCGAAGCCGAATTTGGATCCCGAGGAGGAGTGGATTGGGGCTCCCGAAGGAGATTTAGGCTCCCGAAGGAGGTTTAATACGACCGCCAAGACAATTTAGAGTGGCCGAAGCCGAATTTGGATCTCGAGGAAGAGTGGATTGGGGCTCCCGAAAGATATTTAGGCTCCCGAAGAAGGAGGTTTAATACTCTCAAAGAGTGAGCGTTTTCTTTTTTTTTTTTGTAGTCGACAAGGCAATCAGCACAAAACCACAACCGTATCCCGCTACCGGACCAGGAGCCAGGCGAGAGAGACCCACCGCAAGCAGAACCACGCCAACGAACTAGGAGATTCCCCCATCGATGCCGGAGAACGGAAGCAGGCAGGCCGGGACCACGAGGACGACAGGTTGAAGGGAAGACCAACCACAGAGGCACAAAATGGGCTAGGCGCCAGGGCGGGAGGCACCGACAGGACCAAGGTTGACGACGAACACTAGGCTAGAACGCCGGAGGCAGGCCGGACCGACGACGCCCAACACCGGAGAAGCCAGAAAGAAGGGCGCGGAGAGGACGACACCACAAGAAACAAGGAGGAGCCGAAAACTCCAAACAAGAGGTCAAATCAGGGTACTGGATGATGGAAACTCTAGATTTGTCAGAGATTTACTCCAATTTGATGAGGAAGGGGATGATTTGAGATTGAAGGATACAAGCTAGGGTTTAGAAAGGAGGGATTTTCTCCCGCGCGTGTAGGGGTTGAAATGGGTCGGGTGATGGATGGGTGGACCCATTTTTTCACCCGACCTGTCAAAAAAATTTTTCACCCGACCCATCACCCACCCGTTTAATGTTTCACCCATCACCCGACCCGTCGGGTGAATCAGGTGGGTCGGGTGGTTAATCGGGTGAAGGAATTAAAAAAAAAATCACAAGAAATACCTAAAAATCATTCATATTCGATAATTTTATAAATGTCAACGTATGAGTCTTACTAAATTAATAAAAGATTTATTCATACATTATATCACTATCCTTAAGTTACAAAATTAGTATTAGAAGTTTAATCTCAAACTGAATATGATGAATTTAACTCGGTTACTAGACTCAATATAAAAAAAAGTATAGAAAAACTATGTCTTTAGAAAACATACTCATGTGTCATTTCTTTAATTAATATCTTGATTTGTTAATTTCTTTAATATCTTAATTTGCATTAAGAGGATTATTGTTACAAGTCTCATGACAAATTGGGAAAATATGATTTGGTTAATCATGTATTAATACAGTAAATGCTAAAAAAAGTCGTTGGAAAAAGCCAATTTGCTTACACTCTATCGGTATATGTAAAACAAATAAAAGAAATTTTATCATTTTAAAAAGACATGGAGTTAAATAATGCAAGTTTTTTTAGACCTTTTTAACAAGAACACTTGGAAAATGGAGAAAGTAGATGTAGAAAAGGAGAAATATGTTAGTTATGTTAAATTATACATAGTATTATTTATAAACTAGCCTTTTTTTTTATAATAATCGGGTGGGCTAACGGGTGGTTAAACGGGTCGGGTAATGGGTCGGGTAATGGGTGGAAAATATATCACCCATCACCCGACCCATCACCCATCCGTCACCCGGTTTTTTTCGGGTTTTCACCCTAATAATCGGATCGGGTGGGTCGGGTGAGTCGATCACCCATGGGTGATTTCCAGCCCTACGCGCGTGGAGCGCGTTCTTCGGACTCCCGAAGGACAAAACTATCCCTCACCTTCATTTCTCAGTGTACCAGGTCCCCGTACACCGTATACCTCTTTCCTTTTTTTTTTGGTGTCAATTCACATTACTATTCGGTTATTTTTTAACCGTTGTTACTACTTACCAAGGTAATTTGAAGCTACATTATTTGATTAAATTAAAAATATCATTCATATTTAAGGGGATAATTATTCGGTTAAATTTGATATTTTATTTGGATAAATTTGAGTGATTATTCGGTTAAATTTGAGAGATTATTCGTACGTAAAATGATGATTTTTTTAATAGATTTATTAGTTTTGGGAGATTAAAATTATAATTAAAAAAATATGTACATTATTCGGTGAAATTACAAAAATTATTCATAAGTAAGATGGAGTTTGGAATAACTATATATATTATGCATACCTTTTGATATAAATATTCGTAGGTATAGGTAGGACTATTCAAATGTATGTGATAGTTTATTTAGGGGTAGAAAAAAAAAGATGGAGAATCTGAATGGAGGTAAGATTATTCGTATATATGTGATAGATTATTTTTTTAAATTTGAGAGATTATTCGGTGAAATTATGAATATTTAACATATGCATACAAATAAACATATTTACAAACGAATAATGTAATTTTATATTAGTTGGTTAAATTAGAAAGATTATTCGTTTAAATATGATATTTTATTCGGTTAAATTTGATAGATTATTCGGTTAAATTATTAATATTATTCGTATGTAAGATGACGAATAATGTAATTTTATATTATTCGGTTAAATTCAAAATATTATTCGGTAAAATGTGATAGATTATGCGTTTAAATTTGAGAGATTACTCGGTGAAATTATAAATATTTAACCTATGCATACAAATAAAATATTTATAACCGAATAATATAATTTTATATTAGTCGGTTAAATTGGAAAGATTATTCGGTTAAATGAGATATATTATTCGATTAAATTTGAGAGATTATTTGATTAAATTATAAATATTATTTGCTTAAATGATAAAAATTATTCAAATTTTTTGGACTTTATTCGATGAAATTGCAAAAACTATTCGTATTTAATAGGAAAATTTAACCGATAAAACGTGTTAAATAAATAATTAATATAATTATCTTAAAATTTATTTATCGACATTAATCACCACAATTATTCCACAATATAACTCTAAAAACATTAAGAGTATTTCTTAATGCAAATATTTATCCCATAAAATAATTGCATATAATATCACCTATTATTTTAATTAACAAAAAACTCAATATCTATTTTTGCAAAGAAAAAAATCATAAAATAATGTTATATACTCCGTATCATGCGTTACTTCTTCAGTTCTTCGGCTTCTTCTCACACCCAAAGGTCCCAATGGCCCACCAGTTTTAATTATAAAATTGCACTTATACTGTATTTTTTTTTGGTCCATTTATACTGTATTTTTTTTATATCGTAATTAGGAAGGAAAAAAAAATGTCCAGTGAAGTTGGGGTGGGGGGGCGTTGATTCTCACTTGCAGTTTCATAAGCGAGTGGGACAGTTTTAACGATGGAGTGGTGGGCCCCTAATTTATTTTTTCAAATAAATTCAGAAAATAGGGTTTAATCTCAACCCTTCATTCCAACCTAATCGAAGGTCCAGGATTGTTCCCACGTTCCCACCCTAAGGGGTGTTCTCATCCGATCCATACTATATATATATATATATATATATATATATATATATATATACTTGCAGTTTCATAAGCGAGTGGGACAGTTTTAACGATGGAGTGGTGGGCCCCTAATTTATTTTTTCAAATAAATTCAGAAAATAGGGTTTAATCTCAACCCTTCATTCCAACCTAATCGAAGGTCCAGGATTGTTCCCACGTTCCCACCCTAAGGGGTGTTCTCATCCGATCCATACTATATATATATATATATATATATATATATATATATATATATATATATATATATATATATATATATATATATATATATATATGGGTGAACTCCGGTGAAAACCAAAATTGCGGTAAAAACCTGTGAGAACTGGCTTTTTAGCTCGGTTAACTTGCTTTATAGCCCGTTTATGAATAAAACCGATATATAAAGTCACAAATTTTAGCCCGGTTCTGAATAAAAACGAGCTATAAAGTCACTATGTAATTTTAAAACATGAGTTTTTTTAGCACGATTTTTAGGCTTGATCGAACTATAAAGTCATGTGTTATTTTAAAACTGGAGTTTTTAGCATGGTTTTTAGGTTGAACCGAGTTGTAAAGTCACCGTGTGATTGAGGTTTTTAGCACATGTTTCAAATCAACCAAGCTATAAAGTAGTCCTCACGGTTTTTACCACAATTTGAGGTTTTCACCGGAGTCAATCCCTATATATATAGCCAAAATAAGGTAACCCGGGTTGATCATTTGTTTTGTTTTACTTAAGGACAAGCAAAAGACTAAGTGTGGGTGATAGTGCATAGTTTAATTAACATGCATAATATGATAGTTTTAGGTGCATTTGCATTGTAATATAGCCTTCATTCTAGTTATTTTAGTACTTTATACTCTTTGTGGATCGCGAAGAAATCGGAATCTACACTATTTTATTGATTTATGAATATTTGTGGATCCGATGTGGTGAAGAAGCAAGAAAAGGAAGCCAAAGATCAAGTGACAAAGGAATAAAATAAGGGAGAAGAAAGCATAGAAGAAGAAGAAGAGAAATAATGACAAGAAGAAGAAGGAGAAGACACGGAGCCCCAGAGCATCCCAAGAGCATTGGCAGCGAGTCCCAGTGGACAACAAGAGGATTCTAGGGTTTTTGGCAGCAAAAAAAGAGACGATTTGCTTGGGCCTTAAGCATATAAATTCTATCCATTTTTAGATTCAATCCTATCCATATCTACAAATCTAGGGTTTTCTTGGCCACCTTTGAGGCATGTATAAACACTCTTTAACCTAGGGTTTTATTCACCGCTTTTGTATTAAGCCATGTTTGGCTAACTTCTATTTCTCTCATGATTCAAGATGTGGTTTGGGGTATCGTAAGGGCTGATTTCCAGGTTTAATCTATTCATATTATTTTATCTATTTTGTTTTGCATATTATGTTGTTACTTTTGTCTTGATTGATCACCTCGATGGAGTAGCTTTGCGCTAGATTTCTGACTTTGCCTGCAAGGAGGTCGATACCAATATTGTAGCCGACATGTCCTTGTGATGTGTAAGGGGATAACATCTTGATTGAAACTACTTCGGAGGTAAGCGATGGCTAGATCAAAAACCCAGGTGACAAAGTCGACGTAACTGGAACAAGATGATCTCAATGTCGTTATATTCTTGGATATCTATACTGCTCGCCTCTATGTTAGAGTGTTAGGGACTCAATGGTGATATTGTAACATTATTCATTATATGTAACATATTTAACTAAAGGTAACAAACCTAGCTTACAAAGGTAACAATTATTATAAAATGTAACATTTAAATCAAATGTAATAGTTTTGTTATCAAATGCAACACTTAGTTTCACTAATGAAACAATGTTACCTTAACAAATAAAAAGTGTTACATTAGGGTGAATGCAATTACCGCAAATGGAATCCCTAAAATGTGTTTCCTTTTTCCCTAATGGAACATGTTTCAGTTTTAATGTAACGTCTTTGGGTGATACATTAGAGGCTTATATGTAGTAGTGTACTAATAAGTATGAAATTATTAATAAAAATAATTTTTTAAAAAAGTTAATATTTTATATAGTTTTTAGCTCCTTAAAAAACTTATGAAAAAAGTTAAAAAAATTATATTTTTTAATGGATGGAATATTGTACTATTGGAGACTTGGAGTTAGTCTTAGTCGCAATTAGTTCGTGCAAACCAGGGTGTCGTCACTGGTGTCTCGATTTTACCCATCAGTATACGAATAGCTCATCTTTATAACAAAAAGAAAATCAAAATTCGGAGCTAAGATAAGTAAATAGGACATCTCTGAAATGTCGATAATATGTTGGTATTTTTGGCATCAAAGGAACAAGGCAACATTCGATCCTAACAATGTGATTCTGAGAAGAGAATTTGAACACTACATAAGAAAACAGATTTCCAACGGGAAGGTGAGCAAGGAGAACTAAGACAAACTGACAAATAAAACACAAATACGGCAAAAAACACAACTCAAGAGGAAGTCAAAGAGTATCTATCGGCAAAAACCAAGGCCATACTTGCCTAAAATTAATTTTGATAGTTCTGTTTAGCATAATAGTTCCTCTATATCAGGATTCGTTATCTGCAACTACTAGGTGAAGGTGGGCTAGATTGGTGCAGATCAAGGGAATGTCTCGTCTCTTCTTTTTGCTGGAGCACTACCCCTTAGATCTAGTGTTGGTGCGGCATGTCGTTTAGATTTGAATCGGATCCACATTGAAGGAGATTGTATGAGCATCATCAACGCTTTTCAAGAGAATGAGACTGTTATTGGGAAATTGAACCCATCATTTCAGATGTTCAAGTCTTTCTCTAAAGCTTTCGTGGAGGTTCAAAATCGCTGACAAGATGGCGCCTGTTCAGCATCAGCTCCTTGGTTAGCATTGCTTCACATCCAAAGTTCATTCACCTCGTCTAAAAATGACGTGGTTATTTTTTTTTTGATTGGGTAAGCAGTTCGGATGCACTAAGCCCTTATTTGGTATTGATATCCTGATATGGGATATGGGTATGGATATCGTTGATATCCCTATCCCTGTTTGGTATCCGGGTATATCGATATCAACTTGATATCCCCCATATACCCATCCTTTGTAAAAAACCTATTTGAGATCTCCCCTAAAGCACTGATATCACGGTTGGAAAGAAAAGAACGTCTTCTTCACTGCTCTTCGCTCAGGGGTTCGATGCTCCATCGCTTCTCAAGGTAAGCTCTCCTCCTTTCGATTTCGTCTCCTTCCCTTTCAATTTCGTCTCCTTCATACATCATTCACACCGCTTCTCTATTGTTCTCTGCTTCTCTGACTGTTTGATTTTCGACATCTTCATACCTAGGGTTTGTTAGATATTTGTCGATTTGTTTTGTTTCGTAAGCATAGGCTGATTTCGTTCTTTGTTTAGACATCTGTTGCTTATTTTGGATCTGATTTTCCAGATCTATATGTTGATTTATAGCTTTGTTTGATGTATTGGCAAATTTGGGTATTTGTTGGCTAATTTGGGGCAATATTGAATATGCTGATTTTTGGAATCGTTATTGCTTTAATTTGATTTTCCTCAAGTTTGTTGCTTTGAACCTTCAAAAAATAACCTTCCTTCAAAGCATTATTGGATTAGTTTTTCATTCAGAGGATGAATTGCAAGCCATGCTAGATTTTGAGTGAAATTTGGCCTCTTTGTCCTTCAAGAATGCTTACATTGAGTGGGTACTAATAGTTGCAATGTGGGGCTGATTTTTTATATTGTTGGCTAATTTTAAGTGAACTTTTGCTTGCTTGCTTATGGTAGATGCTGAAATTGGAACGTTTTACTATTTGTTTAGGTGTTGTATTTGTTCCATCTATGATCACAAATGGATGCACTTGAGGTAGATGAATTTCAACTTGATTCAATACGGCGAAAGGTAGAAAGAAAAAAAACTCATGATAAGAACAATTGCACTTGTTATGAAATTGATGAAGACTATTGGTACATGGTATCGAGAACAAGCTTTACAAATTAACGAAGTACAAATGCAAGAAAAGGATAAGAAGAACCTCCATAGATTGGCCAACTTAAATAGGTTGATTAGAGAAAGTGATGTCATATGTGAGAATGAGCTTCGTGTGACTAGGCAAACCTTTGGTGTGCTTTGTGAGATGGTTCAAGAGATTGGGGGATTGCGTAGGACCAAAAATATGGAGGTGGATGAACTTGTTGCAATGTTTTTATTTACCTTGGCACATCATAGGAAAAATAGGTCAATAGCAAATTACTTTTTAAGGAGTGGGGAGAGTGTAAGTAGGCAATTCAATCTTTGTATGCATGCTGTTTTGAAGTTGCACCATCACCTACTTAAGAAGCCTACGCCTATACCCGATGATTGTGAAGATGGACGCTGGAAACTTGCAATGAATGTGTTGGGCGTATGTACACCTAAAATGGAGTTCATATACATATTACCTGGCTGGGAAGGTTTTTCACACGATGGTTGTGTCCTTCGTGATGCTATTACTAGGCCTCAAGTTTTAAGAGTCCCAAAAGGTAACCATCAAATACATAATTAAACAACAACAATTCTGAAATCAAATCCTAATTATCATTTATCTTGAATTGTCAAGGAAGTTATTACTTGGTAGATGCTGGATACACGAACTGTGAAGGGTTCTTACCTCCCTATAGAGGTCATCGTTATCATCTAAAAGAGTGGGGTCACTAGTACAAATCCATACATCAACGGCGTTTGAAAACGC
Organism: Persicaria maculosa; assembly: GCA_963922045.1. Lineage (NCBI taxonomy): Eukaryota > Viridiplantae > Streptophyta > Magnoliopsida > Caryophyllales > Polygonaceae > Persicaria > Persicaria maculosa. The sequence continues at coordinate 21,494,985 of OY998255.1, read as the reverse complement.
CATGGAAGACTTTCTATGGCGTTTTTAACCGCCATCCCTTAACGCCGTCTAAGGTGACGCCGTGCTTTTGGTTCCAATTTAATGGCGTTTCATAAACACCATGAAATCCATGGCGTTTCTTAAACGCCATAGATTAGTATGTATATTTAGAAGAAAATTGAATGGTGCAATACAATCCATGGCGTTTAACAAACGCCATGGATTAATATGTATATTAAAAAAAAGAATTGGGCTATAAATTAAATCCCTCAAATAGAAACTAGCAACTAGCAACTGCATTTTTTTCTTTAATAATCAAACACTGCGTTTTCAAGTTGCAAAAGTAAGTGAACCACAAGGCAACTTGTATAATTGAAGAAATAAAACACCACTTTTAAGATTCGTACTATCAAATTCCAATACAAAATACAACCTTTCCAATCTTTACAAGAACTTGTTCAAACACGTCTACCATTGAAAGACATCATGCTGAACTTCAGTCCCACTATCCAAATTCTGTAATCTTGTTATGCAGCACCATCATGTGTATTCCAAACAACACTGCATCAACAATCCATGCAAGATATATACCTACATATAAAACCAATAATAGGAAGGGCATGCCCCAGGGGAGTAATAAAAACACACAACTAAAACGACTTAAATATATGCAACGTGAATCGTTAATCAAATATTCAGTTACACCATTAATTTACTATTTTGGGGCTAAAACATACTTGCAAAATTCCAAGTAGAAATATTTAGACGAAAATATTATATGCAAAACTGAACAGTGCTATTTTCCTCGTTGCCTAAGACAAATTTAAATCGATCACCTTATACGACTTTATTTTGTTTGCAAAAATATTACTCCCTGTAGAATAATGGAATTGATGTAAAGTACTCATTGAGGGTTTCCATTCATTGATAAACACACACACACACACACACACACACATATATATATATATATATATATATATATATATAGGTTACAAAGGTATTGGGCCTTAACGGGCTTTTAGCCCACTATACATGAGGAGACCTATGTAATCTATCAAACCCCCGTAGTCGAAACAGGAGGGGTCCGTACAGTGAGACTGGAACGAAAATCAATGAACAATTGTCTAGGTAAACCCTTGGTGAATATATCAGCGTACTGATAAGAGGACGAGACATGTAGAACGAGGACATGTCCAATGGCAACCTTGTCCCTGACGAAGTGGAGATCAAGCTCAATGTGCTTCATGCGTTGATGCTGGACTGGGTTGCTAGCCAGGTAGACGGCGGAGACGTTGTCAGTGTAGACCAGAGTGGCCTTCTGAAGGGGGCAACGGAGCTCAAACAGGAGATTACGGAGCCAAGAGCACTCCGAGACAACGTTGGCAACACCCCTGTATTCAGCCTCAGCGCTGGAGCGAGATACGACGGAATGACGCTTGACTGACCATGACACAAGGGTGTCGTTGAGGAAGACACAGTAACCAGACGTGGAGCATTGTGTATCAGGACAACCACCCCAATCCGCATCAGTGTAAGCAACAAGATCAAGCTTCGAGGAAGGAGTGATCGTGGTGGCGAGCTCGAGGGTGCCGCTGATGTACCGAATGATCCGCTTCAACGCCTGGAAGTGAGGCTCCCTTGGTGCATGCATGAACAAGCAGACCTACTGAACGGCGTAACTGATATCTGGCCGGGTGAAAGTGAGATACTGAAGAGCACCAGCGAGGCTCCTGTACAAAGTCGGATCATCAACCAAAGGACCAGAATGAGCACTGAGCTTGTTGGATGTATCGACAGGGGTGGCGACTGGATTGCAGTTGACCATCTTAGCCCGAGCAACAATCTCAGCAGCATACTTACTCTATGAGAGAAACAGACCAGACGCATGACGCTGAACAGCAACTCCCAAGAAGTAAGACAACTGACCCAGATCAGACATGGCGAATTCCGCACTCAATTGCAAAATAATGGACGTCTGAAGAGCATCAAAAGAGGCGGTGAGAATGATGTCATCGACATATAGCAGGAGGAATGCCAAGTCTGAGCCTCTGCGATAGATAAACAGAGACGTATCCGAACGGCTGCCAATGAAACCCAAACAGAGCAGATGAGAGGCAAAACGCTGGAACCAAGCCCGCGGAGCCTGTTACAGACCATACAGAGAGCGCTTGAGGAGACAGACATGCTTCGGACGCTCAGCATCAGCGAACCCCGGCGGCTGAAACATGTAGACCGTCTCATTTAGATGGCCATGTAGAAAGGCGTTCTTGACATCTAACTGATGGATGGCCCAGTTGCGCGACAGAGCTAGACTCAAGACCACTCGGATAGTGGCAGGCTTGACCACAAGGCTGAACGTCTCATCACAATCAATACCTGCCTGCTGAGACCTACCGTTGACCACAAGAAGGGCTTTGTAGTGCTCCAACGTCCCATCAGAGCGGAACTTGTGACGAAAGAGCCACATACAGCGGATGACGTTCGCCTCAGAAGGGCGAGGGACCAGAACCCAAGTACCATTCTTCGTAAGGGCCCTGTATTCGTCTAGCATAGCCGCCTGCCAATTCGGTCGAGGAGGGCTGTTTTGTGGGAGGTGGGAATGGGGGAGAGGGAGAGCGGGGGGGAGGCAGAGGTTGATTGGGAGTCGGGGGGAGAGGGAAGGACGGGGGCGAAGCCTGGGGGAGGAGCGGCGGGCGCAGCAATGCTGCAGGCGTGGGAGGTAAAGGCGGCGGGGGAAGCGGCGGGCGCAGCATGCCTTGCTGCGGCCGCCACCAGTAGGTGAGGCGAGGGATGGGGGGTGGGGTTGTGATTGGCTGCGGCCGCCGCATTGTGCTGCGGCCGCGGCATGGCTGCTTGGCGAGTGTTAGGTGTTGCGAAGTCATGGGTTTGGATGGTGGGGCGATGTTCTGTGGTCATGGAGACGATCTGACGGGGTCGGAAGACACCGGAGACGCTGCGGGTGTGTGGTCTGGTGGTGGTGGGGGAGGGGGAGAGGCAGGGGCACCAAGAGAGCTCTAGGGAAACAGAAAGTGAGGGAATGATGACTCTGACTCTGACTCTGACTGAGACACAGGAGGTGTGGAAGAGGGGAGAGGAGGAGGAGAAAACGGAAAACGAGACTCATCAAACGTGACATGACGTGACACAATAAGCTTATGGGTCTTGACATCGAGGCAAAGATAACCGCGATGATCAGACGGATAGCCTAGGAAGACACATGGAGTGGAGCGCGGGTGAAGCTTGTGTGGGGCTGTGGAGGACTGGTTTGGGAAACACAAGCACCCGAAGGTGCGAAGGTGATCATACCTAGGCTCGGCGTAATAAAGTGCCTGAGCTGGCGAGCGATGGTGTAGGGTAGTGGAAGGGAGAATGTTGAGGAGATAACATGTGGTGGATAAGGCGTGAGGCCAATAGGGAAGGGGAATAGATCCGTGGAAGAGGAGAGAGCGCATCATGTTGGTAATGGTTCTGATGATTCTTTTGGCCTTGCCATTCTGCTGAGAAGTATAGGGGCAAGACAAGCAATAGAAGATCCCGTTTGCGGCAAAGAAGGAGTGAAAGTCTTTGTTGTCAAATTCACGGCCATTGTCACATTGGAAACATTTGATGGATGTGTGAAACTGTGTTTTGATGTAGGTATGGAATCTGGCAAAGACAAGAAACACTTGGGACTTGAAATGCAACGGGAAGACCCATAAGTAATGAGTGTAATCATCAAGAAACAAGAGGTAGTACTTGTGACCCTCCTTGCTAGGCACGGGAGAGGTCCAAATGTCGCTGTGAATGATATCAAAGGGAGCAAGGGTAGAGGTCAAAGACCGTTGGAATGGCAGTCTGGCATGTTTGCCTAGTTGGTAGGAAGAGTATAAACCAGAGCGTGGGTCTTTAGGACAGGTGACAAGGCTCTGAGAACGGAGGACATCTAGAACGGCAGCACTGGGATGGCCCAGACGTGCATGCCACAGGCTGGACGACGATGCCGAGAGGGCGACCGGGCATGACTGACTGGACGCGGGTGGTGGTGTGACAGGGTAGAGCTCCCCAGTGCTGTTACATCTCATGCGAGTAACCTCCGTAGTAAGATCGTTCACAGAGAAACCATAGGGATCAAACGTAAGGGAAACGTTGTTGTCAGTAGTGAACCGACGGACAGAGATAAGGTTTTTGACAATCTTTGGGGCAATGAGGACATTGTTGAGGTGTAGTGGGTGAGTTGGAGTCTGTAATTTGGCGTGGCCAATCATTGAAGTAGTAAGACAACCACCATTTCCGACGATAAAAGAATGTGCAGGGCCCTTAAAAGAAATAGATGAGAGGTTACCTGAGAAGTGCGTCATGTGGGAGGTGGCACCAGTGTCCATATACCAAGAAGAGTCGGGAGATGTCGGTTGTATAGAGGAGAAGGCGTGATGATGGTATGGAGAGGGTCCAAGGAGTCCCTGTTGGCTCAGGTATGGCCTCGTTGGAGAGGCCTGGTAGCCCTGTGGATGGGCTCCAATGGGGGAATACCCCCTCTGTAAATGACTTGGAGGGGCAATAATTCCAACGAGAGGTCGTTTGTGATTGTAGAAGGCCATAGTAAGTTTTTTTTTTTGTGGAATTGACGGAGGGAAAGCCTGTCGTTGATCCGTCAAAGAAAACTCAAACCTAAAGCAAGTATATCAATAAGCAAGAGGTCGATCCACAGGGAGAGTTATAACTCAAGTGTAATTCAGGTGTCAATCAACGTAACCAGATTGGGGGGTTTTTATGTGGGAAAGTTTCGCCTTTTATCAAAGCAAAGTAAAGAAAGCAAAACAAAGGAATTTGGTTTTTTAGACAATTTGGAGAAGCAATTCTACCTACAATTTTCCACTTTATTGGATTGAAGCGATCATTGTAACTACTTCTCGTCCTATTAAGTTTCCTGTGAATGCCCTTGTCCCGACCTAATATAGTTACTAGTCCAACCAGTCCTAGCAACCCTTATCAATCGAACAGTCCCTAAAGAAGGATTTAACCCAATTGATAGCTTTAAGTTCAGAGATTAGCCAAGGTATTTGCAGTCCCTAAAGAAGGATTTAACAACACAATCAACTTCCTACTCATTCAGTTAGTTCAACCAGCCCTAAAGGAACAAGTTTGCTACTTAGGTTAGGGTTCACAACCAGGAATCTACAAAACCTTAGCAATTGAATTGATCTAACAAGTTGGCCAGACAAGATAGAACAAAACAATAAACAATCAAGCACAAAGAAGTTGAAGCATTCAAATATAGGAAACAAGGAACGAAAATTAGAAACTCACAATCAATCCGAATAAAGCTTCAAATTGCAGGCAGAATAGATGAGTTTAGTTCCTCATGGAAGACCTCGCTCAAAATCTCTAAAGTGTCTGATGAAAGAATAGAATAGAAGTTATGAAAATAACATAAAACTTGGCCTTTTAAAACATCAAAGTCGGCCATGAAAGAAATAAATAAGTTCTAGGGTTTTCATTAATCAAAACGCTGCGAATTAACGCTGGCGACCAATGCTGCGGGCGCAGCACCTATGCTGCGCCCGCCGCACAATGTTTCCATCAACCCTTTGCAAATTGATTGGCCGCGGGCGCCGCAAGGTTGCTGCGGCCGCAGCCAGGGGCTTTTCACGGAAAATTTATCATGAATTCGCTCTTCTTGTCAACAGGAAAGTTGTAGTTCTCTGAAAGAGCTTTCCAACGCATGGTCATAATAGTCAATCGGACAACCGAGGCCTCCAGAAAGTGCAAAACAAGTTCATCATGTCTGGCGACAACTTCTGCAGACTTGTTCTTCGTTTAGGTTTGCTTCTTCTTCTCAGAACCTCTTGAGATCTTCATGTAAGCTTCTCCGATCAACTAGACATTCTCATATAATGCGTTAACGACTCCTGTCTCATCATCAAATCCACGATTACCTGAAATAATCAATAAAAGTGTGTAGATTCCGACTCCACTAACATAGAGAGCAAATATGCAAATTGTACTAAATCAATCAATGAAATGCATCTTAACTAAGCTAAATGCAACCTATTATGCCTACCTAAATGCATGCTATCAGGAATATTGGCCGCGTGAATTAATAAATGATTAACTCAGGGCCAAAAGGGAGAATAGGATAAAACAAGGGAAGGTTATGCTATTTTTACCAAAAGGGATTGAAATTCCGATTTGTTTCAATCGGACGTTTCACGTACAGGGAAGAAGATGAAGGTACAGAGTGAAACGACGAGGCTCGGCGCGACTCACCTCCGGCGTCGATAGCTAGCGGTTCAGGTGACGATCTGAGGCGGCGGCTCGGGCGGTGAATGGCGATGGCAATCGGAGTCGATAGCTAGCAATCGGAGTCGATAGCTAGCAATCGAAGACGAAGGCGGCGATGTGGTAATCAGAGGCGGCATTGAACAGGGCTGCACTGCAGTGATTCTCGACGGTGGATGTGGGTTGAATTAGGAGGGTTTCCATTCATTGATAAACATATATATATATATATATATATATATATATATATATATATATATATATATATATATATATATATATATATATATATATATATATATATATATATATATATATATATATAGGTTACAAAGGTATTGGGCCTTAACGGGCTTTTAGCCCACTATATATGAGGAGACCTATGTAATCTATCACTCCCAACATACTTCAATTCTAGTTGGCATATCCTAGATGACACATACTAACAAATCTATCAACTCTAATTTTATGTAAGATCACAATTAAGTAATTCAACAATCTAAGGTAAAGTATTTTTCTAATAAAAAGCAACTAGAAAAGTCAAGGGAAAAGAGGAATAAAACAGTGATTAAACCTGGATGCAAGAGAGGATGACAAAGAGGAGATACATAGATTACCTACAAGAAACATTTTTATCAATCATTAGAGTTGAATAAGCTAAGTGCAATAAATCATAGAATGATCCAAAATTTTAAACAAACTTCAAAATTCTATGCAAGTTTTGTAGATATATAGTAGAGAGTTTTAACTTGCATTGATTGTCCAAGAAACAATAGGATAAGTATCAAGTGTGATAATATATTACATTGGCACCAGCATGTCCTTGCATATTTGCTTCCAAATGGTCGATCACGACAACCAAGCCCATCATCTTGAGGTTTAGAGTCGATAGCTATAAGTAGAAGAATACTTTTGCACCTAGAAATAACATTGCTCGGGTAGTCTTAGGAAACCACTGATCCCAACAAAGTCCTGAGAAACAAAATACACCACAAATCTTCTTGTTAGTTGTATAACACAGCAACTTCAAGGCTTGTGATATTGTTATAAGGTTTATTTAATTAAGCATCACATGAAAATAGTGTAACCCTAGATGGTACAATATATTGAGATTTAAGATTAAAGATACAAAACTCACTAACTTCTATTTTTGCAAATTTCGTTTGTAACACTTGTATATAAAATAATTTACATGAGATCAGCTCCAACATACCACAATGCCTTCTAAAAAGGGACAACAGAGGGAAAAAATGACAAATTTTAAAGCCTATAAACTCATACCTCAAAGCTTATCTCCACAGAACATAATTTCGCCGTTTTTAGCATGGTGCACAGAAGCAAAAAAGTCGATGCAATCCCTGATTTCTACTGAGTAGCATTTCGACTTGGCTCTAAATAAAATCCACAAACGCCAATAACATTGCTTGAGCATCCACATTTTACATCCTAACTAAGAAAGAAAGCACCCAAAGGCAAAGCAACTAAAAAACAAAATGGTTTAGCCATATTACCATAAGAACCAGGACCCTCTCGTACAAATTGTTGTTGTCACGTAGGCACGACTAATCATCTGCAGCAAGTGATGGACCAGACACACAATAAACGATCTTATAAATAAGCATGATAAAAAAAAAGATGATGATCCCTCTCGATATGTTTGATAACTAGTTTTAAGTTTTTCTTTGAGAATCTTTATATTTCTATAAAAATCACTCACAATGATTTCAATAAGCTATCCACGTTCAAGTGTTCAACTTTAACATATTGAACCACTAACCGAATATTCACTTATTTGCCCAAATTTTTAAAGATTTGCAACCTAATCAAAGCGAAAATCTACTTTTATTTTGTCAAAATTGAGTATGAGCTTGGCATTAATTTCCGGAAAGCCAAATCTAAAATCACACCATTATTTCTTATACTAGATGGGATTACAATCAGACTGTTATTCATCCTAATGATTTTAATTCAAGGCATATTAAAACAACAAATATAAATTGATGACCAGTTTGAAATTACAAATAAACAGAGACTTGCAATTCAACTCAAATACCCACCTATCCTTCAAATAAAACAATATATTTTTTTATTAAAAGAAAAAAAGGGGAACCTGTTGTAAGCAGGGGGTCGGCAAAAAGAAAGGAGCCATTCGAGAGGTCAATGCGGTGGAGCTCGAGAAGGTCGAGGATGAAGTCGCCAATAGAAACTATTGGGCATCGGGCTTGAAGATACCGTATGTGGGGGAGGTTGTCGGTTTCTCTATCACTCTTCCTCTACGAAGATGGGGGCGTGGTTAACGAAGCGACTCGTCTGAGAAATCCATTCTCCGGCGTCGCCAACGACAACTAGCGGTGGACTTCTTGGGGGTGAATTGACTGAGTTATTGGGTCGGATCGAGACTGCCTAGGGTTTTTACAGAGCGACATGGGATGAGAAGAAAGAGCTTGGAGGGAGGGTTTGTGAATCTATTATGTGAAGGAAGCGCAGGCCATTGCGATTGCTTTAGGGTTAGGGACTGAAATGGGAGAAAGAGGTAAGGGGTTATATTACTCTTTTTCCCCTTTTTCCGCTTTAATTTTTGGGCCAAATTTTGGAATGAAAAAATTGCCCCTCTTTTTATGGCGTTTTTAAAACGTAGTTAATTTCATGGCGTTTGTAAAGCACTATAAAATTCAATTCATAAATTTACAATCTAAATAGCATGGCGTTTTGCAAACGTCATGAATTCTACAGCGTTTGTAAAACGCCATAAATAACTTGTGTTATGAAAATTCATGTCGTTTTAGTATTTAAACACTATAAAAAATAACTTTAATGGCATTTTATGATAAAACGCTATCTTCTTAATGCCATCAATTACTACATATGTAGTAGTGGGTGCCTCTCAACCAGATAAGCCCGAGGAATATTTCAACATGAAACATGCTAAGGCTAGGAATGTCATAGAGAGAACTTTTGGGCTATTGAAAGGGAGATGGAGTATTCTTTGGAGTCGTTCATTTTTTCCAATAAGAACCCAAGGTCGGATTGTCACCGTATGTGCATTACTACAAAACCTTATCCGCAAACATATGCCAACAGATGATGTGGAGAAAGAGAGTGAAGACGAGGAAGAGGCGGAGGGCGGGGGTGAAGAGGAGGAGATTGAGTACGTGATTTGATGTCTATGTTTTATGCCATGTTTTTATGCTTATTTGCAAGAAACAGAGGTCTACATAAGTTTTGGTTTAATATTGCAGAGTTTGGAGCCATTCCGGGACGAAACCAAGAGGAGAGGACGAGAGCTGAAATTTACTCGATTTCGAGGAACTTCCTCGACATCGACTACCGCTGAGAGCAGAACCAAGTTGAGAACTGAAGACGAAGAGAACTCGAGTTCGACTCTACTCGACGTCGACCTACTTCCCCGACGTCGACCAAGACCAAGAAGCACACCCGAGCTCGAGGAAGGGGAAGCCATTCGAGGAGCCAAGCCGAGATCGAGGACTTTCCTCGACGTCGACCAAACTGGTCGATGTCGACCAAATCTTTCTTGGGCCACGAGTCTATTTGGCCAATCGGAGCATATGTGGATTACTTGGGCGCGAAGCAAGGCCGGATTTTCACCCTATTCTATCAAGATCTATCTATGGAGAGAAGGATTTATCTACCACATGAAGATATTTAGATATTTCCCTTTTAGATAAATGTTCCTTTTATTTATGTTTTATCTTTAGATATAGATAGAATTTCCTTACCTTGATTAGCAAGGATTGGAAGCCTATAAATAAAGCCCATGGGGCTAGTTTTTATTCATTCAATTCTAGAGAAGAGAAGTAGTCACTACTACAATTAAGGGCTAGTGTAGCGGTCAAAAACCGCCTCAAAAGGCCAAAAAACCACCACCTTAGGCCTATTGTAGCGGTTTTTAACCGCCTCATTCGCTCGAGTTGCATTAGGTCTAGTGCAGCGGTTTTCTGGGCTAGTGCAGCGGTTTTTAGGGACCAATCTAAAACCGCCACAGTAGACATATAATCGCTACAGTAGCCTGGTCAAATGTGGCGGTTTTATAATTCCTAAGGCAACGGTTTACTTACCTAATGAAGCGGTTTTTAAATGGTTTAGATACCACCTATTAGCCCGGATTTAGTTAGACCCGGGCTATAAAGTCATTCAAATTAATAAAAAAAAATGGGTGGGCATTACAACCCATGCTAAAAGGAAAAATTGTAAGAAGAAAAAGGATACATGATCTTCAATGCACCCCGATCATATTTTGATGAAACGTACACAAGTATTACATGAATTCTTCAATTAAATAATAATTTTTTCCACATGAGGTTCAGAAAATCTGCCTCAACCTCGACAATAACACCTAGAATTCAATCCAGAGCTATCCAATGTGATGGTGAGAGGGATTACCCTGTGGTTAGTTGTGTACCAACCTCCGATGATATAAGAGTGCAGTCATTAACGATCCTAATCTCCCTTCGAACCCACCAGCAGCCTTGTGGAATCCGAGGGAAGAGAAGTGGTAAAAGCTTCCGATTTGATCATTCATTTGTGGCCTCAACAGCTCCTTCTGGCTGCTTGACAGATCATATACTTTCAGCAGCAAAGAGTTGTAGTTGAGAGCATTTTTTCAACTCTTGTACCATGATTTCAACAAATTGCAATAGCACATCCTCTGCCAATGAGGAACGAGTTCAGCACCACAAGACAACTCTAGAATTAATTCTTCAAGAGTAAGAAATCAGAAAATATAATCAATGCTTTTACTTATGTGATTCATTACGGTCATTGCCACCAGAATTAGCTTCCCATGAACCATTTGAATGAAAAATCACATTCTTGACACCTTCTTCAGCCTCTTGGAGGATCTGGACACAACCAAAACGAAGAAAGAGATTGAATAAATATAATGCTTTTACACTATTGTCATATTATATTTTTAACTTGCCTTGAACATTTTCTGATCAATCCGGATGCGAGGATAACAAACTGGCTGGTTGTGTTTGGGAGTAAATTTCGTGTTTACTTACACATTATCATGTGAGCTCATGAAATTGTTGTCGAGAAAGATTTCATGTGATGCTTTCTATATTAAATTCGAATACAAATTGGTTAGCGATAATTACAAGCAAGTAAATGAGTGCGCAAAATGTGTTACGTATCAAATACATTATTTTAGCGTACTACAAGCTCGCGAACTAAAGTATTCAAGTTTAATACAAAATCAGAGCATAAAAATACATACATACATACATATATATATATATATATATATATATATATATATATATATATATATATATATATATATCGAGTTGCCGAGAGCACAAATTCCATCACTGGGTGGCGAGCTTCTCGAAATCCAATGCTAGCTTGCTCAAACTGTCCGATTAAATCTGCAAAAAAAAAAAAACAAGAAGAAGAAGAAGAAGTGAAATTAAAGTTGAATTAGTGGGTTTGTTCAATTGAAAGGCAGCACCAAAACAATTCAATCAAACAAAAGCAGCCCAGCCCAAAAGCAAAAGGGGTACCGGACTACTATTACGTACTATAAATGCCAAAATTCAAAGAAAGGAATTATCATATTAGATGGATAGGAAAAAAAAAAAGATCTGTCAATATCTTAAAAAAGAGAGAATGAACAACTAAAAGTAAAGTATGGAAGATCCTGTACGGATATATTAAAAAGGAGGAAACTGATCAGATAAAAGATTTTCCGTCTACTGAAAAGGATGGAAATATTATAAGATATGATTTATCCTCCTATCTCCCTATCCTATAAAAGGTGGCTGAGCATGCTAGGGTAAAAAAGAGAAGAAGCAGACGGCAGTAAGAAAAGCTGCTGAGAAAAACAAAAAAAAGCAAACACACCAAGCATAAAAGCACGCCTGCAGAAAGCAAGGAAGAAAGAAGAAGAGAAACCCGCCAAGGTAGCTCCCTCTACATCGGTTCCTACGACTCTTGAGGCCCCGCCCTTCCAAAGTTGCGGCTTTTGCTTGTGGCCTGGGTTTCGGGGTCATAGAATTGGCCTAAACAAGATCGAAGTACCGCTGAAATCAACTCTAGAAGCCCCGCCCTTGCAAAGTCGCGGCTTTCGCTTGTGGCATGGGTTTCGGAGTTAGCAAAAGCCCTCAAACAAAGACGAAGCTCTGCCAAAATCAACTCTCGAAACCCCGCTCTTGCAAAGTCACTGGCTTTCGCTTGCGGCCTGGGTTTCGGAGTCGTTAAATGGCCTCAAATAGGGCCGAAGTGCTGTCAAATTTGATCCTCGAAACCCCGCCCTTGCAAATTCGTGGCTTTCGCTTGTGGCCTGGGTTTCGGGATCGTCAAATAGCCCTAAAAGAGGGCGAAACGCTGCTGGATTTTTTTCCTAAACTAAACAACGAATTCAGACAGACAAATTGAAGACATTCATGTAAACCCAAAGAAAATAACTTCACTGCTAAGGAAAAGAAATTGAAAGCAAAGAAAAGGAATTCAATTTCACACAAAAAAAACTAATTTCACACAAAGGTCTAAATCTTAAGTCAGAACTTTTCTAAGGTCTGATTTTGGAGACAAAGGGTTCACCTTGAATATACCAAGTCTCTGTAATAAACTGGAGACGCACAGAGCATCCTTCTAAGCCTAAGTCTACAAATCAGATAAAGGAGGAAAGGCTAATCGCTGGAAAGTGTTAGCAAAACAAACCTAACTAAGCAAAATATGACAAATTATACGTGTCAAGCACACCACTGCAGCAGACTCACAAGATTTTGCTTGCAGCAAAACAAATCAAATTCCAGAAAGTCAGGAGATAGGAAGAATCAAGTTTCATATCTTAAATTCAAAATACATATAATTTCATCAAATCAAACCTAACCAAGCAAAATATGACAAATTGAAGCTCAATTGAAAAGGGGATTCATATGGGAATCGGAAATTTAGGCTAAGAATTACCTAAAAATCGGACTGAGCAAGCGATTTGGGGATAAATTCATACGAAAAAGAAGTACGCACCCGGACGCTTCGATTCGTAGCGGTAGAGCGGGATTCGCGCCGTTCGTACACTGCCCTTGCACCGCACTCGCCTCGCCCTTGCTCCGCCACTGTTCTGCACTCCTTCCATTTCAATCAAGAACAACTCGAATTTGGGAGGCGAAGTACTGTCACTGGCGTTGTCTCGTTCAGGGGGAAGGAAGCACAGAAGAAAGGCCATATCTGTTGCCTTAAAAAAAAAAGAAATTAATGAGGTGCATTTGTCGATTAACTGGGTCCGATAAAAAAAACGTGGGCTGGATATAAGAAAAAGAAAAGAGTTGGGATTAGGCTCAGCCCATTACTCAACGGTTTGATGAAAAATAAAGTCAAAGCCAAATTGGCAATTTACACATGCCTACGTACAACTATGGCATAGTGAGATTTTTTTTTTGACTTAATCACAAAAGTTAGCCCAGTATGATATAAAAATTATACTTGGTATAAATTAGAAATGGGGTTTAACAAAATCCTAAAGTTAAACTCGCAAAATTTCATTGCCAGTTTATTCTAGAGTGTCGGTTTCAAAATTGACTCCTCGGTCAAAACGGAGTTAAAATCTCAAATCAAATTTCTCCAAATTCAAACGGTTCCTAAAAAGAACTACGTGAAGACTTGATACTCTTTTCTGAGTTACGTAGGAAATCCGATGTTAAAATATACATTGGATCCAGTCGCCCATCCTAAATTAAATTTGTTCTTAAAAGAACTACGGGTGATTTGATCCCGTTCCAAACGGGTACGTAGGACACCCGACATAAAGTTTAAGCTCGTCGGGTTCAATCACCAAAATCCAAGAATTATATCAATTCAAGTAGTCTGAACTACGTAAGGCTTGATTCTCTTCCAAGAGATACGTAGGCAACCCGTTAAAATTCGGGTGCAGCCCAAATCACCAAAAGTCTTGGTGTCGATACGACTTCGAATCAAGAGGATAACCAAAAGGGGTCGAACTCAAATTATAAAAAATTAAATAAAATATGTTTTACAATGGGACCCTTTTTGTCCAACATATTTTTGGCACGCCCAATGGGACCCTTTTTGCCTTTTCATCTCTTATTTGTGTTGAAACTAATATTTGCCTATTTCTTATTTGTAGTAGAAAAATGGCACCAAGAGCTATTGTCAACTTCAACGAACTACCTGCTACCTTTCTCGTAGAAGGTGGCCGCTGGATGAAGAAGAGGTCCTTCAAGGTTCAACTTGACGTGACTAGGGAGTCGATCACCGCTGAGATCCCAACTGACAACAACTTCGGAGCTATCAGGGACGATGTAACCGGCGGGGAGGAGCTCAATCCTAGGCCTCCTCGTGGGCCAATCATTCCAGTTATCAAGAGAAACGGTAACTCGGCCAAGGTCTCAAAGCCAGATGTGAATGAGGCGAAGAAGGAAAACAAGCCTCGCAGGAAGAGGGGACGCAAATGTGGTTCCCAACGCGGAAAGACAGGAGCGCTTCGCAAATTGGCTCGTTCCCCTGCTCTAGAACAGGCCAATGCAACATTGTGGAGAGCTACCAAGGATCTTCTCGATAGCCCAAGGAAAATCTTCTTTGGGTCTATCCCTTTCGACATGAACAACGTAGTCCAGGTTTTGGTTACCTCCTATTTTGATGAGGAGTCGGAGGCAGTATCCTCAAATGTGAAGGCTCAAAGGGCCAAGGTTCCAGAGGTTGAGGTACCAAATCCGGCCAAGCCTCAAAAGGAGACATCTAAAGCTTCTCAAGCCTAGAAGAAAGGAAAGGGTCTAGCTATAGCCGAGAAATCAACGTCGCTTTCTACCCAGTTAGAAAAATGTGAGCGGCGAGTGACACGGTCTATGTCTAAGGCCGAGTCATATGCTAAAGTGACCACCCAATCTTCGAATCCAGAAACGGTTCAAGAAGAAAAACAAAATTCTCCATTATATGGGGACTCTACTTCTCTGTTTCAAGAGGAGGATTTTCCGCTTGTTGGAAGCAAGGGTGGATCATCCAATGACTCTGAAGAAGAAGTTGAAAGCATGCCAGTTCTAGTGACTGGGGCAACAAGAACTGAAGAGCAGCTCCAGGAATTACAAAAGAAGCTAGAGGAGAGGGACGCTCAAATTAAATTGCTCATGGACCAGTTCCAACAGAAAAATTCGGAGAGTAGGCAAGAGCAAAATTCGGGGAACAGGCAAGAGACTCCCAACGCGGGAGAAAGCAGTGCTTCTATCTCTCCTCTTTTATTTGACTCCCAACGCGGGAGAAAGCAGTGCTTCTATCTCTCCTCAGGAAATAAAAGAATGGATCGCACAGGGGATCCGAGAGTTCAAGATTTCTCAGAGCCCACCGGTGATTGGTTATAGAAAACCCTATCCTGCGGAGTTCGACGCGATCCCATTTCCTCCGAACTACCAAAGGCCGAATTTTGATAAATTTGACGGCCTCAATGGGTCCCTGCATGAACATCTAGCCCTCTTTTACTCGGCATGTGGAGAAACTGCCTTGAGTGATCAGCTACTGATAAGACAATTTGTCCAATCACTACGGGGATCCGCGTTCACATGGTATACTCAGCTTCAACATGCGTCTATCCATACATGGGACGAGCTGCAAAGGGAGTTCCTAGCTCAGTTCGTGAGCTTGAAAGCCAAGGTGTCCATCATGGATCTGGCTAACACACAGCAAAGACCGAATGAGACCGCAACTGACTTTATCGCAAGGTGGAGAAGTTTGAGACTTCAATGTTCAGAAAAATTGAGCAAAGAGGCATGCGTGCAGATGTGTGTCAACAACCTACTCCCAGAGCTTGCTATGCATGTCGGTAGCGCAGAACCCCGTGCTTTTGATACATTGGTTTCAAAGGCCTGCAACGTTGAGCGTCAACTAGCTCGACGCAAGCCCGCAACAAGCCGACCTCAAATCAATGAGATGAGGAAGGATGACAACAAAAAGTCGCCAAAAAGAGGAGAATACATGGCTACGTTCATCAAGCCTCGTGGAAAATCCGCTGGAAATAATCCTAAAGCGCAGGAAAAGGGGCAAGCGAAAGAGCCCATTAAAAGATTGTCTCTCGAAGAGAGAAAGCAGAAGAAGTATCCCTTTGACGATGAAGATGTAAGAGGGATATTCAATGAGCTCGTGACGGAGAATATGTTGTCACTCCCCGAGCCAAAGAGGCCAAACGAGGCTAACAAAACAGGTGATCCAAAATATTGCCCTTATCATCGAATTGTTAGTCACCCTCTCGAAGACTGCTATGTGTTCAAGGACATCGTGGAAAGGATGATCAACAAGGGAGAAATTGAAATCGAAGGTGCAAGCTCAAAAGGCCAAGCAGCCTCGTCAAACCCCATCTCTATAGTAGAAGAGGTTGAGGTTGTTACTTTACCAGATGACATCCCTACAGTGTCACTACCCCCGAAGGCAGTCCCAGTACAATTTCAGGTGCGTGACAAAGTACGCACTGTTTGGGCATATCCTGACATGCCAAGGGAAGAACCAGACTGTCCGACTCTGTATGAGGTCCTAATGCAGTCAAACATTGCATAATCATTTTCACAAGTCGAAGATGCTGGGGATGGTTCTAAGTGGCAGGTTTGTCTAAGCCGAAAGAAGTCTCATCCAAAGAGTACCCGGCATACCAGACCTACGGGCTTTAGAATGATCGGTAGAAAGCCCGAGAAGAAAAGTAAGAAAAAGAAAAATAAGAACAAAAACAAGAAGAACAAGAAATCAGAAGATGATTCTGATGAAGAGTATGTCCAGCCTATACGCCAGATCTTTACTCTGAAGGACTTTATTCCTAAAGAGATCTTGGAAAATGATTTTTCTGAAGAGGAGTTATTTTGGGAAGAAGAAATTGTTCAATGTTGCATGGCCACGTGGGCCGAAACGGTTGAGGAAGAGGAGTTAGAGGCTGATGAAGTTACCCTTCGTTCGGGAAAAAATTTGCCACCTCCTAAGCCCAAGGAAAAAGGGAAAGGGAGGGGGCCACTGGTCAATGAGACTCCAAATGCTACAAATTTTTTGAAGAAGCGGTTGAAAAGAAGACTCCTACATTGGGTCAGGAAGACCAAGAAGCTGGGGCATCTGCCCAAAGGGTTGTGGTGCCGCGAAGGCCTATGTTGCTTCGTAAGGCTTCTCCCAAGGAGCAGGTGAAGTACGATGTGATCGGCCATTTAAAACGCATTCCAGCACGCTTAAGTGTATATGACGCATTACAAATGTCGACCGATTTAAGGAAGGCCTTGATTCAAGCCCTCATGGATCCAGAAGATTATAAAGATCAAGTGGATCGGGTTGAGGTTGATGAAGTGACTTTACCCACTTCACCTCAATGTGCTTCATGCATGGCATCCATAACGTTCTCCGACGGAGACCTCCAATTAGGAAGCACCGATCACAATAGACCCTTATATGTCACGGGTACGATTGGAGATGCAAAAATCAACAGAATCCTACTTGATTGTGGGTCTGTGGTGAATCTATTACCTTTACGGGTCTTGGAAGCAATGGGATTGACCGTCGATCATCTCTCGCCCACATTGCTCACCATTCAAGGTTTCAATCAGGTGGGACAAAAAGCTTTGGGCGCCATTGTCTTGAAAGTGGTTCTAGATGATCTCTACAAGGATGCTCTTTTCCATGTCATCGACACTGGAACCTCCTATAATGCTTTGCTAGGGAGGCCATGGCTCCATGCCAGCAAGTCGATTGCTTCTACACTTCATCAGTGCTTGAAGTACACCAATGAAAACGGAAATGAAAGGACTATCCGTGGCGATAGTGATCCTTTTCAAGGTGAAAGCGTTAATTACGCAGACGCCAAATTCTACAAGACTGTTCAGTCTAACTCCAGTCCGCGTACGGAAATGAAAGAGGAGGGTAAAAGTGCCAGTCCTAAAAAAGGAGCAATGGCCCAAAAGGAGTCTTCATTACCCAAAGTCTCTTTTGTCTGTAGAAAGGAAGAACCAGAGACACGTCTGAAGGTGTTATTCAAGTACACACCCAAGGATAAGAGACAACCCGACCTGAAGCCATTGAGTGCAGCAGAGAAGGCTATGCACTCCCTAATGACAAGCTACACTTGTCCTCTCCGCAAAATCGACCAATCCGTTCCAAAGAAAAAGTTGTTCATTCAAAGACATTTCGGAGATAAAAGAAATGAAAATGTAAGAGTGGTGTTCAAGGGTGAATCTTCTAAGGCACCAGCCGAGCAAGTCTCTTCAAGGCATCAGAAGGCCATCAAAGTTAAGGCGATAAGACCTCTACTGAAAAGCAAAGCTTCACGGAAATCCCTCAATGAGATCCCGATGGATGATCTACAAATCTCTCAAGAGGGAGAGTTATTGTCTGCTAAAGTCTTAAAGCCTATGACTCTAACAAGCCAAGAGCAAAATATGTTCTCACAAGACGCAACAAATGCACCTCGAGTCACGGTTTTCAAAAGACTTGGGACAGGTGCTCCAAGAGTTTCTGTGTTTGAGAGGCTTGGAAGAGTTAACATGCCTAAAAATAAGAGGGCTAACACCAAGAAGACTAGAAAGTGGAAGCTGAAGAATAAGAAGCCAGAAACCTCCACTTACGAAGACGAGGATCCCATGGATGCTCAAACAGAAGAAGTAAATATGGTGTTGACCTATACAAGGAGTGAGCCAAGTGAAGATCCTCAGGATTTTCTTAATGTGGTCCAACCTGCTCCGCCAGAAATGGAAGATGGTGGTAAAGCCATAGTTGATAAACTACAAGAAATCAATTTGGGGACTATAGAAGACCCTAAGCCCGTATTCGTTAGTGCTTTGCTAACGGAAGAAGAAAGAGGATCATACAAGCATCTTCTCAACGAATATAGAGATGTGTTTTCTTGGGGATATCAAGACATGCCTGAGTTGGTTCCTAAGGTGGCTATGCACAAGCTATCTGTCTCCGAAGAGGAAAAGCTAGTAAAGCAGGCTCAACGTCGTTTTCGGCCCGAGCTGACAGTGCAGATTAAAGCTGAAGTCAACAAGCTCATTGAGGCTGGATTTATTCGTGAGGTCCACTACCCAATCTGGTTGGCAAACATTGTTCCTGTCAAGAAGAAGAACGGCCAACTACGTATATGTGTAGATTTTCAGGACTTAAATGAAGCATGTCCCAAGGATGAATTCCCTCTTCCGATAACTGAGTTATTGGTTGATTCTACCACGGGTTTTCAAGCCTTATCCTTCATGGATGGATTCTCAGGGTATAATCAGATCAAAATGCATTCCGAAGATGAAGAGTTAACAGCTTTCCGGACACCTCTAGGCACGTACTGCTATACAGTAATGCCTTTTGGTCTGAAAAATGCGGGAGCGACCTATCAAAGAGCCATGACGGTGATCTTTCATGATCTGCTTCACAACACCATTGAGTGCTATGTGGATGACCTTGTGGTGAAAACAAAGAAAAGAGAGGATCATTTGGATGATCTTAAGAGAATCTTCGAAAGGTTACGAAAACACCAGTTGAAGATGAATCCCATTAAGTGTGCCTTTGGTGTAACTTCAGGCAAGTTTCTTGGCTTCATTGTTCAAGGACGGGGCATAGAAATTGACCCCGATAAAATCAAGGTAATCGTGCAAATGCCAGCTCCGAGGAATCTCCGTGAGTTGCGAGGTCTACAGGGCAAACTTGCCTACATCCGGCGTTTTATTTCAAATCTGACGAGGAGGTGTCAGCCCTTTCTAAGGTTGATGAAGAAAGATGTTCCATTCATATGGGACCAAACCTGTCAAAATGCTCTCGACAGCATCAAGAAATACTTGACTGACCCGCCAGTCCTCATGGCACCGGTTCAGGGAAAACCCTTAATCTTGTACACCGCGAGTCTTGAGCGGTCGTTAGGGGCAATGTTAGCCCAAAATAATGATGAAGGAAAGGAAAATGCCTTGTACTACATTAGCCGAACGATGGTTGGGGCAGAACTAAATTATCCTGCTATGGAGAAGATATGTCTGGCGTTGATCTTTGCAATCCGAAAGCTACGGCATTATCTCTTGTCTCATCAAATCACATTAATCTCCAGAGCTGATCCTTTGCGATACATTTCGTCCAAGACGGTGTTGTCAGGAAGACTAGCTAAATGGGCTATGCTTCTGGCTCCCTTTGACATCAAGTTTGTGCCTCAAAAGGCGGTCAAGGGGCAAGTCATAGCTGATTTCTTAGCCGCCCATCCTACTCCCGATAACGAGGAGTTAGTGGATGATTTGCCAGATGAAGAAGTCTTCATGACATAAGAAAAATCTTGGCAGTTATACTTTGATGGTGCTGCAAAGAGAAGAGGGGCCGGAGTAGGCATAGTATTCATCACCCCAACCGAGGGAATAGTGCCTTATTCATTTTCTCTTTTAGAAAACTGCACAAACAACGTGGCAGAATATGAGGCACTCATCATTGGCCTAGAGATAGCTCTTGAGATGAACGTTGACCCATTAAAGGTGTCTGGTGACTCTCAGTTAGTAATCAGGCAGCTGAATGGCCAGTATGAAGTCAAAATCACAAATTTGCTTCTTTTGCATCAAAGAGCCAGGCATCTCATGCACTAGTTCCGTCAGATAGAAGTCGTGCATATATCAAGGTCCGAAAATGACCAGGCAGATGCATTGGCTAAGTTGGCCGCGTCACTGACATTGCCAAGTGAAAGAGAAATCGAGATTACAATCGGGGAGCGATATTTGCTTATGTCAGCTTTGGAGCGAGCCGAGCCCAACGAAGAGGTGGAGGCCGTTTCCGTATATGAAGTTGAGGAAAAAACAGACTGGCGACAGCCGCTCATTGAGTATCTTCGTCATGGAGTCCTTCCTGATGATGCTAAAAAGAGAGTGGATGTTAAAAGGCGAGTGTCAAGGTTCCTACTTAAGAATGACACTTTATATCGAAGGACATTCGATGGAATGTTATTAAGATGCTTGTCAAATGAAGAAGCAAAATATATCCTCGCAGAAGCCCACGCTGGGGTATGCGGAGCGCATCAATCCGGTCCAAAGTTAGCTAATCAAATCAAACGACTGGGCTATTATTGGACAACAATGGTGAAGGATGCCATGGATTTTGCTAAGGCATGTCACGCATGCCAAATTCACAGCGACTTCATACACCGGCCTCCTCAACTGTTGCACCCCACTACTTTATCATGGCCATTTAATGCATGGGGTCTCGACATTGTAGGGTGTATAAAGCCATCGTCCTCTCAAGGACACTAGTATATTCTGGCTGCTACAGATTACTTCTCCAAATGGGCAGAAGCTATACCATTGAAAGAAGTGGGAGCTAAGGAAGTCGCTAACTTCATAAGGACTCATTTGATTTATTGATATGGAGTTCCTTCAAAAATCATCTCTGACAACGCTCTCTACTTCAAAAATCAGATGTTGGTAAAGTTAAGCGAGAAATTTGGGTTTAAGCATAGCTTCTCATCGAGTTATAACCCTTCATCAAATGGTCAAGTTGAAGCATTTAATAAAGTGCTATGCAAGATCCTAAAAAAGATGGTGTCAAAATCCAAAAGAGATTGGCATGAACGACTACCAGAGGCGTTATGGGCCTATCGGACAACAACGCGAACATCGATTGGTTGTACGCCTTACAATTTAGTCTTTGGGTCCAAAGCTATTCTACCCTTAGAAATTCAGTTGCCATCTCTAAGAGTTGCAGTTCAGCTCACCGACCCGGAAGAGAATGTCAAGATTCGTCTGGCCGAGCTCGAAGCATTGGATGAGCACCGGTTAGCAATACAACAAAAACTTGAAATCTACCAAGCCCAAGTGGCTGGGGCATTCAATAAACGGGTCAAATTTCGCTCATTCGGTATTGGCGACCTGGTCCTTACCATCATACGACCAATTGTGATCAACCGAAAATCTCAAGGAAAATTTGAAGCAAAATGGGAAGGTCCTTATGTGGTGACCAAAGTTTTCCCTAAAGGGGCATATGAACTCTCAAATGCCGAGGGTGAAGTGGTATACCCCTGCGTGAATGGAAAATTTGTGAAGAAATATTTCACGTGAAGCCTCAAGAGTGAAAGTGTCCAGAACTACGTCATGACTTGGTCTCCAACAAGGAGTACGTAGGACGTTTGACAACCAAAATACGTCAAATCCAGTCGCAAAAAAAAAAATCTGGGTTCGCAGATGATAGTCAAAGCATTTGGGAAACCCTTCCTAGAAGGTGAGCCCAGATGATTTGAGTGATGCGGTAAAAAAAAAAAAAAAGATCCCAGCTCAATGAAAGAAGAAGGATGGACTTGAAATTAGTCCGAAACCGAAGCACCCTGTTGTATAAGTGAAGAAAAGGGTGCCCAAATGAACTACGAATAGCTTGATCCCTCATAAGGAGGGTACGTAGGCAATCTAGCTAGTCAAAAATGCTGGATGCAGCCCCAAAAACAAAAACAACTTCAATCTTCCCCTTTCAATGGGAATTCAAGTGTACTGTCTTGAGGTTGGCCAATGATGATCAAAACTGCGTTGGTCGTCGAGTGAATATTACACCTCGTCAAGATAAAGCGCCCCATACGTGAGAGCATAATCGTTCTTAATCAAAGACCAAATCAAATGAGGTTAAAAGATCAAGGGCGAACTTTGAATCTGTTCGTCGAGCTTCTCACAAATTCAAAGTTCGGGGGCATCTGTTTGGGAGTAAATTTCGTGTTTACTTAAACATTATCATGTGAGCTCATGAAATTGTTGTCGAGAAAGATTTCATGTGATGCTTTATATATTAAACGCGAATACAAATTGGTTAGCGATAATTACAAGCAAGTAAATGAGTGCGCAAAATGTGTTACGTATCAAATACATTATTTTAGCGTACTACAAGCTCGCGAACTAAAGTATTCAAGTTTAATACAAAATCAGAGCATAAAAATACATATATATATATATATATATATATATATATATATATATATATATATATATCGAGTTGCCGAGAGCACAAATTCCATCACTGAGTGGCGAGCTTCTCGAAATCCAATGCTAGCTTGCTCAAACTGTCCGATTAAATCTGCAAAAAAAAAAAAAGAAGAAGAAGAAGTGAAATTAAAGTTGAATTAGTGGGTTTGTTCAATTGAAAGGCGGCCCCAAAACAATTCAATCAAACAAAAGCAGCCCAGCCCAAAAGCAAAAGGGGTACCGGACTACTATTACGTACTATAAATGCCAAAATTCAAAGAAAGGAATTATCATATTAGATGGATAGGAAAAAAAAAAGATCTGTCAATATCTTAAAAAAGAGAGAATGAACAACTAAAAGTAAAGTATGGAAGATCTTGTACGGATATATTAAAAAGGAGGAAACTGATCAGATAAAAGATTTTCCGTCTACTGAAAAGGATGGAAATATTGTAAGATATGATTTATCCTCCTATCTCCCTATCCTATATAAGGTGGCTGAGCATGCTAGGGTAAAAAAGAGAAGAAGCAGATGGCAGTAAGAAAAGCTGCAGAGAAAAACAAAAAAAAAGCAAACACACCAAGCATAAAAACACGCCTGCAGAAAGCAAGGAAGAAAGAAGAAGAGAAAACCACCAAGGTAGCTCCCTCTACATCGGTTCCTACGACTCTTGAGGCCCCGCCCTTGCAAAGTTGCGGCTTTCGCTTGTGGCTTGGGTTTCGGGGTCATAGAATTGGCCTAAACAAGATCGAAGTACCAGTGAAATCAACTCTAGAAGCTCCGCCCTTGCAAAGTCGCGGCTTTCGCTTGTGGCCTGGGTTTCGGAGTTAGCAAAAGCCCTCAAACAAAGACGAAGCTCTGCCGAAATCAACTCTCGAAACCCCGCTCTTGCAAAGTCACTGGCTTTCGCTTGCGGCCTGGGTTTCGGAGTCGTTAAATGACCTCAAATAGGGCCGAAGTGCTGTCAAATTTGATCCTCGAAACCCCGCCCTTGCAAAGTCGCGGCTTTCGCTTGTGGCCTGGGTTTCGGGATCGTCAAATAGCCCTAAAAGAGGGTGAAACGCTGCTGGATTTGTTTCCTAAACTAAACGACGAATTCAGACAGACAAATTGATGACATTCATGTAAACCCAAAGAAAATAACTTCACTGCTAAGGAAAAGAAATTGAAAGCAAAGAAAAGGAATTCAATTTCACAATAAAAAAAAAACTAATTTCACACAAAGGTCTAAATCTTAAGTCAGAACTTTTCTAAGGTCTGATTTTGGAGACAAAGGGTTCACCTTGAATATACCAAGTCTCTGTAATAAACTGGAGAGGCACAGAGCATCCTTCTAAGCCTAAGTCTACAAATCGGATAAAGGAGGAAAGGCTAATCGCTGAAAAGTGTTAGCAAAACAAACCTAACCAAGCAAAATATGACAAATTATACGTGTCAAGCACACCACTGCAGCAGACTCACAAGATTTTGCTTGCAGCAAAACAAATCAAATTCTAGAAAGTCAGGAGATAGGAAGAATCAAGTTTCATATCTTAAATTCAAAATACATATAATTTCATCAAATCTTCAGTCAAAAAGAAATGATTGATCGAGTATACCTGCGGCCACTTTTAGGAGGACAAGGACTTCGCCTGCTGATTTGAGTCGTCCGAGCCCTAGTTTCCCGCTTCTCTTGGTCGCTGGTTTTCCCTGGTCCCAATTACAAATCAGCTGAGCATCCGACTGAGAATTGGCAAAAAAGGAGATTCGAAATTCTCATCTTAAATTATTTGAATGCTAAATCAAATGATGAATTTGGGATTGGGGGTTTTCAGGCAAGAAAAAAAAAAGAAAATCAGAATGCACATATCTAACCGATGGCGTCGGAATCACCTCCGCAGCGCCTTCGAGGGTTCAAGCGAGACCTCACCGCACTGAGACTCAAAGTCGGAACCCTTCACCAGTTCTTTTCAAAAAGTCCTAAGCCCAGAAGCTTGTTTGACTCGTCTAGACACCCTTTGTCCCTATCAACGACGACCTGCCCAGAGCTAAGACAGGCTTCAGTTAAAATCAAATAACTAAACAGAGAACTAAACAGAGGATTCAGGGATGAAATTCACAAGAAAAAAAAATACCAGGATACCTTGGACTGAAACCAACCGAGCTCAAATTCCCCTTTACCAATCGACCCCAATTCGGAAAAAACCCTAAAAATCGTAATTAAATAGAGCGTAAAAATTGAAGCTCAATTGAAAAGGGGATTCATATGGGAATCGGAAATTTAGGCTAAGAATTACCTAAAAATCGGACTGAGCAAGCAATTTGGGGATAAATTCGTACGAAAAAGAAGTACGCACCCGGACGCTTCGATTCGTAGCGGTAGAGCGGGATTCGCGCCGTTCGTACACTGCCCTTGCACCGCACTCGCCTCGCCCTTGCTCCGCCACTGTTCTGCACTCCTTCCATTTCAATCAAGAACAACTCGAATTTGGGAGGCGAAGTACTGTCACTGGCGTTGTCTCGTTCAGGGGGAAGGAAGCAGAGAAGAAAGGCCATATCTGTTGCCTTAAAAAAAAGAAATTAATGAGGTGCATTTGTCGATTAACTGGGTCCGATAAAAAAAAACGTGGGCTGGATATAAGAAAAAAAAAAGAGTTGGGATTAGGCTCAGCCCATTACTCAACGGTTTGATGAAAAATAAAGTCAAAGCCAAATTGGCAATTTACACATGCCTACGTACGACTATGGCATAGTGAGATTTTTTTTTTGACTTAATCACAAAAGTTAGCCCAGTATGATATAAAAATTATACTTGGTACAAATTAGAAATGGGGTTTAACAAAATCCTAAAGTTAAACTCGCAAAATTTCATTGCCAGTTTATTCTAGAGTGTCGGTTTCAAAATTGACTCCTCGGTCAAAACGGAGTTAAAATCTCAAATCAAATTTCTCCAAATTCAAACGGTTCCTAAAAAGAACTACGTGAAGACTTGATACTCTTTTCTGAGTTACGTAGGAAATCCGATGTTAAAATATACATTGGATCCAGTCGCCCATCCTAAATTAAATTTGTTCTTAAAAGAACTACGGGTGATTTGATCCCGTTCCAAACGGGTACGTAGGATACCCGACATAAAGTTTAAGCTCGTCGGGTTCAATCACCAAAATCCAAGAATTATATCAATTCAAGTAGTCTGAACTACGTAAGGCTTGATTCTCTTCCAAGAGATACGTAGGCAACCCGTTAAAATTCGGGTGCAGCCCAAATCACCAAAACCACTTAAGTCTTGGTGTCGATACGACTTCGAATCAAGAGGATAACCAAAAGGGGTCGAACTCAAATTATAAAAAAAATTAAATAAAATATATTTTACAATTATTCCGCATTTTTGTCCAACAGGTTGCATAGTGGACATCTCCACGAGGGTCTTTTTGAGTTGATCTCAGTGTAATTGTTGACATCAAAACACTACAACAGATTAAAAGAGGAGGCAAAATTAGTCAAGGGTATGCCTCCTTAGAACACCAAACCCTGCTTCTTTGAAGGAGAAAATAAAAATAAACATAAGTAAATAAATAAAGAGAAAGCTTCTAAACAGCCTGTGCTATCAAATCAATTACTAGAAAGTTCGTGATCACTCAAGTCCACAACACCTAGGGGTCGGATCGGCATGTTATGTTTACAAAGTAAATATTTTACAAGGCCTTGTAAGTCACTTTTAAGGTAAGAACAAGCTATTATAGTATCATAAGGGATTTTTCAGGTCACTCATATGGTAAAGAATATGTTGATAGTATTTAGGTGCGCACACACTTCGGAATAACTAAGCACTGAAATGGAACAAATGAAAAAATATACAAGCATATCAACTCGAAAATAGGAACAGGTACTAGGAGATAATCCAAGGGGAAAACAGAAGGACAAGAAAACTAGAAAAATTGACACTAATCTAAATTTCATAACCCATATAATACAAAGTATAGATATGTACATGAATCATGTTGAAAAAGCACAATCAATACACCTGAAGATGCTTGCATAGGTATCCTTTAGCAGGCTTTGTGATGCGAGAAAAGTTGTCAAGACAAAAGTGACCTTGCATTAGTTTCGTTCTAAAATGACCTAAATCTGGTTCCATGGAAGCAACATCATTGATGATCATAGAAACAAAACAATAATGATATAGAAACATTGACACCTTAGGTATATACATGTTTTAACTAATGAAGTATATCTACTAAACCAAAATGGACAATCAATCGGTTTAAATATAGCCTTTTTTATGACACTTGCGCCTTTATTTCAGCACCTTCCTTTCAGCAACAAGAGATTAAAATAGAAACATTGATTGCCTGCAAGGCTGGATTCTAAAGTTCAAACTAGTTGATATCCCAAAATTGTGTACATGGAAACGGTAAGTTTACAACGATTGTGAAACACTAAGAACCTTCAATTATATATGTAGGTTGTTGGAAAGGTAGAAATGTTTTTATAGGCTCTCTAGTAACAAAATCATACCTTGACCACACAAACGAGACGCCATAAAAAAGGTCTTCCCACCAGGAGCTGCACAACAATCAACTATTATATCACCGGGTTGGGCATCCAAAACCGAAACCACCAGACCTGCAAAGATTGGATTTACCAAGGTTTATAGATGCAGATTTATGTAATTTTAGAGATAAAGAGATTTTGTGGTAGGGAAAAACAAAAGAAATTCCATTGGTTCACATGAAAGAACTTATTCTATCTAAGCAAGCCTGAAAGGTTATTCTAACTAGTCAACACCAGAAATATGAATTTTTCTAGCATGGAAAAAGACAAATAAAGCTTTGTTGGGGAAAAAAAATATTTTGGCACAATTCACAGCTCTATCCATATTTTGTTAGTGATAGTTAACTAAATATTAGGATAATTATCTCTTTTTGTATTTTGAATTGTTGTTGAGATATCCTGGCCATATCTTCAACTTTCCACCGTGTATATATGCAGTTCAGCTGCTCATTAATAATAATAAAGTTATCCCTTTGAATGATCAATTCTCTACATATATCAGAGCATGGTTACAAATGAATACCACTGAGAAAGTACTACTTAATAAGCATCATTTATTCAAATCAAACTACTTCAAAACTTTTTCAGTGTTTAATTATCTGCACTCTCATCCTAAACCGAGCAAAGACCTTCTCTCAATAATCCATCTTGTATGACATTCTGATTATAGCAGCGAGAGTTAAATCTACGAATGACAATAGCATTTCTTTAACAGTATAATATAAGTTCCTGTTATATTAATTGAAGTGACTTATCATATATGAATCCCAGAAGGTAACCACTGGCCGAAAGCAAGGTTGAACCAATTTCTATCATTGTATCCATATACATATATATCATATGACATGTTCCTAGGTCCCAATTCCTATCATTATATTACAAATTCAGATTTCAAATATATTAAAGGTTGAACCAAATGGAAGTAAAGTATATAGTTAAGCTACACATCTAAAGCAAGTTTTAAACATGATTTGTGATAATAAATTAAAGAAAGAAGTTCATAGAAAACCTGTAGTTGCAGCCTACAAGGTTACGAAAAAAATGGTAAAATAAATCCTATAACACAAGGGGAACCAAATGACCAACAAACAGAAAACACAAAGGGAATTTCCAAAGGGGAAGTAGTTCCTTCCAATCTTCTCCCTTTCCATCCAAGTAGAATTTGACATTAAGCACATCTGCTTTCAAAAACTTATCAAAAACCCTACTTTACAACCTGATTTATTTTATAAAAATTATGTAATAATCTTAATCAGTTTAGGAGATTCTCCAAGTGGTAGAACTCAAAAATCATTAACGAGTAATTCATGAAAATTGTTCAAAGTAGATGTCGCAGAATCTGTGCACTGTTTCCATTAAATTCATCAAATATTAATGGGGCCTTTAAAAATTACGAAACCGGTGCCAAAAGTTTCTAAACTTCCGAAAATAACTTCTCTCAAAAGCCCTAATCCAGATTCAAATCCCACAATTCCTAGTATCAAAACAACACCATGTCCTGAAGCTGACAGATTTAGAACACTCTACAATTAGGTTTTAACAAAGACTTTAATAACTAATCAGGAAGAAAACACCCAACCTCAACCATCAAAGTTGTTCAAAAAAATCCTAAAACCCAGATTATCACCTAATGAAATCTAAAAAACACACATACATCGCAATCCCAAGATCAAACTAACATAAACAAGATCGAGACATTACCGAGAGGAGATTGATCTATTGATCTACGGCTTGTCTTCGCTAGTATGTGGATTCTCCAAATAATTGATGGCGTGATAGAACTCCAGATGCAGGCTCAAGGCAACCAATTTCTTTCCGTCTGCAACATCGTCGAACCTGGTTAAACGGGCTCAAATCCTAAAAACCAGCACAAACCCAAAAATCCAGACAGATGGTAGAAAGAAGGAGAACAAGAGAAGAAGAAGAAGCGAATCCCTCATCCAATAGCCCAAACTCTGTCAGCTCTAGCCAAATCGCACAAGAGATCTCGTGGGCAGAAGGAAAGTAGATGTCAAAAAGCTTCAACTCATGAATGGAAGAATAGATCTTCAACATAAACCAGTACCACTAAGAGGAGAAGCTAGATTTGAGACTGAAGAAGGAAGAAAGAGCTGCGAAGCAGATCTGGAGATTTGAATCAAGCGGAATAGCAAAATCCCTTTCGCCCTCTTTCTCTGGGTTAAACCATTCTAGGGTTTTTTTTAAACAAAGGAAAAAAAAAATGTAAAATCGCGTGGGTGAAAAAGTGTGTTATAAAAACCGCTTCAATAGGCTAAAAACCGCCACAATAGGGTCTTAAAAACCGCCACAATAGATATTATAGAAATCAATTATAAAACCGCCGCATGAACCGCCACAATAGCCTAAACCGCTACACAAACAGCCACAATAGATTAATCGTTGCAAGAAAGTGCAACAATAGGCCTTAATTGTTGTAGTAAGTAGAGAGAGAGGGAGGGAGAGAGAGAGAGAGAGAGAGAGAGAGAGAGAGAGAGAGAGAGAGAGAGAGAGAGTGAAGGCCGATTGGGAGTTAAGGAGCGAGAGCAATTTGGCTTCGATCGGTTGTAAGCTTTATTTAGTTTTATTAATGCAAAGTTATTTCCTTTTATTATTAATGTCTTTCCTTGCGATGAAGAGCGAGTAGTCCACCTACTTCTAGGGTTGGGGTGAGCCCGACGATAGCCAAGCGTGTTTGAGGTAAAGATTCGACTTTTATTCTGCTTTGATCATCCACTGCCTTTGATATGTTTATTACCTATTTAATAGAGATCCATTTTAACAACTTGGATTATAAACATAAAATTGGTAGATACAATTAGGGTTTCTTGAAAGAGTTATCTAATTGTTGGAAAAGGTGAAAGCTTGTTCATTTGATGTGATTGCATGATTATTTCTCTTATTATTGTTTTATGCATGTTTGGTTATCGTTGTTGCAAACCCCGATCTTGGATGTCCTTTTTCATACATTGTTTATTCCGAAATTTGCGAACTTTTGCTTTTGTTTCGTTACTGTTTTTCCTCGATTTCGACCAACCTTGGTGGACGTCGACTACTGACTTTCGATCGAGAAAGATCGTTTCTGTTTCTTTCTCTGCAAGTTACTCGACTTCGACAAAGCTTCCTCAACATCGACAATTTTCCTCGACGTCGAGTTGTTTCCTCGAGATCGACCAACTCCAGTAACCTTGCTTGCTTGGATTCGACTGTGCCCGGCCCCTGTCGACTACCTTTAGTCGAGGTCGAGGAACCCTGAAGTCGTGTTCTGTCTGTGAGATCCTTCCGCTACCTGAGATCCGCTGACCAGCTTCCTCGAGGATCGAACCTGACTTCCTACTGCTACAACAGGAGTAAGTCTTGAACATTATTTGCTCGGAACGGAATTGGTTTGCCTATTTTATTTACATTCTATTTGCAATCTCGATTTCCTCTATCAACATCACCCACGTTAGTATATCAGATGAGTGGACTAATTTCAGAAACACCTTAGCCCAAGATGGATTTGATAGTTGGATTTCTATTTCTACTTGAAGTTATTGTCGTTGAATTCTATGTACTTGTGTTGTTATCATGCGATTGATGTACTTGAAAGCTATTATCGTTGAACTCTATGCATTGTGTTGTTATCATGCGATTGATGTACTTGATGTTGTTGAGCAATTGGATTACTAATTGTTATTATCATTGAACTTGATGTACTTGTTGTGTTATATCAATGAACTTGATGTACTTGGTGTACTTGTTGTGTTATACACTATATTGTGATTAAATTATTTCATATTGGTATCTATGTTATTTGAAATTATGAATATGTTTAGGATGAGCAAATCGATTGAAACTGAACGTTGAAAAAACAAGAGGAAGTGGACCTCGGTGGAGGAGGAAACGGTCTTAGATTTTATGTTGGAGCTGAAAAATGATCAACAACAACAACAACAACCCAGTATATCCCGCAAAGCTGAAAAATGATCCTCGATGGAAATGTGAAGGGGGCTTCAAGAATGGTTTCCATCAACACTTGGAGGAGAAGCTTGAGAACTCTATTCCAGAAAATGGGCTGAAGGCATCCCAGATTGAATCGAAGTTGAAGTTTCTAAAGTAGAAATACACTGTCATTCATGAAATGACCAAGTTATCTAGATTTGCTTGGGATGAAACAACTTGTATGATCAACTGTAAGAAGCAATTGTATGAAGACTTTTGTAAGGTAAGGTTTCTTTAAAAAATTTATGCTAGTAGAGTTCTTTCGAGGACTCCAACTAAACTTGAGAACTTTTTCAGCTGGCCAAATGATGAGTGGAAGGTGAGGTACGTGTAAAGGATTATTGCCCAGCTTCACGGTTCTACAGGTGCTAGGCAGGGCTAGAAGTATGGTCTACCAGCAAGGCTTTTTTGGCGTCAATGCTTGACGAAGTGCATGCCTTATACACCTATTGAACATGAAAAGCTATTAGCATTTGGTTGTTTTTTGGCACAATTGGGAAGATTATGTTGATAGTTTGTCGGCATAACACTATTTGGTACTTGCAATTTCGCATAACATTTGGTATTGATTGTGGATGTTTTTTAATTGAATGTCATATGAAATTTGGTATTGAAATCTTTGGAGTAGTTGCTTTCGAATTCATGAATGATGAATGTAATATAACACTTCTTTATCAACTCTGCAAACTCATATCCTGATATCATGCAATACCAAACAGGGATATCAGATATCAAATATCAGACATCAGATTTGATACCCATATCCCTGATATCCATATCTGATACCCATATCTGATATCTGATATCAAGATATGGATACCAAACAGGGGCTAAGTGCTATCCGATAGCATCCTTACGGATGAGGTCCCAAAGACCTGGGTCATTGTATAAGGAGGGGTTGTCGGTAACTTGAGTGAAGTGTGCAACCTTATATGCTACGCATTTACCATTACGAAGAATGTGAGCATACGAAACTTTGTGGACCCTTGCAAGAAGAGAACTAATATCAGACATAATTAGTTCAATTTCCCATGCACACGGAGTTCCCTTTTTTAGGTAATCAATAATGATGAGGGAGTCACCCTTGATAATAAGCTTATCAATTTTCAGTTCCAGTGCTTTTAATACACCTGACCGTAGTGCCAGAGCTTCGGCCATCAGAGGTGGTTGTTTCCCAATACGTTTACAACCCATTGCCTCTGGAAGCCTCCTATCGTTTCGAATGATATACCCGATTGAGCTTTGTCTTTGGTTAGGTGCAGACTAATCAAAGTTTAGTTTCCTCTTTCCTGGTGGTGGTTTTTTCCATTTATCAGTTTTTCTATGCTTTACTTTCTTGGTTTTAGGCTTACTACTCCAGTTATTAGGTTTGCTATCGCAATTACTGTTGTATTTGACAGCTTTTCCCCATGCATTGATACTTGACACAAACTTCCTAAAAAATCCTTCATAGTTAGGCAGTTTTCGCTGTTGAAAAATGAACTGATTTCGGACTAACCAAATGGTCCACCAGTGAAATGCCATTTTTTGTATATCTTTGGAATTTAAATGTATGGCCAGCAAAGCACATATAGGTGCAATCTTTCTAGACTAATTAATACTATTCCTAATCAAACCCTTTATACTGGTGGGGAGACCAGAATGGAACATCGTGTATTTGCACTCTAGGAACAAGTGGGTAGCGTCCTCCTCATGATGATTACAAATTGCACAGTAGGAAGGAACCGCAATGCCCTTTTTTGCTAGGCGAGCCGCGGTTGGGAGTCCATCATGACATACTTTCCAAAGAAAGTTCTTAATCTTTGGTGGGGAATCAATTTTCCAAATCCATGCATTTTCTTCATATGATTGTCCTATAGATTTTGCATTATAACTATATGCGCTGGATGTTGTGAACCACCCTTTTTTGTCCGGCACCAATATAATATGTCTAGAATTTTATTTTTCGACAAGGGAATATCGGCAATTTGTTTAGCTGTATCGGTAGGAAGTACCGCACTTAGTTTGTCCAATCTTTATTTACCATCAAGAATATATTGGTCCACGGTTTCGTCAAGATCATTTCTCCCCGGGATTACACACTGGTTTTGGATGTCAGGGACAGGTGCCCAATTATCTTTCCAGAATTTAATAGTTTTATCGTCCCCAACCGACCATGCCAAACCGTTTTTAAATGGCTTAATTAGTTTTTTCTCAACTGAGTCCACTACCAGGAAGCATTACCTCTTTATCAAATTCCAATAGATTCGTTGATTTCAAGTACTTATGATTGATGATCTTCACCAAGCTACTAGTATGGAAAATGACACCGTTGTTACACATTCCATTATTAGATCAATAAAACGTTGATTAAAACCGAATTTACTAACGACTGATTTCGTGAAATCCCAATCGACTCTATCATAAGCCTTTTCCATATCTAATTTGATAGCCAGCCACCCCTCCGACTCCTTTCGAGACATAAAAGAGTGGAAAATCTCATGAGCTATAAGAATACTATCATGTATAGATCTATCGGACACAAATGCTCCTTGAAAAGGGTGAATTAATTTTCCTATAACCTTCTTTAGGCGTTTCGTTAAAATCTTTGATATTATTTTATATATGGTCGAACATAGACTAATGGGTCTATAGTCTTTAGTCTTTGCAGGATTATCACACTTAGGGAGTAGAGTAATAAAAGTGTGGTTTATTTGCCTGAGCAGCTTCCCATAATGGAAAAACACTTTGATAGCTTTTATCACATCACAACCAATAATGTCCCAGTATGCTTTATAAAATTCAATCGTCATGTCGTTCAGGCCGGGAGATTTTTTAATACCTAAAGATCAGACAACATCCTTTATCTCCCCATTAGTTGGTTGGTTACATAGATATCTATTCTCATCTTCGGAAATAGACTGAGGGATCAAGTCCTGGTAGCTACTCAAGAGATTTACATTAATTGGTTCTTTTGAAAATCTATTCACAAAATCTTTTTTTTTTTATCTCTGTACGAATATTTTGCTCTCCAGTAATCAAAGTTCCTAAATTGGAAATGATGTTCCTTCTGATTTTCTTATTCCTTCTTCCAGAGGCTATACGATGAAAATAGGCTGTATTTGAGTCTGCTAACTTCAGATGTTTGGATTTAGCTCTCTAGCACCAGAATTCTCTCTGAAATTGTAGGAGTTTTTCCTTTTTAAGGATAAGTTGATTTTCTTTGTTTAAGTTATTACTAGAGGAGGAGTTCGCGCTTTGGAGGCTTACAAGCTCTTTCTCTACTTGCTTTATTTGGCAGAAGATGTTACCGAAAGTGAACTTATTCCATTCTTTCGCCTTTCCTTTTAGAATTTCAGTCTTATATGTTAGTCTGTACATAGCCGACCCATTGCAACTTATCCTTCAGACCTGCTTGACAATGTTACGGAAGTCCGGTCTCTGGAGCCACATATTCTCGAATTTAAAAGGTGGTGATATGAAGGTAGTTTCTGGATTTAAGCTTATAGATATGGGGCAGTGATCATAAGACGTAAATGCTCCATTCCAGGCTACTAAGTCGGGAAATAATTCAAGAAACTTATGTTGAACAAGAACCCGGTCGAGTTTCTCGTAGATATTGTCCTCTCCCTCAATTTTTTTCTTCCAAGTAAATTGATTGCCTGAAGATGGGATTTCCAAAAGGGAACATTGACTCTTAAACTGAGTTAGTCTGACAAATCTTGTATGTCCATCTACTCCTCCTCCCATTTTTTCACTACTGCTATAAATGTCGTTCATATCCCCTATCACCATACATGGAAGAGTCTCATTTACTATGATTGTTGTAAAAGAGTTCCAAAAAGCCTCCTTATCTGATGCATGAGGCAGAGCATAAATAAAGAACATCACTCCCGTAATTTTTTTGTCCAAACATGAAAATTTTACTTTGTTAACTCTTGGCATTATAACCTCTACCTCAATAGATTCATTAAGAAGATGACTCTCGTTCCAAAGTAATCCAATACCCCCTGATCTACCAGAACCTATTGACCATACTGATTTGTTATACCCACTCATTTGCCAAACCTTCTCTGACGGTACATTTTCCGTTTTAAATTCAGCTATAGCCATGAGAGATATATGATCATTAATACGCATTGATCTAAGATCTGCCCACATGTTCGGTTTACCAAGGCCTCTAACGTTCCAGAAACATACTTTCATGTCTTACCTTTTCTGTCTGTCAGAAGCGCCAGTTTCCTAGCTCCTGACATAAACCATTTTTCTTCTTTAGATTTTCCGTTTGTAAATCCCTGTTTTCCATTCCCCCCCCCCCCCCCCCCCCACATCAAAAAATGCATCAAGCATATTTAGCTCAAAGCTTACTATATTTCTGACTGTCCTTAACCTTTTACCCGAATATTTGTTTCTTAAAATCATGAAACTTTGTTTCATTGAGAGTGGAATACAAGCTTGAGGCAAGCCTCTATAGTCGTTTACCAGATCCACGTGCTTGAGATCCTGTGTGCAACAGTTATGGCGCACAAAGCACCCCTCTTCCCCAGTTGAAAACGGCCATGCATATATCCTAATTAGCTTACTTATGGAACAATAGCTTAATGTAACTCCCCTCATCAAAGAGCTATTTGTAAATCTTATTTTGAAAAGGGTAACAAATGGGAGGTGGCATGAAAGTGTCCCCATAGTGCTGGAATTTTGGTTTTTATAGATTAAAATTTTTTCCTTCAACTCAAGGAAATACCGATTAAATAAAAATTAACTGGATAATGATATCTATGCATACTATCACTCTTACCCCATGAACCCCTTCTCTGCAAATTTGTTCTCCAGACCACCCTTACTGAGATATTAGAAAACCCATTCGAAACCAATTTCAAATTACACCATAGAAGATTTTCACCAATTACTTTTCAAACTATCAATAGGTGAAGATTTAACATACCAATGCTTTCTACACGAGGTAACCAATATATTACAATCAAAGGTCACCCGACTTGCATCATACTGAAATCCAATACCCCTAATACATAGCCATAACCGAATAGAACCTAAGACAAAGTTAAACAGACAATATGCCCCTTGACAAAACATAGCAATCGATACATGCATGATCAAAATAAAACCACCACAAGAGCAGACACATATCAGATTATTAATAAAGGATAGAGGTGGTTTCAAGGTTATCATGACTTGAAGATGCCCACAACCACTAGTGAGCACTTCCATCCCACAACTGTTATGTGCTTTACTCATGCTTACCCCTCTTTTTGCTACTGCCTATCAGAGTTACCGTAGAGAAGGTAGAATCACCCTCCTCGACCTTAGCTTTGCGCTTTGCTGACTCAGATAGGGAGCCAGTGGACACTTCCAACTGCTCAAACTCACGGGCTACTAGAGGCGAGGCACAAGGAATCGCAAATCGCTCCTGCAGGGACTCAGCAAGATGACCAGGGTGGCTCAAGCCAGGCAGATCAAATTCCATTAATGGTGGAATGTCCCTAAGTATAGCATCATAATCGGCCTGAGTGAGCCCAAGGTCTGCCAAGCCATCCTCAACCAACATCTCCTCCATAAATTCATCCTCATCGAACTCAAGATCATCATCATTGCCAACAGCCCAAAGGAGAAAGTCGGGTTGCGGTTCTGCCTTAGGAAATGGAGGCTCATCATTTGGGCGCAAGGCAAGTGGAAGAGGGGAGCAATAGCTAGGGTGGGAGACGACACAAGTTCTTCAGAGATCACTTGCATAGCCTCAGTAGGGGCTGCCCCAGACCCACCAGAAGACTCAACAGGGGAGTTCGAAGAAGAGGAGTCAGAAGACAAAGATATATTCTTACCAAAGATGAGTAGAATATCGGCCTTAGGGTGCCCAAAGGAAGAAGGAGGGACCACAGAAGGGCGCCTAGCAGCCACCTGGACCCAAGCACCCTGCCCCTCCTCAACCAAGACATCAGCAGTAGGGGCCTGATCCTCACCAGCATGAGCAGCAGTAGGATTAACATTGGCATTGCAAAGATTGCGCATAGGACAATCCTCTAAGGCATGCTCATCCGAGCCACAGCTACCACACCCCTGAGGAAAGTCCTCGAACCAGATTGGGTAAGACTCCACAATACCCTCCTCATTGATAACAAAGACACTTCTACAAGAGATTAGAGTAACATCCACCGAGATACACACTCTCAGGTACCTAAAGCGGGCACCCTTAGAGTTAAAAGCAGCAACTCGAATGACTTAGCCCAAGCCAATCTCCTGGACAATATCTCTCAGGATATCATCATGAACATACTTCGATGGGAGCCCAGGAAAACGAACCCACAGATCAAGCTTAGTGATCGACTCCATCCAAGGATCAAAATCAAAACTCCAAGGACGAAGCAAGATCAATTGACCAGAGACACGGTAAGGACGGTTGTCCCAAACCAAGGCTCGGTCCTCAACCACATCAAAGCACAGCTCAAACCAATTGTTATCAATTGGTATGAGTTGAAATCCCCCAGATAAAAATTTTCACACATACCTTACTCTTTTCCGGACCTCCTTAGCTTCAAGAGAATCCCCAATGATGGTGGCAAAGAGTGACGATTGGTTGAGCGCTGTTATATTATCTTGGACAAGGCCTTACAAGGCAAGAAGCCTCTCCCGATTGATGGTTCGCCTCTTGAATTTCTTCTCGGCTTTTTCCCTCTTGCTTGATTCTCCTGCATCCTTGCACTGAGATTGCTTCTCCTTGAGATTATTGCCTTCCGGCTCTTTTGTTTTCTCAATAACAGGGCCGCCACAGGGCTTTTACCCTTATCCACTCGGGAGGGAGCCATTGAAACAACACAAAAATAAATTATATGAGAAATTTGTGGACAAAACTTTAGAAAGAAGATAAGAGGAACTAGATGAAGGTGCAAGAAAACCCACCATCCATCGCTGCTTATATAGAGGGCGAGAAACAGACGAGAGCACTCGGGGAGAACACATCGCATGCCTCCCCCTATCAAATCACATCTCAACCCCCTTCCAATTTCCTTGTAACAGTAACCAAACCCTCCCCAGCCCGGAATACAGAGTGAGGAGCCAACAAAAAACGAGCAATTCTTCAAACTGAAATCCGTACATCATCGGAGTGGCCAAGGTGGGGGTCGATTAGACCAATCCCACCAAATCAAGATCATCAGAAGCCACGAGCAAAGGAAAAGTTGATTAATCTTGGGAGGATTAGGGAGAAATTGATCCCAATACGTTTTCCCCCAAATTTGTAGAGCGGTGAACACCACTGGAAAATTGCCACCACATAGCCAATGATGGATTTTGGCCAAGTAGGGTAGGAGATGAATAGGGTCATCATCGAATCGGAAGAGGAATGGGTAGATTGCAGAGATTAAGGTGTACGGCCTCAAGAACAATTGTAGATTAGGAGATGAGTAGGTTTTGGGATTTCTCCAGAAGTTTTCCTCGCTTAGGGTTGGGGATGGGGGGTTATCTTCCGCGCGTGAGGCGCGTTCTCTTAGGAAGGGGTTCTCATTTCATTTATCCTACGAGTTTTGTAAGACACGGTTAGATGACACCTTTCAAACTCTTATTTTTATAAAAAATTAAAAAAAAAAGAAGGAAAAAGGGCAAAAAAGAAGGCATGGGGTTGAAAAAGAACAATGTTGTGGGAGAAAAAAGCTCTCTCCTCTCTCTAGTTCTAGAGAGAGGGAGGTTGGAAAAATCCCTTCAGGGCTCAAAGATTCCGGTCGATTGTGTGCAGCCGTGCAGGCCTTGGTTGTGGTTCCGCCGCTGCCTTGTGCTTGCGCCGCTTTGCTCCGGTCGCCGCCGTATAACGCTCCATCAAGGAGTTTGTTTAACTGATTTCCGCAATCCTCTAATCGGACCAAATAGCCCAATCAATTTGGGGCTTTTGCAAATTCAAGGTTGATGAACACGATTCCTCTTTCGTTCTCATCTTTTTCGTTCTTCTTTGCCTTGATTTTCTGGATCTAGGGTTTGTTCTCCCGTTTCACCTGAAATTCCAACCCTTTTTTATTTCCCTTTTCAGTGTCTTCAGTGTGTTTTTGGGGTCTCGCTCCTCGCACTGGCTTGTTCCCTTATTGGAATCCATGGCGGTTTTCGCCCCTTCTTCCTTTCGGCGGACATATCCATCTCCCCACCACCCGCTTCTTCCCCCCCTTCCTCCTCTCTTCCTTTCCCGCCACCCATGCCCCCCTTTCTCTCCGTCTGCCTCCAAACCGGCTGGCTCGTGCTAGTCCTCGGCGCGTCTCCTTCACCCGCGGCTTTCTTTCACCCTCTTCGTTCACCTTTCCTGGCCGGATCTGTTTCTCCCCCTTTTCCTCGCCTTCTTCTGCCTTGGTTAAGGCTACAACTCCGGCGTTTCTCTGAACATTCCGGAAAAAGAAAAAATCTCTTATTGGGGAAAAAAAATCAAATCAAATCTGTGTGCTTGCACGACAAGCATGAGGTAAAAAAATAGTACTCGTAAAAAATAAATAAAGTCAATTCACAATGTATTGTTGTGCAACAGTGCAACATTTAGCGAAATTTTTTATACAAACATCGTTATAATTTTGATAATCACCCGAAAGAGTTCGAACAAAATCCTGAAATGGGTTGTTTAAATCTCGAAAGGGTTCGAATAAAATCCCAAAAGGGTTTTCAGGTGTGTTGTTATTGGGTGGTTCGCGGCTGCTCTTTTGGTTGGTCTCGGCGGTCCTTTTCTTAGTTGGGGCTCTGGCGTCTCGGAGTCGGGTCTGGCTGGGGTCGAGGCGGTGTGTATCGAGGCGTCTCCGTGATACGGAATTTTCCTTGGAGGTTCGTCTTCACTGCCCACAGGGACTCCTGATGCCAGCGGTGTCGCTGCTTGGTGGCGCTTGACTTCGGTTCGTAGTCTATGTTGTCCCCAGCATGTTTGGATTAGGTTTGCTAGGTTGACCGAAATTGTTTGGCTTCTCATTGTCTGATTTGCACCTTTTGTTATTTCCTTGTACGTCTTGGCGGTTCGCCGTCTGCCGACTTTGTCGGCGTCTCGAGATGTCAGGTCTGTCTGACATCTCCGGTCGCCGCCGTATAGCGTGGGGTTTGCTGATCCGGTGGACTAGTGGAGTTTTTCGCAAATTGCAATGAAATGAAGGTGGCGTCTGCTTCAGCGACTTGGCGGCTCAACTCTCTCTCTCCTGCTTCCCTTTCTCCCCTCCGCCGACCACCTTTCTCTCTCCCCTCCTCCTCCTGTGCAGCATATCCAGCGATTTACCGATTCAACTATTAGGAAAATAATATATATTATTATTATTAGGATTTTATTAGTTGTTTCTATTATTTAGGGTTAGAATAGGTCAAGGTTAGTTAGAGTAAAACCCTCCATCTCTTCCCCCACCTCTCCACGTTAATCTCCTCAACTCCTCATTGTATTGCTCTATTTATACCTCCTTTGTGAATCAATGGAAAGTGTGTTCTTCTACACCAATATTCAACATGGTATCCGAGCCTTTCGCCTAATGGCTTTGATCCTCTCAAATTTCTGCCTTCGGGCAACTATCCGGATCAAATTTCTGCCTTTGGGCAACTATCCAAATTTTGGTACAAACCAATGCTTCGGCATGTTACCAAGAAATCTATCCTATGGCTTCAGCCACCACAAAACCGCCTACGGGCCATCAAACTTGACTCTGGTGCTTCCGCTGCGCTGCACTAACCTAAAGCTTGGCTTTTTCCAACCAAATTTTCGGCCAAAACCATACCGGCCTTTCATTTTATTGTTGATTTTCATTGGCCAAAACCCATTTCGGCCACACAAAATTGCCTTCGGACTAATCTAATTTCGGCGCTTGCCACCATCAAACAACCCCCCTGAAACCTCCTTGATGCCTCTTCCATGGCGTCCTAGTCCTACCACCACCTTCACAAAACCCTCGTTATCGCACCACCCAGGCCATCCAACATTGCCGCTGATCATATTGCGAGCACTGCCCGACCGATCGAGACCCACTGCCGCCTCTACGTACTTAGTGCGCGACGTCATCATGTGGCCATCGCATTTGAGCATATTGAAGTGATTAATTAGCATTTGCTAATTAAGCACACAAGAGATGACATCCACGATTACATATTGGATGCAAAGTCAACCCAAGCCTCGCCACTCAGCCGTTGTATCAGCCACCAAGGACCTGCACCGGACTCCCTGCAAAGCCCCCATCACTGCATGTGCTCGCCGCGGTCTCCGCCGCATTCAGACATCGGTCTGTCGGAGAAGACCACCGTTGTCGGCTGCTTCTGTCGCTGCGTTGCCGCCGCCTTTGGGAGGCACCAACATCGTCCCTGTCGACGGTCGAAGCCACCATCGTTGCCAAACAATCACCACATGGGTCAACCAAATTGTAGCCTCCGTACCAACCAAAGACGGCCTCAACCTCCCCGATTGAGAGCAATTCAAGGAGTAGTCACAACCGGCCTCAACCTCCCCACCATTCGACCTCCAAACGTATCGACGTTTCCTGCGACGTCTGTGGCTTGCCCTTGATATGCGGGATTACGGGCAACAATTTACATAAAAAAAAAACTTTTATTTATTGTTTATTTCATATTTATCCAGTTTTCAGTTTCGATATCTCTCGCTTTAACTGCGGGGGCATATTAGGAAAATAATATATATTATTATTATTAGGATTTTATTAGTTGTTTCTATTATTTAGGGTTAGAATAGGTCAAGGTTAGTTAGAGTAAAACCCTCCATCTCTTCCCCCACCTCTCCACGTTAATCTCCTCAACTCCTCATTGTATTGCTCTATTTATACCTCCTTTGTGAATCAATGGAAAGTGTGTTCTTCTACACCAATATTCAACATCAACCGCCCAGCTCAATCCAAGTGGTTCAGTTTCAGGTGCTCTTCAACAATGGCCGCTTCCTTCAAGCCTGAGCAAGCTAGGGCTCCTTCTGCGCTTCCCCTGCCCTCCCCTCCGATCGCCAAGGCACTCTCTTCACTCCTATTTCTGCATTTCTTACTCCGATCGCTTCAATTTTTGATGTCTTCTCGCTTAGGGTTTTTGTGATTTGACAAACCTCTTTCTTTGTTCTGCGATTGTTTGGCGGTGCAGTTCAAAATTGCGCTTTGTCAGCTATCGGTGATGGCTGACAAGGATAGGAACATCAGTCACGCGAGGAAGGCCATTGAAGAGGCTGCACAAAAGGGTGCGAAGCTTGTTCTCCTGCCTGTAAGTCTCTGATGATCCAATCATCATGTTACTTTGTTTGCCCTACTGCAATTTAAACCTGGTCCTCTCAGGCTTTGACTAGTTAAAACAAGTTTTAGTTGAATTGTCTGCAGCCATATCGGGTAATTTTGTTTATAGAGATAATATAATTCATGGGAACGGGCTCTTGTGTGGTATCTTTTGCCCCCCAAGTTTAGAAATATTTGGATATGTGTAGCTCTAGCCTCTTGTTTGTTTCCATGGTAGTGCTTGGGCTGCAAATTTGTGATCTGATAGTGGCATTGGTGCAGTGAAAAACGTAGGTAATGCATGATTAAGCCTCAAGAAATTGATGGACTCATTCATGGAATTCATGGACAGTTTCTTAAGCAGAAACTGGAAGTCTGTCATCTTTGGCATTAGAACCTATCAATCACAAAATAAATAAATAAAAATAAAAATAAAAATTGTCTTTTGGTTTGACTTCATGGCAAGTCAATCCCAGAATCCATTGAGAAATCCTCTCAGTTACTTAAACCAGGGGTTTAGAACTGCCCTTTTGCTGTTTGGCATGTGTAATACTGCAGTACTAATCCGGTGACACCCTTCATAAGTGCAGCCAATAGTTACGATGCCCAACAATTAACATGTGTGTCTGCAATTAGCTTTTCCCTTAAGGAACTTCTATCGGTGGATAGTAGAGAGTTCTTTCATACGAAAAACCCATCATGACTCATGAGTACAGAAATGATCAACAAGTGGATTAGTAATTCACTTATTCCTCGTATGATGAAAATCCTCAATTCCTCATCGGTCTCACACAATTCCTTTATTTTGCACTCCAACCTTGTGTCTTAGCTTCAAAGGAAGCTTATGTATAAAGTGCAAACACCTGACGTCCTTATCTTGATTGATCCGCTGCTGGATGTTCAGATCCCCAAAGCCTTTTGATCTAAATATAGCGCACACAGTTGTCCAACATGATAATGCTCCCATACCTTATCCGTGAACAATTTTCATTCATGGACCACGTTTTCCTCACTCAGCTTCTTGCCAAAAGTGAGGAAAATATGTACTGTACAACCATGTTTTGTACAGGAGATTTCAAACAATTTTACCGGGAAGAAGTAATGAGATCGATAACTTCATCATAGAATATTAGATTTAGTTTCTCTTCTATCTCTTTCTTCTCCTTACCCATCAGAAATATAGTGGATGAGTGGGTTGATAAGTATGTAATATAGATATACTGGATGAGCCATGAAGTAGTTTTTACTTGGGATAGTGCACTACTAGCTGTTCTTTTTAGGGGGCTGTCCAGTGGCCAAAATTTTCTGGTGCTGTTGAAGTATCTTCAGTTGGGCTTCCAACCATTGAGCACATATCACTTTTTGTTGATGCACAAAATCAAAATGAATGCTTGTTTTAAATGCCAGTTGAATTCTTCTTCCCCATGTATTGCAGAAACTCGTGCGAAGTTGATGAAATTTCTTCTTGTTTCCTTTTGATGACCTAGATCAATACTGTATTATATTAAACGAGACAGTGAAGATAATAATGAATCTAAATTTTGAATTAGAGAATTACAGATATTTAGGGAAATTAAATGTATATTTCTATCAAGCTACAAACCTTGTAACTTTCCTACTCAAAAGGACAGGTCTTCATTTGAAGATCCTTTACCTTCCCTATTGCCAAAAGAGTGCAGAATAGGTCTAGATCAACTTTAAAGTATGTTTGGGTTTTGACTTGAGAACTTTGTGATTTTATGTTACTTCGATCCCCCTTCCCTGCAATTGTGAGCCTTCCATTGAGATATATGAAACGAACATGTAGTAAAGATTATGGATATCGAAATGTGATATTCTTCTTTTGGTTTTGAATCCAGGAAATATGGAACAGTCCTTATTCAAATGATAGTTTTCCTGTGTATGCTGAAG
The DNA here is from genome assembly GCA_963922045.1 of Persicaria maculosa. NCBI lineage: Eukaryota > Viridiplantae > Streptophyta > Magnoliopsida > Caryophyllales > Polygonaceae > Persicaria > Persicaria maculosa. The sequence goes on along the minus strand of OY998255.1, from coordinate 21,450,244 downwards.
ATATTGATGCCGGTGGCAGTTCTTCACCATCAACTGCTATGCTATCTGAGGTTTCCCAAGCCTTGAAGATCACCATTATTGGGGGCTCTATACCAGAGCGCTGTGGAGATAGATTGTACAATACGTGCTGCATTTTTGACACAGATGGAAAGCTGAAAGCTAAACACAGGAAGGTGACTGTTGAAGCTCTTCTCTTTTCTGCTTTTACCAAGCATGTGGTGGAAGTGGGTTGAGCTATTATCAGACTGTGCACAGGGTGGGCAGTCTGAATAGACTCTAATTTGATGCGTCATGTACTTGAATGCAGATCCATCTTTTTGATATTGATATCCCTGGGAAGATTACGTTTATGGAATCCAAAACTCTTACTGCTGGGGAGACCCCTACTGTTGTGGACACAGGTTGTCTTTTGCAGCAATTATATAGTGCACACTATCTCTAAAACTAGTTTCCTGTTGAATTATGTTCAGGTTACAAAGCATATTTCACTACTGTTTATAAATATAGTTTTGTAAATTCAAATGCAGAAGTTGGGCGTATTGGTGTTGGCATCTGTTATGATGTGAGATTCCAGGAATTGGCTATGCTATATGCTGCTAGAGGTTTGTATCATCATGCCTTATTATCCCCACTGTTATAGTAGTAGTAAATTTACATATACTTTTGACTCTTTACCTTATCTGACTTTTCCCATCTATAATTTGCATATTGCTCATTCCTTCAAAATTAAACTTGCAAACTGATAAAGGACATTCATAAGAGGGCGCAGGAGGTTCATCTAATAGATTATTTTATACAAGTATATTAACATAGGAACTTTCGCGGGAATTGTTGTTAGTTAATCCTAACCTATTGAGGATCTGTTATTACTTCTAATATGTGTTTACTCAGTGATATCTAACTTACATTGCAAGTCCTTCGGCATTTAAATATTGATCAGGTAAATGATTTTTCCAAGTGGTGGTTATTCTTTTCCAAATGTGTTCTTTTTTATTCATTTTCCACTACTGAGGAGCAAGGATGATTAAGTTTGTTGTTTATGCCTAGTTGTAACGTATGCTTATAGTTTGTAGTTTTATGTGAATGTAATGTTTACATGAGAAGGAACCATGTTTCTGGATATCAGGTTGTCACTTGATCTGTTACCCTGGGGCATTTAATATGACAACTGGACCGCTGCACTGGGAATTACTTCAGAGAGCAAGGTATAATATTTGTCGTTCTGCCTATTCTATTAGACCAGGAGACTAATAGTTTATGATATATTTTTAAGGCAATTAATATATGAACATGGACCACTCTAATATTGCTGCACATAATTATGCTTCCTGTTGTAATTGAGCACGAAGGATGTTGATATTACTAATATATTTGCCTTGCCTTTCATTTTTTTCAGGGCAGCCGATAATCAGGTATTCCTCCTCCATTTCAATCTGTGTTCTTATTAGATGCTATTTTCTTTTCTAGGATTATATTTCATATATGTACGTCTCATGATAATCTATATACATATACTAAAACCGATGCATTGTTGTCTGCGTGGCGGCCTGTGAGTGAATCTGCTTATGTGGCGGGACGTGAGTGCATCTCGCAAAACTTTCTCCCGTCAAAAAGGAAATCTAATAAAAATAATAATATAGTTCTAATCTATATAATTAAAAATAATAAGATAGTTCTAATCTATATAATTAAAAATAATAGTAATAAATTTGGCATATACAGATATACAAATTGCCATATAAGTGTATCTCCATCTGGATCATAAATAATCTATCCAATGAACAATTTATATATAAATTACACCATATGGACGGGACCTAAAAAAAGACATTAGGTTCACCCAATTGCCATATAGAAGAATTTTATGGCGGGTCCTTGGGGTCTAGGCGGGTCTTGGTGACTTTGAAGGTCTTGGTGAAGGGGTGAGGCGGGCCTTGAAGGGTTTTTTTTAGAACAGTGATCATAATTACCAAAAATATTAATAGATACATAGTAGTAAATATTTGATAGGTGTTATCGATTATTTTTGGTGGGAAGAATTATTTATATCAAAATTAATTATTTCATAGTTATTTTATTTATATCTATATTATTTTTCAGGAGAATGAGTTATTTAGATCTAGATTAATTTTAATCTTATATTTTCAGTTATTATTTTAATTATCATAATGTAATTCATATTTATTTATTTATTTTCATATTTAAAATAGTATTTTTTTTATAGATAATAAATGTAATTTTATAATATTGTGTTAACATATTCCCGTGCAGGGGACGGGGCATACACTAGTTGCATATAAGAGCCCTATTTGGATAGGGATGGCATAGATGTATTAATCTGGGTACCGTATCTGTAAATATGCATATATTCATCACAGAAATTACAGAAACTAAAATAGAGATGATATCTTGACTGTTGGGCGTAAACGAATACTAGAGTTGATCTGCATTGCGGACATTTCAACCTGTAGCATTAAACTGCTTAAATTTGTGAACTATTTGAATATGAAGGTTATCCAACCTTACCATATCCAAGCCTACATGAGAATTTGAGATATCTTTGAACCACATTTATCTCAAAGCTGTAGTCTCTGAAAGTAGGTACGTGTATAATATTTAAATGGTACTTCCTTTGCATCATCAATATTATGTGTTAGGAATTGGGATTTTTTATTCTTCTGTTACCTGACAGCTATATGTAGCAACTTGTTCACCTGCAGGCGATGCAAGTGCTGGTTATATAGCTTGGGGGCATTCCACACTTGTTGGACCAGTAAGTACAATTACTGGCATCTTGACCTTTATGTTTATGATAATTGTTCTGTCGAACTTATTTGGAGACACTGATTTCTGGTGCAGTTTGGTGAAGTGCTGGCTACTACAGAACATGAAGAAGCAATTCTCATCTCTGAGATTGATTATTCAGTAATTGAGCTCCGAAGGTAATACCATTTTTTTCTTGCAGAAGTCAACTTGATATATCATCTTAACTAGGAAGATACGAATGGTACATGTGATTCCAGGCTTCAAAGTTTCACTTTCTGTTTTAATACATCAAACGTGCGTCATATAAATTACTACTGCTGTGTATGGGTTTTGTAGGACTAATCTTCCTCTGGAGAAGCAAAGACGAGGTGACATTTACCAGCTGGTTGATGTTCAAAGATTGCAATCTTAAGTGTGCTTCGGAGTAAGATTATCTTACTCTGTCCCTTACTTTCCCGAGCTCTAAATTGTTATTTAGGCATGTAAAAATTCTTGCTTATGAGCTTCCAATCCAACTATGCATTTTCAACTTGGACGGCGTATGCAAATAAAGCTAGTGTCTTTGCAAGCTTCATTTTCAGAGTGTGCCTTTTTTATAATCCTGAGCTGGTGGGGTTCAGTTCATAATACAAGTATAATCTTCTCACCAAAATTACCTGCCTGGGCAAATACAGTTTGGTTACCGATGCTTTAGTAGACTCTGCTGATGGCACATACTGATGTTTGAAGCTTTGAAGCTGTTTCTTCAAGTTGAGTTGTTAGTTGTTACTATTTCCTGAAAATTTCGATACCACATTAGCGTCATGTTTGGGATGATCTACTGTCTTGTATACTTGTAAATTATGCAATGGACCGATATCTCCTAATATAACTTATACAATGGATTCAATCCCCTGCCATGGGAGGATGGAGTTCCTCGTCCAGCTGTCCTTGCTCAGTTATGATTCCGAGATCAGGTTTCATTTTGCAATCTCATAAGCGTGTTGGTACTCGAAAGGGTTAGTCTTCCCCCATTGACCGGACTGAACCATGTTGGTCCAGTGCAGTCTTTAGACAGCCCTCTCAAGTCTCACATTACGTCGAAGTCGGACCGGTCCTTATTCACTGCATAAACTTCTCTTGCAATAAGAAAGCTGGCTTATTTTCTAACAGTTCAGGCCAAAAAATTAGCTTGAAAGTCACCGGTGCTTAGCAGCCACAAGAAAGAATCTGCTTTCTCCTCTCCCCCAATGGAAACCAAAAGCTTGTACACAGTGAAGATAAGGTTAACCCACCCAAACCAGCTTCAAATTTTGCCACGTTGGATAGAGCCAAGTTCACATCGGTCGAAAATCTCCACCCCCAACCAATCAAACCACAACCCACAAATCCCTTTATCCAACTTCCTCTTCTCAACTCACCACTCCCTAACAAGAACTTAAAACTCCCATCATTTTTCAAAACCCGAGTTTATCGAACCCAAAAGACAACCAGAGGGAGATCAAGAGCGAGTGCTTACATTGTAGGAAAAATGGCCGCTGTTTCCATGGCAATGGCGGTTCCCGTTGCGGGCCTAAACAAGCAAGCTTCGATGTTCAACCCGCTGCAAAAGAAAGCAGTGCAGGCTCCAAGTGAAGGCCTCCATGAAGGAGAAGGCGGTGGCCGCAGCCACATCGGCTGCTGTGGCGGCATCCATGGTGATCCCACAGGTAGCGGAGGCAGCAGAGCTCTCGCCTTCGTTGAAGAACTTCCTGCTCAGCATCGCGTCGGGTGGCGTCGTGGTCATCGCGATATTGGGTGCGGTCATCGGAGTCTCGTTCTTCGATCCCGTCAAGAGAACCTGAAGAAAGATACCGAAAACAATATGCAGAGGCTACTTATTATATATCAATCCCTTCTCTTCACTTCAATCCCTCCCATGGTTTTATCTACACACTCTAATCAACTCTTGTTGTTATTGTTGTTTGATGTGATGTTGGGTAATTCAATCTGCATTCTTCAACTATGATCTTATAAGTTGGTTTTCTCTTTTGACGATTAGTTTGGCAGGTTGGCTATGAGTATCAAACCAGTTGCCATCAAATTGGTTTGGCCATTTTGATTTCAGGTGTCAGGTTATTGTTCCGATTGAGCATCTAGATAGGGCTTAAAAAAAAGATGTTGGCTAGTGTTGAGTAAGTTTATGGATTCGTGGAGTTAGTTCAAGTTATATGTAACTTGGATCCTAGTTCTTCTTGTAGAAATCGACGACATAAATAGTAAACTAACATATATTTGGATCTCAATGTTCCATATTTGGATAAAAAACGAAAAGGGCGATATTAGTTGCCGTTGAAGATTAAAAAAACTCAATTGTTCGAGACTTCAACCTAAAAAGAGCCAAGGTATTTGTTTGTTCGATCTTTTATTTCCGGCTACTCTTAACTTGTATTCTAAGAGCATGGATTAAAATATTAATGGAATTTTCGCCAGGTGCCCTTGAGATAAGGGTAAATTTGCTGGGTATACAAAAGTTTTGGATAATTCGTCAAATGCCCCTGAAGTTTGGGAACATTTCGCCCCGTGCCCCTGGTTTTTGAATTCAGAGGATCGTGGGTAGTGGAGAGCAATTGGAGCAAATTGTTTTCTTGTCTCATTCATAAGAATTACAGGAGATTGATATATATATACAATGACAGTTCTATTCACGAATGTTCCAAAGCTAAGCATTGGGTTTGTGATGATGTGGGCTTCTCTTCTTCATTGATTCTGGGCTAACCTTGCTTTGAATGGGCTGGATAGTACTCCCCGGCGATCCCAGCTGGCGAAGGCAGAGATGGGATCGGTTACGAACAATGTTCTAAAAGGCGCTAGGCGGCCGCTAGGCGGTGGGTGGCCGCCTAGCGCCTAGGCGATTAGGCGGGTGCCTAGGCGGCGCCTAGGCGGACTTAGAACAAAATTGATTATTTCCTTATATTTTGACGAATAACACTTGTCAATAATTCATATAATGTAATAATAATCCATAATATCACTCATAAACCCAAATTTGTAGTAGTTAACTAACACTAAAGTAAAGAAACACAAAAGTACATGTCTGACTAACAACTCTAAACCTCCTAAAATCCAAAACTATAAGTTCGACTGAAGAGCAAATGCATCCCGACACGGGGGATAAAAAAACCCTAAGTCCACTAATCATATGCTTAGAAGCGCAAATTGAATAATCGTTGGACTAGGCGGTGCTTGGGCGGGCCCAGGCGGGACTAGTCGGGCCCAGGCGGCGCCTAGGCGGGACCAGGCGGTGCCTAGGCGCCTAGGCGGGACTAGGCGGTTCCTGGACGAATTTCCGCCTAGAGGTCCGCCTAGGCTTAAAAATTCCTAGGTCCCGTCCCGCCTAGCGCCTAGGCGGTGCCCAGGCGACGCCTAGGCGCGATTTTTAGAACACTGGTTACGAAGGAACGTAGCAGACGTTTGAGCCTTGGTAAGCAGGTCTGCAACCTGATCACGAGAGGAGACAAAGGCGACTTTGAGGGACCTGTTCGCCACTCGTTCACGAACAAAGTGATAGTCTAAGGACAAGTGCTTGATTCTGTGATGAAGAACGGGATTCCCGGCAAGGTAGGTTGCACCCAGGTTATCACACTATAGAGTTGGTGCCTGACGAAGACCAATACCAATCGACCCTAGGAGATTCTGGAGCCAAATTAACTCACACGTGGCCGCAGCAAGAGCCCGATACTCCGCTTCTGTCGATGATCTCGACACTGTTGGCTGCTTTTTCGATGACCAGGAGACAAGGTTAGATCCATGGTAGATGCAGTACGCACCAACAGAACGCTTGTCTAATCGATCAGCCCCCCAATCCGCATCAGAGAAGGCGGATAGCTCATGACCAAAGGCAGAGGAGATGTGGAAGCGAAGATCCTTTGTGTGATTAAGATATCGCAGGAGACGCTTGACCGCTTGCCAATGAATATCCCTGGGCTTGTGCATAAATTGAGATACTTTGTTCAAGGCAAAGGCAATGTCTGGGCGTGTAAAATTGAGGTATTGGAGACTTCCGACGATGCTGCGATACAACTGAGGGTTATGAAACAGAGGAGAAGTGTCTGTAGTGTCGACAGTGGTTGAGATGGGAGTGGCTATTGAGTGGCAATTGCTCATTCCTGCTTTCAGCAAAACTTCAGCAATGTGTTTGGACTGGGATAAAGAAAAACCGGTGGCATCCCGAGTGATCTCGATTCCAAGAAAGTAATTTGCTTGGCCGAGATCTCGAACAGGGAAGTCCCTAGAAATGGCATTCACAAAGCTTATGGACAATGATGGATTAGAGGTAATCACCAGGAGATCATCTACGTAAACCAGTACAAAGGCGAATTGGCAACCTTGGCGATAGGCAAATAAAGAAGCATCAGAAGGACAAGGAGAGAAACCAATTGAAAGAAGATAATCACTGAGTCGAGAAAACCAAGCACGAGGCGCTTGTTTAAGACCATACAATGAACGATTTAGCTTGCAGACATGATTAGGATGAGAGGAAATAATGAAACCTGGTGGTTGGGTGACGTAAACGTCCTCCTCAAGAGTGCCATGTAAGACTGCGTTCTGTATATCGAGCTGTCGAGTAGACCAGCCGTGCATCGCTGCAAGGGACAAAAGGATACGAATGGTCGAAGGCTTGGCTACGGGACTGAAAGTCTCCGAGTAATCAATTCCCGGGAGTTGGTGGTAGCCCTTGGCCACAAGTCGAGCTTTCCGACGTTCAATGGAACCATCGGACTTTCGCTTTGTCTTGAAAACCCATTTCACACCCAAAACATTGAATGAAGGATTGGGAGGAACCAAGGTCCAAGTTTTGGTTTCAAGGAGGGCTTTGAATTCTTGTGCCATGGCTTGGCGCCATTCGGGGTGTTTGGAGGCTTCCGTGAAGCAAGTCGGTTCCTCTGGGACAACTGTGGTGATTGAACAATTTGGCCACAGAATGGTGCCATCCATTCGGATGAGAGGCTTAAAGGTTTGAGATCTAGCCCTGGTAATCATGGGGTGTGTAGATGGGTTTGGAGGATTTGGTGGTGTGGGAGTAGTAGTAGAAGAAGAAGACGTGGGAATAGGTAAAGGAGATGGGTCATTAGGCTGAGACATGGGGATTGGGCTAGCAGTAGGTGGGATGAGCAATGGCAATTGGGCCATAGGTGGATCGGTTGGTAAAACAGGGTATTTGGGGGCCCTCTCAGAAAAGGGGAAAACTGTCTCATGAAATAAAACATCTCTGGATGTATAAATTTTATTTGTAACCCAATCAAGACATATATAGCCTTTGTGATGTGGAGAGTATCCCAAGAAAAGCATGGGTTTAGACCGAAGAGAAACTTTGTGGTGATTGTAAGGACGGAGATTTGGGAAACACAAACACCCAAAAACCCGTAAAAATTTGTAATCCGGAATAGAACCGAACATGGTAAAATAAGGTGAATTGTTGTCGAGGACATTAGATGGGAGCCGGTTTAAAAGGTAAGACGCCGTTTGAAAGGCATAGTCCCAAAAGGTGAGGGGAAGAGAAGCATGAGTAAGTATAGTAAGGCCCATGTCGACAATGCGACGATGCCTAGACTCAACGGTTCCATTTTGGGGATGAGAGTAAGGACATGTGAGTTGGTGATTGATACCCAATTGAGCCAACAATGGTTTTAATTTGGAGAACTCAGTCCCGTTATCCGTTTGGATTGATTTGATGGAACAACCAAAATGATTTGTAACAAGAGGAATAAATATCCGAACAAGAGAAGGGACTTCGTCTTTGGATTGAAAAGGAAAGATCCAAACAAATTTTGAGAAGTCATCAACAATTGACAAAAAGTATTTATTTCCATTACGAGAGACAATATGAGAGGGACCTCAAACGTCCATGAACAAAAGTTCTAAGACCATAGAAGATCTAGATGCACTAGGCTTGTGAGGTAAGGTATGAACCTTTGCCTGAGAACAAGACACACAAGGGTAATGTTGGGCTGACCCAACAGGCCCATTTAGGTTAAACGTAGAGCAAATGGACTGAGTAGCTTCTCTGGATGGATGCCCTAGTCTGTTACGCCAAAGGAGAGGTGGAGAGGAGGACAGGGATGTGGCGGTGGTTGTGGTGTGCAGCGATGGCGATGGTGGTTCACTCGTAGGTCAGACATACAGTCCGCCATCAACGGCCCCCTTGAGAAGAAGCGCTCCCGTCGCGGAATCCTTCACACAAAAGGAATTGGTGTCAAAGATAAAGCAAACGTTATTTTCTTTGCATAATCGATTAACCGAAATCAAATTCCGCTTAAGATCAGGAGCATGAATTATTTGAGAAAGACGAAAGGTTCGAGAGGGATGAGAGATTGTGGTAGAACCGTAGTTCTGGATCGGAAGGGATGAGCCATCGCCTAAGGTCACCGTCTCCGTTCCTTCGTAAGGAAGACGATCAAATCTGAGGTTGGTGATGTCGGGGGTGTAGTGGTGGGTTGCAGCCGTATCCGGAAACCAGTTGGCGGTGGTAGTGTTGTTTGCTTGGAAAGACCGGGGCAGAGGAGGAAGAAATGTGTGATCAAAATGGCTCCAGCAGCGAGCAGCAACATGCCCTTTCTTGTCACAAAGCTGACATGTGGGTCGATTATCGGGAGCGCCGGAAAAGGTTTGGGATGAACGGCCTCCACGGGAGTAACTCCGGCCTCCCCGATTGTCTCTACTCCCACGGCCTGCAGAAAAATCACCACGGCCGCGACCTCGACCCCTGTTGGAGGTGAAGTTTGCTTCAGGAGATGGATCTGTGGAAGTGTTGTTGAGAGAAACTTGGGTTGTGGCCCGAAGGAGCTCCTGTTGGCGAGCAATCCTCGCTTCTTGGCGAAGAATGTGAGTTAGAAATTCATGAGGAGGCGGAAGAACAGAGTTGGAGGTTACCACAGTCACCATGGCATCATACTCTGTGCCCAAACCAGCGAGAAGATAGGCGATAAATTCGTCGTCGGAAACGTGTTGACCGGCCGCCTGGATCTGGTGAACAAGGCCTTGGACTTTGTTGAAGTAATCAGTGCCTGACTCATCCCCTTTCTTGATGGTTGAGAGTTGGAGCCTCGTTTGAACAACCTGAGGACTTGTGCGAGCCGAATACAGGCTGTGCAGCCTCTCCCAAATGAGCTTCGCCGAGTCGCAGTCCAACACCTGGACCATGACCTGCTCGGTGAGTGACGCCGTGAGAATAGCGACGACAAGCTGATCTCGGGCAACCCAATCATCGATGGCCGCCGAGTTGTTATCCGTAGGCTCTGGGCGTGGATTAGTGCCATCAACAAAACACATAAGCCGCTGAGACCTCAAATATGGAGTTATTTGGCGAATCCAGGTTGGGAAATTGATGGGTGTGAGCTTGACTGTATTTAAGGAGTTGAAATTTGGTAATGGTGGTTGTGGAGATGTGAGGGAAACGTGGGCCATGGCGGCCTGAATCTGTGATAACGTTGTAGCTAGAGAAGAATCGGCCATGGAAAGATAGGAATTTTAGGGTTTTGATTTTGAAAAAAAGGACGACGGTGGTCGTTAAACCTGCTCTGATACCATTATGAATTCAGAGGATCGTGGGTAGTGGAGAGCAATTGGAGCAAATTGTTTTCTTGTCTCATTCATAAGAATTACAGGATATTGATATATATATATATACAATGACAGCTCTATTCACGAATCTTCCAAAGCTAAGCATTGGGTTTGTGATGATGTGGGCTTCTCTTCTTCATTGATTCTGGGCTTGCATTCTGGGCTAACCTTGCTTTGTATGGGCTGGATAGTACTGGTCTCTTCTCTCTCCTTCCCTTCCGTCAACCCTCGTTTCAGCGACTCCTCCTCAGCCGGCCTCGCCTCTCTCCAGACCACAGCCGGCCTCCTCCTCCCTCGTTTCTTCACCACTGGCACTCACCAAAGTCACCAGCGCAGCCCCACCACTAAAGCTCCACCCCCTCTGGCAATTTTTTCTCTCTTCTCCGCCTGCCTCATCTCCAACGCCATCGAAGTAACAACTGCAGTCGATGTCGCCCCAAACCTATCTTCTCCGGTGGCTCGTGAGTCCATCAGCTCGTGACATTGTCGCTTCATCACCACTCATGGAATCGCTGGTCTCTACAAGCTCTTGTGCCACTGCTCATGCTCTCACAATTGCCAACTCAATCTCCGAATCAAAGTCGTCTGACGTCTGACTTAGATTTCCACCGGGTAAGTGCAGGTATGTAATCTCCCTCTTGTCATCAATTCATTGATCCATACAATAGCAGGTACTATGCAGATTGTCATACTGAAATGGAAAACCTACCTTTGCAATTGGATTGATTTTAATGCTTAATCCATTCAATTGATTCACCATGTGCAACTGTGTGGTTCTTATTTATAGATGATTAGAAACCCATTGGAAACTTAATTAATACTCCCTCCGTTCATTAATAAGTGTCGTTTGACTTTTTGGCAAAAGGAGCTAAAAACTATATAAAATATTAACTTCTTTATTAATTTTTTTAAATAATTTTAAACTTATAACTAATATGTATAAAATTATATTAAAAAATAATTAAAAACTTTATATTTTATATAGTTTTTAACTCTTAAAAAGCGTGTCAAAAAGTCAAGCGTCACTTATTTCTAAACGGAGGTAGTATATAGATAAACAACAGTCCAACTTTACTTATGAGTACATTTCATCCTTGTTTCAGTGGCCAACATAGTTGGATTTGACATGGCAAAGGCTGCAGTGGATGTGGTAAGAGTTTTCTTGTGCTTCAACTGATTTCTGCTTCCAACAAGATGATCCAGTTTCATAATTCAACCTAAATCATAGGTTTATGACTGATTAGTAATTAGTCCATGGAATTGTAATCTCTGCTAGCCAGAGTTGAATTCTTGGTAGATGAAGCCGACAAGGAACGAGCTTTATCTGCAGAAATAACAGCCAAATGTCAGAAGTTGGATGATGAGCTTTCTAAAAGAAGCTTGACAGGCCTTGTGAAGTATCAAGTGCCTCAGATGTCAGTTCTCTGCTTGTCTATTCTTCATGTTTCGTTTTCTGATGTTTGTGTATTATTGGTGAGACGAACAGCAGGTATGTAAAAAAAATTAAAAAAAAAATAAAAAAAATTAAGAGTTACCAAAATACTAGGATGTGAGTTTAGATGCATTGCATACAAGTCTTGTATGGTTTAGATTAAACTCTCTGATTTTATGTGTGTTTTCAATAAGTCTATTAGCTCAAAGGGAGAGCAATGTGTGATTACACATGATGTGGGTTCGAATCCCACGTAGACTCCAAAATTAAAAGTTAAAAATTAGCAATTACTAGTTAGAACACAACCTTACATCTCTACAAGTATAAACATTTTACCTTCCCTCACACTCTCATTTTGGCAGGAGGCTAATACAATGTACGTGTGGCTTATGTGGGATTTGAACCCACATCTTGTTCTTAAGTACAATGCTCTACCGGTTGAGCTAATAAGCCAAAATTTTCCAAAATTTTTAAAATCTGTAAATTCAGCAATATGTAAATTTATAAATATGTGAGAACAAATTTAATTTCAGCAATTTATAAATGTAGCTATATGTAAGTTGAAGATAACTAAAAGAAATGCAATCTTACTAGGAAAGTTTGATCATTAAAATTGATTGTCTACGAAATTACTAGGAGTTGGTGACATAATTGAGGATTAAAAGATCAATCTACTTTAGAATTTTCTAATAGAAGCTCATCAATTTTGTAACAGAAGCTATAAATTGAAGCCTAAAACATGGTAGAGAGCACATAAATTATGAATATAGCAGCAAGTGCACAAAATTCTTCTCAAAATGTGTTGTAACGTACATTAGACATGCTCTTAAATTACTTAAATGGTTCATGCTCTTTATACAAACCAATTTAGACATGCTCTTTATACATGCTATATATGAACGGTAATGCATTTAACTAACTAGAGAAAGGATCATCTCAAAACCAGATCTCAACATACATCAACATTCTAAACTTGTCAGCATCTCCACATATACTAGCATGGTTACAAATAGACATAACCAACTGACATTCCTAGATAAGTCAAGAGTCCTGAAAATCAAACCAATAACTATGTATACCATACACTGAATTTTTGGTCAATGGTCACAAAAACTAAAAACAAATAATCTGAATAAAATAAAACCAAAATATGTACTAAGCCAGCATATCATAATCTGCACAAAACAACATACCTTTTCTCTATACCTATTAAGAAGGGCTCAAATCCAGTGCAATGCTTCAATTCTAGTTGCCTCCCATTCACTTGATATGTGTCTTAGAAATTCAATCACCAGGTGTTCAAAATAATTTATCATACAATAATCAGATACCATAAATTAGCTTAAGATAAGACCCAAGAGGGAAGTCATATGGACAAAAGACGGATAATTCTCTATTGATTTAATATGTACATGTGAGCTGGCTTGAGGCATCATATATGGGGGGATTTGACTGTAAGTTAGAGAGAAATTTCTAGTTTGAAATCTGTTGGTATATATTTTTAGTGATAATGGCTGAAAATAATAATGGGAGTGAATTTTACAAGATTGAACAAAGTAACTGAATACTAAGACTTGGCCATGAATCAAACAGTGAATGAATTCACAAGTTCAACAATTTCTCAATCTCAAATTCTCAACTCTAATTCGAACTAATGACAAATCAAAATCCAATTCAAAGCCCTAAATTGCAAACACAAATTGAATCCCCAATTTGCAAACCCTAAATCGACTTACCTGGCTGGCGGCTCCACCACCACCTTCAGCGAGTTGAGCGGCGCCTCCACCACCCCTAGCGACGCCTCCGACGACTACCTTGTTTATCAACGATTCAAGGACGGACCTTCTTCTTCAAGTCCTCCTCCAGATCGGGTCGCCTCCTTCTCCACCTCTCCTTCCGGTGGCCTCGGGCTCACCGGCGATTCGTGCCTCGGGCACCTCTCCTCCCTTCCCTTCTCTCAGCGTCTTCTGATAGAACGATGGACTAACGGCACAGTTAGTTTTCACTCAGAGGGGCATGGGGCGAAATACACACAAAACTCGGGGGTATCTGACGAATTTTTCAAAACTTTTGTATACCCGGCGAATTTACCCTTATCTCAGGGGCGCCAGGCGAAAATTCCGAAATATTAAATATGGGAATATATATTTATTTTTTCTTTTTTAAAACTTTCTTCTTCTTAAAAGTATATTAGGGTAGTAGGTCTTCTTATTGCTTTGTAAGCTCGTAGTGTCGCCCTTTACACTAGGAGCTTACAAAGCAATAAGCGAGAGTTGCAGGGAGATCCCCCAACCTTTCATTAGGTGAGAAGTATGCAAACTGGAAACTCTACAGAGATTCAAGCTCACATGATAGGCTTCAAGCTCCGCCATCACATGATAGGCTTCAAGCTCTGCCACACTTGTTACAGTAAAGCAAGCAATCAAGCAGAAGAGGAAGAAAGTGCAGCCTAGCCCCTTTCTGTGATGGAGGGATTGACTGTTGGATACACAATTCAAACCAAATCATTAATTCCTTTCTATTCTTTATTTAAGAAACAAAAATGCCCATAGGAAATGCATCCTCTCTTGAGAAGCTAAACTCGCCGTGACACGCGCTACCATGAAAGCGATTGTTGGCCCACATATTCCTAGCTCCTTACGAGTCTACAAGCTTTTCTCATTTCAGAGCTCGCCTTCTGATCGTAGTTACTGCCTATCATACAACTTTCTAACTTGAATTCTCAACTCGAGATGTTAGAAGGTGCAAAATGATTCCAGTCTTGCTTGACTCGAGTGCTAGCTTTCTTCTTCTATCGGAGACGGATCTGGAGCTAGCGGTGGCCGGCCAGCAGGCACTCTTTGTTTCTTTTGGTTATGCCTTCTCTTCTTTACTTGGAGTATAGTAAGCGTCTTGAACGTCCAAGCCTTTCTGCGCAACAGTCCACCAGTAGCGGAAGAGAGGGTTACCAGCCCGCTCTTACCGCGTTTGATCAATAGATTATTTAGAACTTCGGAAGATGGTCAAGGTAGCTTACTTCTGCAGTAGATGCGCATGTAGTCGGCCCAGAATACATCTGTTCTATACTAAAATACTAGTTCTCATGAATTGAGAATTGAATTCCGTACCGTAGTTCCACCCGAGGAGTCAAAGAACTTAGAGCAAATACAAAATGCAAGTAGATCGTTTTTTTTTTCATTCCTGAGTTTATAACAATAGTAATTAATCGTTATTGTTTCAGGACTCAATAAAAGAAGAATCCGACTAGTTGTTCTCTCTTTCCTCCCATTATTGGAACCGACGAAAGGCAATAAGAAAGACTTGTCGATTAGCTCCCTAGCCGTATTTATCCTCACCAAGGTTGAAAAATCCCCAAGTAGACTTACAAAGTTGATCATGCTCCTATATCTTCCAAAAGGAAAAAAGATCTCTGAGAGCTATTTCCTGGATCCGAAAGAGTTTACTTTCGATGTTAGGTGGATCAGGCTTATTAGGCTTCTCTATGTTCTCAGGTGGGTCAGGCTTATCAGACTTCTCTACTATATGGGGCTTATCAGGGTTCTCTAGTGAAAATGCTTCTTTGATTGTTGAGGAGGGATGATTTGACTCTATGTAAGAACATTTCTGTGAATGCGCCCGAATCAATGTAGAAAAGCCCCCTTTACCCCCCTCTCTCCTCTTCCTTACTATCAGAGTGTCATTTGAAAGGAAAGGCCCAGTTTCCAAACCTAGTTATGGTTTTGATAAGACCTGGCTACTTTTAGCATCTCGAGGTCCTTTGATGGGCATAAAGAAATCGTCTTGGTAGCCCAAACTAATAGAACAAGAGTTAGCTCTACCGGTGGTCCACAAGCAAGGTAAGTAGGTCCCGGTTAGCTCCGTGATCGAAAAGACCTAATGGAGTAATCCCTTATCGCAGATCGGAGATGCTAACGGGGCAGGAATCGAAGTGGGGGCCATGTCCCCGCTTCAGATAGAGAATCCTATTCCATAAGAATTGATTCGTCAAAAGACGTCTAGCCCCCAAGGATAAGTTTTCGGCCGATTCACCAAGGAATATTTTGGTTGCTTTTGGCGGATCAATTCTAGAAAGGGTCGCTTCCGCGCCTTTCCTTCCTGCTGAGAATGATCGTGTCTTCAAATCTTATTCAGTCTGATTAGATAAAATTGCTTCTTACCCTTATTTTTATGTAAAGGATCTAGTAGGTGTAAAGGATCTAGTAGGTTGGGTAGCTTTAGCTATCTTTTTTTCCATTTGGATCCTCCCTCAGCTCCGGGTCCGAGTCCAAGTTCGAATAGTCACGATCATCAATATCATCCGTATCGATACACACTTAGATCCAGATACCTCGGCTATTTGGTTACCCGAAGCTCATGTAGAGGCACCTATGGCCCATTGGGGGGGGGGGGGGGAGGCTCGACCCGGGAAGGAGAGAGTGGTCAATTTTAAAATATTAGATCTTCCGTTATTTAAAGCTTTCGTTAAATAGAAAAACCCCGACTCTTTTCTTAAGTAAAAAGATTCCCCAATGGGTCCCTTCCCACCCGGTTTTGACGACTATGCAAAATTATCGATTAGACTTCTATCAATGCAATGAAAAAACCTTCATGGGGCGGGTTATGGGTGGAAAAGCCACTCCAACACCTGTCCCGCGGGTAAAAAATTTCACTCGCTCCATCCATCACCCGCAAACCTTTTCACCCGCATCCGACCCGCCCGGGTGATGCGGGTGGAGCGGATATCCAATGGGTGAAACAAAAGAAAAAAGCAAATCAACACAAGTAGTCCAATTCTGACTCAAAATTACAAAGGGGTGGGTTTATGTATTTATATTTTTGATCGGCAAAGCACTGAAATCACGAGCTAATTGAAATTTGAAAGTGAAAGGGTATATATCTCTATACAAGAGGCAAAGATTATCTTATAATAAGAGGGTCAAAACTTATTATATAATAAGAGTAAACTACAGAAAACCACCCTTAAAATAGGTGAATTTTCACAAAACCACCCTTAAAATAAAAGTTTGTAGAAAACCACCCATAAATTTACTTTTCTTTCAAAGAACCACTCATGACCATCTTTATGTGTAAAAAGATATAAATTTTTTAAAAGTTTTTATATTTTCTTAAATGTTTTTGTTATTTTATTATATAATTGGGCTACTTTGAATACAAAAAATGAGAATTTAACATTTTTAAAACACTTTTTACACATAAGAATAAGGGTTAAGGGTGGTTCTTTGAAAGGAAAATAGGTTTATGGGTGGTTTTCTGTAAAAATTTATTTTAAGGGTGGTTTTGTGAAAACTCACCTATTTTAAGGGTGGTTTCCTGTAATTTACCCTATATAATAATCATAATTCAGAAATTACAAAATCTTTTTTATCTACGTTATTTCTTGGAATAGATTCTTTCGTGGTTAAATCACTAAGTTGAAATCACTAAGTTGCGGTAGTGCTTGATCCTATACGCGGTGATATCCAAAAAACGCAGACTAAAACAGAAGATCCAAAAAGAAAACACAACAAGGCAAGTGCTCTCTCATTAGCCGCTGCATCACAGGTTCAGCTTCACAAATCCTTTACGACAATTACGCGCTCTTCAAAATCCCAAATAGTAATGCAACCCAAATAGAACTGACCTCTGTCTAGGTCACGTGATTTGAAAATTGAAGCCATCCAGTCGATGAAACACTGTTGACACCAATCAGAATCAGCAAGCCAGGGATGAACAACAGTTTCAGGTAGGGGTGGCCACGGGTTACGGGTCGACCCCACTATGCCAAATTACATCTTAGACGACGGACGAAAATCGTCGCCTGAAAGGCATTTTCGCCGCTTGATGTTTCAGGCGACGAATGTCCGTCGCCTGAATGTCTGTCCGTCCAATGCCATCCCTAGAGGTTCCAGGAGACGGATGTCATAAGGTCCGTCGCCTGAGAACCTTTAGGCCACCAAATTTACGTTCGTCGCCTGAATACATTGTCAGACCCCAAGGGCTTCTCAAGCCCGCCCATTAACTCTTAGGCGACGAACTTTAAATTTCAAATGACCAATCCGGTCCCTCGCTCTATAGTGGGCTCGGAATTATAAATCATTATTTAATTTAACTCAAGCGACGGACCTATACTAAGTTTATGGTCGCATGAATGGGAGAGGGATAAAAGAAATTGCTTCAAGCCACCAACGGGAAAGGAAAAAGTCTGTCGCCTAAAATGGTTCACAAGAGGGCAAAACAACCAAGCGACCTGTTTGTTAGTAAGTTCGTGGCTTGAGTTTGTTTAAGCCACAAGTATTTAATTATATTCGTCTGATGTTCGTCGCCTGATTGCGTATAGATTTTAAAAAAAATAATCGCAAATCGCTTTTTGCCCCCTATTTTTATACCGAAAATTTGCAGAAAACCTGTGCATTTGTTTTTTTTGCACGAAACCTGTAATTCAATATACGAACATACAATCCACACAACTCAAAGAGATTCCAAATAGACAAATTATATACACAAACATGAAATTCCATCCTTCAATCCACACAAATCCAAACAATTCAATATCCCTACAAGGACATTAACAACCTGCAATTCAATGCTTCAGTCTAGACAAACACAAAATACAACCTACAATTCAATCTACACAGCCACAAAATACACAAGTAATCCGAACAATATATGCCAAAGTAGTAGACAAGTCCAAAAAGGTGCGTTATAGGATAGAGGATGGTTGTGTGATACCTTCTACTGCTGGGAGGAGGGCTGAGAAGACACAAGAGGAGGGTTAGATGGTGCACACGGTTGTGCAACTGAGTTGAATGACGGCTGCGAGCACGCAGCTCCACCTAGGAAATCACAAATCTTCTTCTCCAAGTCTGACAAGCGCGACTCCAGCGCTTCGTTCACAGCTCTAACTTGCTCCACTTCCTTCTTTGCTTCCGCAGCATCCTCCTTTGCTGCTGCAGCCTCCTCCTTCGCTGCTGCAGCATCATCCTTCGCTGCTGCAGGCTCATCCTTTGCCCGCTGAGCTTGTAGCTTCGCTTCCTCTACCTCCTTCTACCTCTCGTCCGCCCTTGCAGTCCACGATCCCCCCCTTTTCTTTGCAGGTTGCTGACCAGCCGCACCCATGCCTTCAAGAAAAGGATATAGTCATACACTCAAGTATAACACACAAATCTGTTTATAAGTAGAACATATCTATATATGCAAGTTTTCAGTTTTGAGGTACACAAATCTGTTTTAAGTATATTATATCTATGTAGCAAGCTTTGAGGAACACAATATGTTGCAAGTTTTAAGTTGTATTGAAATGATGATGTATATATGCAAGTATAACACAATTTGTTTTATTTCAGTTTATTTATTATCCAAATAATCGAATGGTTGTATCTATATATGCAAGTTTTAATTTTGTTTTCCCAGATTATGAGGTTAGTTCAATAAAGGATATACCTCGGACTTCGGTTCCCCTTCTCTCGCCGAAGCATTCCATGATCATAGCTGTCTGTTTTTCGATGGGGATTGGGTCCAATTGGCTAGGGTCGTCAGCCTCTCCTTCCTTAGGTGCTAGTTCCGCCGCAACAAGTGCCTTTAATTTTTTCTGTCAAAAGAAGTCAGTTAGCCCAACGGATCAAAACTAAATTAACTTGACCAATTAAGTAAAATTTGAACAGAAATAAAGGATCAAAACTAAATTAACTTGACCAATTAAGTAAAATTTGAACAGAAATAAATGGATTTTCAGGAGCTAAAATGGATTTCAATGCAATAGAAAGACAAGAGGGGAGAATCTGAAAATATAATCTGTACAGTCTTGCAAATATAATAATTCAAATGTAATCATGAATACAAAGTCATGCAAATATAACTATTCATACATAATCAGTAAAACTTTATACCATGATCCACATTAAAGCTTTGGAATCTATCAAAACTAGTAATATAAGTATATAACTATACAAAATCAGTAACTTAAAAATCAGTAACTTAAAAAAAATCAGCAAAGCAATGAATTTGCAAAAACTTGAACTAAGCATCACACAGCTCTCTCGTGAGATCAAGCTTGAATGATTGCAATGGCAAAAGAAGATGGGAGCGTGACAGCAAGCTTTCCTTTAGATCCAAGACACAACAAGAACACCAAAAGCCGAAACTACACAAATTGTAACTTTCAATTTGATTTCAAGTGCAGCAGCTCAAAAACATCGATCAAATACGTCCATATCCAGCTGCGAAAATCAGAAATTTCCATTCTAGATAAAAACCACTTCATTTAGAACAAGCATTTAATCGAACAAGTAGTCTGCAAGCAATGAAACATTGAAACCAGCCTTCTAGTGCAAAAACATCAGACAAACTCACAATTGAGAGCAACATTTTCAAGAAGCACAAAAACAAAAAAGAAAATGAGCAGTTATATCACCCACCTTCAGTAGAGTAATTCATATTTTAATCCTTCATATAAGTTTCATATATTTGTAAAACTTGCTGATTTTATACATGCATATATAATCATTCATATAAGTTTCATATATTTGTAAAACTTAATGATTTCTAAAACTTAGCTTTAGTTTTATAAAACTTAGGTATAATTTTAATTTTTATAAAACTAACAGTCATCATAAATCAAAGGGTGAGTTATAGACTTACAACACATTCCCTTGCATTTAGACACTTTTCGTAATTATTGATGCAAGCTTGTGCCACTCCTGCGCGATCACGCTTCTGAATAAGCTCTTCAGCTCGGAAGCTCATGGGAACGGGGCCGCTATGGTGGTTGATTGGATTTGGGTTTTTGGTTCTATTCATCTTGTTTCTCTCGCACATAGCCTGAAAGAAGAAAAGAATGAAATTATCGGTTATAAATGTGTGAAAATATACGAATAAGTTTAGACAACACACAAGGTATAGATATAACCTGTTTTGCTTCGTCGAGAAACTCATTGTTGACCAAGTATATCCACTGCTCAGGGCGCCGTACAAACTCCAATGGAAGTTCCTCCCCGTATTCCTTGAAGTGCATATGGCAGTCATATTTCCATGCCGAATAGGCTTTGCTCGCCTTCTTCTCCAGGAACTCCGTCATGGGATCTTTTTTCGGTTTGTTCCCCGGTAACTCCTCCATGGGATCTGGTTTTGGAAGTTCATAATAAACCTAGAAGCAAGCAGGTCACAATTAATCTTGATGTGTAAACATATGTATACAAGTAACTTATAAAAGTTTTGTAAACAAAATTTTGTTAATTTAAATGTATATCTATGTGTAAGTAACTTATACCTCCATGTAATCCTTCACTATGGCCTGTTTCTCTTTCGTGAGTGCCACAAATGTCGAGGCCGGCATGGGGACTTTATCCCTGACAGCACACCCAAGGTCCCTAATGAATGTGCTATACATCGCCCGGGTGCCAGGCCCCTTGTGGAACATAGAGTACTCAATCTTGAGCCTCTTCCCTCCCGTCGCCTGCATCATATGCGCAGTCTTGTTGCTCTTAATTATGCGCACCTTACCTGGAAACCATATGAATCAGAAGCAAGCCATATGAATCATATGAATCAGAAGCAAATTAAGAGTCAAATAAACAATGTGTGAGAAAAGCAAAGTAGACAGAAATGTTGCATGATGGTATTTTTGCCTATTGAAATATCCTAGTACTGATCTTTGATTTCTATGATTATTTTGACTTTTCAAACGTTAACAATGAATCAATGATGATATGGCTTTTTTTTGGGGTCTCTGCTGCTTAATCTAGTCACTGAATGAGCAAATTCATGTTTTTTATGGTACAAAGTTGCAGTCCTGTCCTAATATGCTTGCTGAAAGTAACCTTAGGATACTTTCCTTGATAATGGTTCAAGTAAAATATAGGCTCTTTTAGTGGCTTGCCTGAAGGATTAATCCACTTTCTTTCTTTCATCAATCTATCATAACTGGTCTAAAGATGAATAACTCTTGTTTCTGGAATAGCTTCTTGCTAGCCAGGATGTTGAAAATATGCTTGACATGATAATAGTATATAATTGCATGAAATTCCTTTTCTGATTTAGCTATGTTTTGGTATGTTCTAATATACAAAATTTTTTGTCCCGAAGGATAAGATTGAGTATGTCCCAACGATTAATCTGGTTTTTATCTTCTCACAAGCTAAAAATTTTGTCTAATCAGTCTATATATATGTTTATACTTTATTCCAAAGAATTTCATGAAACTAGCCTATACATTAAGATCAATGAGAGCAATCAGTCTATATATATTAAGAGCAATGACAGCAATCGACTCTAAAAAATTTGTCTAATCGACTCTAAATTGAAATTGAAGAAAAAAAACCTATACATTAAGAGCAATGACAGCAATCAGTCTATATATATGTTTATACATTAAGAAGTTCATGACAGCAATTAGTCTATATATATGTTTATACATTAAGAAGTTCATGAAACTAGCCTTACCAATTGAAATAATTAACACAAATTGATTCATCTAGTACAGAAGGGCCAACAATTTCTAGGCTTTTTGCAATAGATAAAATGCATCTACCTCCCTATATATCTAAAAACTCAATCTAAAAACAAAGGACATACATCAGTACATCTAGCAGCCACTAGAATCAACCAACAAGTCAACAACAGTAAATAGAAGCAATAGAACAACAAGAACTATATGATGAATTAAAGAAGCAATAGGATGAATTAAACGGCAAATAGGACAACAAGCAATAGAACAACAGTAAATACAACGGCAAATAGAAGCAATAGGATGAATTAAAGAAGTAACATTGAAAGATTGAAAGGGTTACACTCACCATTCTTGCTCCTACTTCTGATGGAGCGAGGGAACTCCGGTATGCTCAGTGTTTCGAGTGTAAGGGAGACGACGGCCTGGTCGTCGAGAGGAGGCGGCACCGGGGTTGTCGAGGGAACTCTGGTATGCTCACTAGGGTTTGGGGTTGTCGTAGCACCAGGGGCTGAAGAAGAGGGCCTTGGAACCTCGTCATGCAGTGGTGGAGGTGTCGGCGTTGGTGTAGTCGGCGTTGGTGCAGACGAGGACGAGTGAGAGGGAGATTTCCTCTTCAGGGTACTCTGAACGAGCTGTCGGGCTTTTGGAGGCATGACCGGAGATGGGAGAGAGGAGAGGCGGTGGGTGACCGGAGACGGGAGAGAGGAGAAGGAGTCCGAGTGAGAGGTGAGAGGAAGGGCAAGGAGGTGGGTGACCGGAGATGGGAGAGAGGAGAGGCGGTGGGTGACTGGAGATGGGAGAGAGGAGAAGGAGGCCGAGTGAGAGGTGAGAGGAAGGGCGAGGAGGTGGGTGACCGGAGATGGGAGAGAGGAGAGGCGGTGGGTGACCGAAGATGGGAGAGAGGAAGAGGCGGCCGAGTGAGAGGCGGCGGGGATTGAAGATTAGGTTTCACAGTGAAATTGAGAGGGAATTTGGGGCTTAGGGTTTCACAGTGAATTTGGGGCTAAGAGTGGGCCGGAACTCTCAATTCTCGATTTATATAATACGCCCCATTCAGGAGACGGATTTTGACCAAGTTCCTCGCCTGACAATTCTCTAGGCCACCACAACCACTAAGTCCGTCGCCTGAATGGAAATTACGAGGGAAATTTCGAAATTTCAGTGAAATTGAGAGGGAATTCTTATTTTCGACTGGGGCGTCCACATACACAAACTCCGTCACCTGAAATATTTGTACTAAAAATTAGGGGTTGGCACAAATCTCGCAAATCCCGGTCCCGTCCCGATCTCGGTGGGATTTAGAAAAAAAAATAGTGAATCCCGTCCCGTCCCGCATATTATAATAATAATAATAATAATAATAATAATAATAATAATAATAATATTATAGAATAATAATAATATATTATTAGTATTATTATTTTGAGAAAATATTATTATATATAATATTATTATATTATTATATCATATTATATTTTTTTCTTGTAAAGTATAATTATTTTATAATAATAAAAATAAAAATAAGTAATTATAATAATAATAATATTATTATCATTTAATTATAAAGTGGCATTATACTCAGGCCACCATCACCATTTACGTCTGTCGCCTGAATATACTCAGGCCACGGTGATTGACTAAGTCCGTCGCCTAAGTACTTTTAGGCCACGAAGATTGACTATGTTCGTCGCCTAGATCCCTACAAAGTTTACAATGCCGAGTTTGTATATGCTTGTACTCCCTGTATATGTCAAGTAGGTGACAAATGGTAATGCATGAAGACTCATAATGCACATATATGTCACATAAATATCTTAAGTTATAACCGAGGATCGTGATTACAAGAGGTCAAACATATTGTCAACCATCAGTGTCAGTATCCACATTCTCTTCGTTGACTTGTTCTTCTTCGTTCACTTATTGTTCTTCACTGACTTCTTCTTCTTCTTCTTCTTCTTCTTCTTCTTCTTCTTCTTCTTCGTCTTCAATGCATGTCTCACTCGAGCTTTAGGACCATCTTTTGTCTTCCCGTCAATGCTAAGAGTGGTTCCGATAATGTTATCAAATACATTCTTCTCAATATGCATAACATCCAATGCATGTCTCACTCGAGTATATTGCCAATACGGCAATCTCCAAAAAGCGCATTTATGAGTCCAACAGACCCTATTAGTCGCACTGTACGGGGCCTTCAAAGCAGGGTGCGAGCTAAGGACATGGAAGTTGATCCTGTTGCAACATATACGAGAGTAGTATAATGAGATGGATGGTGTATAATTTTCAAGTAAAGTAAAGAAGGAAGAGTGTATGTATAACAATCTCTTACCGATTTATTTGTGATAGAATTTGCTCCCCGGTCCAAGAATGAGGTCGTCCTCTTTCCTCGCATTGCCCGTTGAATGCCATAGCGGCGGATCTCCAAGGGTGGTTTCGCGAAAGCCATCTTCGGTGCCCATTATAAACCATTCTTCCCTGTTCATGCGTTGCAGCCGTGTTGTCCAAGCAAGCAGGGCACGCTTTATACCCCTTTGTTGTCGTTTCTGTCAACATCCCTAGACCAGGAAAGTCGCTGATAGTCCACAGAACTGCTGCTTTCATGGTGAAAGTAGACATCGAGTGCCGAACAACTGTACACACTCCAGTCTGCCATAGGTGCAGAAGCTCATCGATCAATGGCTCCATGTACACGCTAAGACACTTTCCAGGAGACTTCGGTCCCGGAATCAGCAACGCCAGCATGTTGAATTCCCGTTTCATGCACATTGATGGAGGCAAATTGTAGGGCATGACAATCACGGGCCAGGTGCTATGGAGACTTGACTGTTGCCCAAACGGATTGAACCCATCAGTGGCAAGTGCAAGCCTAACATTCCTCACGTCATCAGAAAAATGTGGATACGTTCTGTCGAATTGTTTCCATGCCTCACCTTCTGCAGGGTGTTTAAGCCATTCTAAATCTCTCACCCGCTCACCATGCCATCGCATTTGCTTCGCAATGTTCGACTCCATGAAGAGTCTCTTCAGTCTTGGGGTCAAGGGAAAGTACCGAAGGACCTTTCTTGGAACCCTTCGATCGCTATTGCCCTCGTCAGTCTCCCATCTCGAAGTGTTGCACTTAGGACATGATTCTAGTTGTGCGTATTGCTTGTAAAACAGTACACAATTGTACTCACAAGCATCGATCAGCTCATACCGAAATGCAAGGTCCTTAATCACACTTTTCATCTTCTTCCAATCAATTGGATATTGGTTTTCTTCTGGCAAAAACTTCGAGAAGTGTTTGCAATTCAGATCCATGCTTCTATCTGTCCATCCACACTCTGCCTTCAACTTCATCGAATCTAGACATGCCTCCACAACAGTCCACTTGCTGCGGGGATACAACGGTGTTTGAGCCGCCTCTAGAAGCCTCTGATATTTCATATAATCATCATCGACGACATCTTCGAACGCGGGTTCTTCAGTAGTCTCGTCAGCATCCATGTGTGCATTGTACCCAGCATGATAAGGAAAGGCATCATGTAGAATATCCATAACAGGACCATGATCAGAGGAAGATGCCCTCTCATCCAACATCTGATTTCGTCTCTAGTCATTTCTCATATTAGCTGGTCTCTCTCCATGTTTGTCCCAAACTGTATAACAAGACCACATCCCATAGCGGGCCAAATCTAAGTGCATCTCATCTACGGTTACCCATTCGTTATTGTGACACTTTCTACACGGACAAAGGAAATGAGTCGTCCCACTCCTAATCGCATACGCTCTCATAGCTTCCATAAAATTAAAGATTCCTATTTGATAGTCCGCGTGAGCGCGAGGGAGTTGCATCCAACTTCTATCGCCCATTATCGTCCTGTCAATATCAATTTCAATCTCTAAAACACATTCTCAATCCACATTGTAAAATGCATTCTCAATTTCAATCTCAACCTATACAAAATTCTCAATCGAAAATACATTCTCATTCTCATCATCAATTCCAAATCCCATTCTCAATCTAGAACATATTCTCAATCAATATGTTCAATCTAAAATACACTCTCATCATCAAGTTCAAAACCACATTCTCATTATCACATCATTCTCATCATCAATTTCAATCACAAACATGTATTTCAAAACCACATTCTTATTATCACATCATTCTCAATCAAAAACCTAATATATAGACATATACGTAATCAACACAAAACATCAACATAAATAATCCATTTTCCCATAACCTATCTTAATTGAAACCACATTCTCATTATCACATCATTCTCATCATCAATTTCAATCACCAACCTAATTTATAAACATATTCATACAAAACATAAAATATTTTAACATACCTTACTTAAAAATGGAATGAAGTTGATAAATGGCAAAGACCTACCTAGAAGGTAATTAGGGGAGTGAAATGGCGAAGAGATGGATAGGGAGGAGACAAATGGAGAAATGGGGAGTCTCTGTAATTCGTAATTCAGAAAGAACATCCAGGCCACGGACATAGCTCTAAGTTCCTCTCCTAAGTGAACAGTATTAAATGACATCCAACCGCCTTACTTTTTTGGCATATCTCAGGCGACGGAGATAGCCCTAAGTTCCTCTCCTGAGTGAACAAAAATAAATGTGCCAACTGGCTTGCTTTTTGGCCCTAACTCAGGCGACGGACATAGCCCTAAGTTCCTCTCTTGAGTGAACAGTATTAAATGTCACTCAACCGATTTACTTTTTTGGCATGACTCAGGCGACGAACATAGTATTAAGTCCCTCTCCTGAATGAATAGTATTAAATGAACCCCACTGGCCTACTTTTTTTCGCTAGATGGCCTATTTTTGGCCTAATTCAGGCGACGAAAAAGCGTAGTTGGGCCCTATGTTCGTCGCTTGAATCCTATTCTGGCAGAGGTTGTTGGGCCCTAAGCTCTAGCCACCAATGTTCTTCCTTTGTTCGTGGCTTGAATATGTTCGTCGCCTGAATCAACGTTCAAGCGACCAACATTGTTCCTTTTGGTCGCCCAAATAAGATTTCAGATGAGTTGGGAGGCCCCGTCAGTTAGGCGACCACATTCGACAAGTCCGTTTTTCCTTTTGTTAATAGGTGATATACTAGCTTTCAGTTTTTCCGTATCTAGATGATGAAGTTAAAATTTGCTTTAATATTTTACCTAGTGATGATTGATGTGACAATATTCACCTAAATAAGTTCAACAAAGGATTATATGGAATGCTATAGAAATAGCGAACATGCATCATAATGTGTTATTTGAGGTGAATGAGAGCATTTGGCTTTCGTCATGAACATATATGCAACGATCTTAATGTTCCGTTTCTCTTGTTTGTTTTAGTCTGGCATGGTTTGTTCAGTCACTATTTTAACTTGAAAAAGGTGTTAGCTTCGACTATGGTTTGTCTATGACACGTGTTTTGCTTTTTTGGCAGACTTGGCTCGACCGGAGCTTAAAGGGGTGGTATTTACCTTCTGATGTTTGACTGTCCATATTACAAGTATCGATCAAATGCCATCAATAAGAATGAAGAATTCAAGCATGGGTTTCTTGGGAGAAAAGAAAGGACTTGGGATATGTCAGAAGTCAGCTATGATATCCAAAAGGTCTTCCTCCCAAGCCAATCTTTAATTTGGCAATAGAACTTGATACATGTGCTCAGAGTTGCACAATTGGTAAGTATATGCAAGATGCTTATTAAAAATCCATGCTAGCCATCAAGTCAATAAGACAAAAACATAGAAGTATACTCTTTTGTTTTTATTATTATTAATATAAATTTATTACCAAATGATATTTTAAGCGTTACATGGTTCATCTTCTTGAAAATGTTGGGTAGAGAAGCGAAAAAAGATATGTAGAAAGTAGTTACTTTGAATAAGCTTCCATTAATACGTTCACGCTATTTGTATAGCAAGCTATGTGTATTATGTAGTTTGCTTATTCTGTTTTCAGAACATGTATTACATAGATCTAGAAGTCATAAAATGGAAGTTATCAACTATTCAATTAATAGAACTAATCCAACCAGCATATGCTTTTCCAAACGATTCCTTAGGAGAACAATACTAGGGTTGTGCATAACCGGGTATCCGACACGACACGACAAAAACACGAAACCGATAAGGGGGAAAATGTCGATCCGAACACGACACGATAAGTACCGGGTATCCGACACGAAAACACGACACGGTTTCGTGTCGGATACCCGTATAACACGACACGACACGATAATTATAAAAAGGTGGTTTTTTTTTTTGTATTTGGCGTTGAGTAGCAATACTTTTTCAAATAAACCATGATGCAAAGTGCAAATTGCAAAAAAAAAAACAACAGTAGAACAACAGTAGATAGAGCATTCTTATTTACAATGGGACAAATTAAGCCAAAAAAGAGCATCAAATACAGGAACCTAATCAGAATATATCTAATATCACAAAACAATTATAAGCATGGTAATACAGGGATCTGAAGTCTAAACAATTACACACCCATCAAGGGAGTGAGGATTGAGGACCGAGGACCGAGGAGAGCCGGAGAGGAGAGGCAAACTGTCGAGCTATGGGCTGGGACTGGCGGAGATCGAGGAGAAGAGAGGATTCGAGAGGGCGAGCGAGACTCGAGAGGGCAAGCGAGGATCTGAACTGAGGCTCGAGAGGGCAAGGGAGGATCTAACCGAGGCTCGAGAGGGTGAGCGAGAGAGGACTCGCGAGTCCGAGTCGAGACTGAGAGTGAGTGAGACTGTGAGAGAGGAGTATCTGGTGCTGGCGGCGGAAATGAATTAAAGAAGATGAAGCAACGAGGAAGCCCTAACCCTTAATAAAAAAATAAATCAGAGGACTGACAAAAAAAAAAAAAAATTGGAATTGGGGTGCCCGGGTTGAATCGAACACGAGATCACTTGTCCCTCTCTAAACGCGAACAAAACGCCCAACCAACTGAGCTAACTGAGTTATGTAATACTCAAAGACATTTATTCTATATGTATTATAACTGGAAACTAATATTATATAAAAAAAAAGTTATCGTGTCGTGTCGGATACCCGACAAGGGAAATATGCCGATCCGAACACGACACGATTATTGTCGTGTTTTACCGTATCGTGTCATAATTGTGTCGTATCTATATCGTTTCGTGTTTTTTCGTATCGTTTTGTTGCGGTTTCGTGTCGTGTCAACCGTGTCGTATTTTTCTGCACAGCCCTAAACAATACTATGCATTCACTTCTTGATTTTTATTTTATTATTATTTTGTATATATATGCAAGTTAAGATACCCTGCATGCTTCCAAAACGTTCATGCTGAATGGAACACCTAACTGCTATCTTGCACCGAAAACTGTAGTATCATCATGTGATAAAGAAACTGTGCATGACATTGAACTGGTGGAATGTGTTGATGATCTAAAGTCATCCTTGGTAGAAGATATTCAATCTCAACAGCAATCAAGATCGCTAGTTATTGAGGCATCAACCACTATAACGGTAAGAGAATAAATCATCTACTCATCTGTTTTCATTATTTTATTTTATTTTGAAAAAACTATAATTTTGTTAGCCTAACCATTTCTGAAGACATGTAAAGGTATTTTGTACCCGATTGCCTTATTCTATTTTTGGTGTTCTAAATGTGGTTATGCATTCCTCCAGCCTTTTGTGTAATATAGCTGAATATATGTTTGTATCAGTTATATAGTGTTTCTGATTGTAGATACATTGCATGATTTGTCAACATACCAGCCCCAATTTAAGTGATCTGTTATTTTATCTTTAAATCTAGTATCCAGTTCATGTTTTCTCGACAGCACAAACTAACTTGGTAGTTATGAGGCTACATCTCATGCCAATAGGTTCGAAGTTCGAATCCTCTTGGAAACATGGAGTCGCTTGTGAGTGGGAGGGTCAACCCCTTAAATGGGCCATACAGCACCCGATCGAGATGTAGAGCGACTGAGTCGATCGAACTGGACTAAGATAAAAAAAACTTGGTAGTTATGAGGTTGGTATTTGGGCTTCTTGAATTTTTTCCCCCTTTTAACACATTTGGAGTTGATATTTAAAATTTACACATAAGTGATACCTAGCTTTTCCTTTGAAGTTTATATTTTTTTTTTTAATCGGCCCCTAAAGCCTCTCTCTCTTCTCTCTAGTTGTCTAGAGAGAGAGAGAGGGGTTGCAAACACCCTCTTGAGACTAATTCAGGTCTGATTGTCGTTTCAATCGGTCTGTGCTCATCCTCGGTTGGGATCTTCCCGCTATTGACTACTTGGGTGCTGCTGATATCCGTCTGCTCGTACAGTCTTGGTTGGGTTTTCGCCCCTCCTTCCTCGTCTACCTCCTCGCTCTGCCTTGCCGGTGTCGGCCTGTTGTGGCTGCGCTACTGCTTTCCGGTGCTCCGATGGGTGCTCGCTCGGCCATGGGGCTTTTGTAAATCTTTGGGTGTAGATCTCAGATCTATATCCAATCGAATCCAACTCGAACAACTCGTGCATAAATGCAAATTTGGTTTCTTTCGGCCTTCTCGCTCGTGCTTCCTGACGGCTTGGGAAAGACTGTCTTCCTCCGGCGCCGCCCTTGGTGAAAACCTCCGCCGTCTTGCCTGCATCTGGGGTCTGGTCCCGATGTGTTCTCTCGAGCAGTTGGCGGCTCGTCCCTGGCGGCGGCTTTGGATGCAATTGCAGAGAACCCTAATCCCTTGCCTCCGTGGCTTGGGCCCAAAAATTGTCCTCCGGGCCCAAGGTTTAGCCTTGGGCCCAAAGGGGCCCGAAAAAAGATTTTAATGGAAAATTAGTTAATAATAATAATAATTATAATAAACTGTCTAGAATAAATTTGGTAGAAGAAAAAGAGTAACATCCGGATTGAATCCGTAGCTTTTGGCGTGTTGTCGGATTGCTTGGTGTTGTGATGGTGTGGCTTCGCGGTCTAGCAACGTTCGTTTGCGGTGTTTCTACTTATTTGTCGACATGCGAGAGGTCGTGGACGTGATCGAAACCTGAAGGCTCGCCGACAGAGTCCATATATGAGGTTTCCACTTAGTTCCCCAGGGATTCCCTACGTCGCCTCTACCAACCGACGGATGAGTTATCTCGCACTGCGCCGGTCCTTTCATTTTTATGCTAGTCTTTGCCTGTTATTACACCCTTGTAATTTGATGGTTTGCCTTGTTGTAGTTTTATGTCTTTTACATTCTGACGGTTTGTCCGTCGCCGATTTATTCGGCCTCTCGACCCATCGGGCCTGTCCGGTACGTCGAATTCTTATCTAATCAAAAAAAAAAAGACCTCTTTTTTAGCCAGACGCTTTTTTACACAGACGCAGAGAAAGAAAATCCCGAAGGCGAAACGTGATAGAGAGGCAAGAGAGCCGAGTCCCCGACCTGCCGCAGCAAGCTCCACCTCCCCCGAGCCACCGACCTCCACGCACCCAGCACTCAGCAGCCGGCGGTGAACCCCGCACTGCCCTCCACTCCCGTCTCCCCGGCCAGGCTGTACAGCAGAGCCGCCGGCCCGCCTTTGTTCTTCTTCTATCTAGAGCTTGAAGAAGGTGAGTAGTTTTGTGCCTCTACCTTTTAATTTGATTGTTTTTAAGTTCAATTTGTTTGAGATAAAATCAATTTAGATTAGAATTTGTTGATGTGAGAATCAATTTAGGAAAATTTCAATTAGGGTTTGTAATTAGAATTTGCGGTTTTGATAAATAAATTTATGAATTTGTGCTTTGGAATTGTGGTTTATGGTTTTGAGAATTAAATTTGTGAATTTGTGAAATGAAATTTTGGTTTGTGGATTTGTTTTGTTCTGTTTCAGTCAAAATTCCCAAGTAGAACAATTATACCAAGGGGAATCAGAACCCATAAACAAAACAACCAAGAATAAACCCAGTTTTTGCCTCACAAGTCTCACCAAAATAGACTGATAATCAACTCAAACTGGAGAGATTACAAATGGGTTCTTTCCGGAGTCGAGAAACTGTACAATCCAATGGACAGGGTAATAGAGCAATGAAGGAATATTTCATACAAAAGAGGGAATGTGAAAGGCAAGGTTGAAAATTTTATTTTATTTATATATATACAAAAAGAAGGAACAATGGATCGAGAGGGGTGGCTTCTATCAATGTATTTGTAACTTTGTATGACCTCTCCTCCCCTCACTCTATATTGCAATTGACAACTGACAATTGACAATTGAGAATGGTATTATATATACACCGGGTAAATGACTCTCTTGCCATCAATTGATCATTTATTATTAAATCTTCCTATTTGCTAAAATTTTGTTATTTGCTTATGGGTTGTGTATTCTTATGAAATTACCTATTCTTATAGGTTCTATACTTGAGTAAAGTCTTTTTTCTCAAAAAAAATTTAGCCCTCCTCTAAACAAAACTAAAAAGATACGCGAACGCTGGTCATGAATGTAACTGATATTCATTACTTTATAATCCTGTAAATATTCATTAAATTTAGTGTATATTAATGCTTTACTCAACTCAACTAATTGATCATGAATTAGTCCAGTTACTGAAAAAAAAATTATGCCAACGCTTGAGAAACTTAGTCCTTCACTTATTGTTAATGGACAAGGTATTAAAGTGCACATAGATCTATGAAAGCCACCTTCTTAACAACTTTGACCTAATAACCGACTCTTAAACCCTGTTAGCTTTCTTGTGTATAGAAGATGAATGAATTTGAGCTACAAAGTCAAAGTGCCTGCATTTTCCTAATTGTTATTGCTGACAAGAACAAGCTTACTACTCTCTGTCCAGTTCAGGTTTGATGTCATTTGTTACATCGAGTGATTGATCACTAACCTAGTTTCTAAGGTTTTGTTCTCACTTTGCCTAAGAAAACGGTTGAATAGTAAATCTATTTTCTAAATCACTGCTGAACTTTTCATATTTCCAAATTCTTTCCACCAGCATGTGCTTTGATTCATTCCTGATGTGCATCACTGAGTTATACTAACTCATATGGATGACTAATCAACTTCTTGATGCAGGACAAGACCGTGACTTCCACCACCAAAAACTTTGAGATGATTATCTGTCCTGTATTGAATGAACCGGAAGAACACAATGGCACCGACATACACAATGAGGAAGGTAGAATCGTGCTTTTCATGCAAGTGTTATTTTGTGTGTTTGAATTCTTTGGTATGTACATATTATTGGTTCTGTGCTCTGTATGTTTGACATGTAAGAATTACATCTATCTTGGTTTCTTGCGTCAATGGTGTACAAGTGTTAAATGCAGTTCAGGTCCCTTGGCTCTCTGCAGCATTGTCTTATGATCATGAAAGTTTTGTTTCTTCAAATGTTTTACATGCTTTAGTGTTTTGCAAGTTCTCACCATGGGGCACATGATTTGTTTTCCTGCAACTTCCTGGGGATTGGCTAATATTTATTTATCGGGCTTTCTAACCTATGCCACAAAGGCATAGGTTAAATCACAGTGCATTGACCCTAAGAAATCTATTTGAAAATGGCTAAAAAGAATTGATATTTGAAAAATGTTTCCCAATATGGATGCTTAGCCTATGCCCCAAGGTCAGATGTTAGAAAAACCATTTACTTACATATCATTCTTTCTTGTATGCACAGGGAGCAGCAATGATTCCGAGCAACCTGACAACAGTGGAGCAGATGGAAGTGATGGTAACAATGAGGGCTCGTTGGACTACCAAAGTTGCAACGTATCAGATTTCTTTATTTCAGATGTAGTTTTTGCTGGGTTGCAATTTGATGAGACTGTGATGGGCGTAGATATTGCAGAGAGCAATGCTCCTGAATATATTACTGCTGAGTCTAATTTTCTCCTTGATGCAAGCGAAGAATACTTATCCCTGCCTTTTCTTCACGAGCCCGTGAATTTTAGTCCAACAAGTAAAGCTCAACAATCAGAAGAAGCTAAGCTGCAAACATTTGACTCAAGCTTGTTTTCAGTAATTCACCAGACAAGGCCTGGTGAACAAGGACCAGATCTTGATGCTTACCTCAACTTAGATCAGACGGAATTGCTTGACTCCCTTTCATTCATCAGAAACTTACCTGATCTGTCAGATGTCTCCCCAACTTGTCGACCAGCGATATTGCAAAAGGAATCGGAGAAGAGGAAGCCTGTTACTTTAGTACTTGATCTGGATGGTGAGGATTCTTTCTTTCTCCTTCAATAGAACTTGTGGTGTTTTGCAGCTTTTCATACACCCTGCCACCTGAAAGAAAAAGATGAGACTTAAGTAAAGAAACAATTTTTTTTTTTTTTATCAGAAAAAGTAAGAAACATTGATTCATGCTATTCTCACTTGTAGGCTGTCATTTTATAGGATCTTTACTTTATGAATGCGATCAGCAAGGGTTTGCAAGTTGGTTCTAGTTTTACGGGCTATAATGTTATGTGCGTTCATACTCCATAATATAGAAGCTTTCTTGTATGTGACAAATACTAACGTTTTCTATGTATTGGGCTTGCTAGAAGATCTATTCTTTTAATGATCTTTGCTGTTTATTATACTAACATAGAAATATGAGGTTCTTTAATATGTTAGTCTGAATATTTTATTGATTTTTTGGATTGAAGTGAATTTACATGCATTTTCCAATAAAAATGTTATCTTCTGCACCATTAGCAAAATACAATCCCAAAGGAGGGAAGGGGAAACATATTTCCCTTAAGAATATTGCTCGCTTGACTTTCTTGGTAACAATCCTCTTTTCCTTTTGTGGCAGAAACACTTGTACATTCCTCGATGGAACATTGTGAAAATGCAGACTTTACTTTTACAGTTTTCTTCAATATGAAGGAGCATACTGTGTACGTGAAAAAGCGTCCACATCTCCACACATTCTTGGAAAGAGTTGCAGAGATTTTTGAAGTGTATGTTTTCACAGCCAGCCAAAGCATTTACGCAGAACAGCTATTAAATATCTTGGATCCGGAAGGGAAGGTTATTTCTGGTCGTGCCTATCGTGAATCGTGCATCTTTTCTGAAGGCATTTATACTAAAGACTTGACCGTGCTGGGTCTTGAACTTGCCAAGGTTATCATAATTGATAACTCACCTCAGGTATTTTCCTTTACTTTGTTGATTCTTCTATATTAGGTCAGGAAAATGATTGTAATCAGATGATTATGGAATACGCATTATTCAAATTATGCACAATACAACTTCGTTATTTGCATGTAGGTCTCTTTCATGGCATTCTGGTGTACTTCCATGGTTCTTTAGTTCTCACGATAAATGCTTAGGAATCTGAACTAGTGAGCCGTGCTTAGCGCCATCTGTATTCACTTTTTATTCAATGAAAAATGCATTCCTGCATTTATTTTATTTTTAAAAAAAAGTGCATCTGTTCAGAAAAACACAACAAAGAAAGGGGTATGGCAGGCCCAAATCTTTAGTGAAAAATGATCGTTGCATTTGACAGTATCTTTGATTGTTTATGTATATTTTCAGGTATTCAGGTTCCAAGTGAATAATGGGATTCCAATTAAGAGCTGGTTTGATGATCCATTTGACAGTGAGCTGATATCATTAATCCCATTCTTAGAGACCTTGGCTGCTGTTGATGATGTTCGTCCCATAATTGCCAAGACATTCGGTAACAAGGAATAAGAGCTCCTTGTCCTTTCTTTATTGCATATATGTTAACGCTTAGCCTTCCTTTCAGTTTTTGCCAAAATCAGACTTGCTTCTTTATAGTTTTCTTTCTTAAATTCTATAATCTATATGACTATAACTAGCTTTCTAGGTGACATAGGTCTTGTGAGTTTCTTCTTTGTTTCTACCATGTCTAACTATCACAATTACATACTATTTGTGCCTTAGGTAGACAGAAACATCTCAGACTGTGCTCCTTGTACATAAGAGGGTGATATTGTTTCATAAGAGTGTGTATATAGTTATCCTAGTTTGCAAGTATCAGATGTTTCTATCCTTCATAGACTTATTATGAGATCATATAATGAATGCCATATTTTGTGTTCTTGTGATGAATCTGCCATGCTGTGTCTTTATTCCTACCTCTGAACTGCTGCGGGATACATGGAAGGAAAGAATATTCTTGTATTCTCCTGAAAGGATATAATCTTATAGTTTGGCAGCATTCATCTATATTATTGAATTCCTAAACATGTTTGATACTTTAATTACAGAGTTCTTGGAGCTAAGGCAGTTCTTTAGGGTATTTACTTGAGTAGTAGGCTAAATCTCCTTCCCTTTCTTTCCCATTTTATAGATAGTTAATAGAACCTTTTTTCCCTGAAAGTAAAGGTAACTTGTCCGAACCACCTGTTTCTCATATCTTGTCTTTTCTCCCTAAAAGTTTTTACTTGTATTTGACACTTATAGTAGATTACTGTATCATCTCCTATTTCTTATTACATCACTGTTAAATGCCTGTTAAAAGATGAAAATTCTCTTAGTGATGGGATTTTAGCTTGATGGGCAACATCTTTGGACTTCTGATGGTAATTTAATATAAACTGGTGGGTGTGTACCAAAATTATTCAGTAGAATATAAAAACATAGGTGGTTAAATAGAATATTTAAGTTGGTTTTGTGAAAGGAATGACTTACGGGGTGATTTTGGACAATTTAGTCAAAAGAGGAAAAAATGCTGGTGGGGTTGAAAACACATCTTAATGAGCATTGACGTGTTTCCCCGGACCCCACTTGAAATAACCATTTTCTTCTCCATTTTTGCATGAATGACATGAAAACCCAAAGAATGATTACTGACTGATGCCATTGGTCTTACAGGATAAAAGGAATGATCAATGACCAAGTCTTAGTCTATTTAAAATGAATTTGCACAATGCATGATTGTTGATCACGATTTCTTAACAGTGGGAGTAAAGGAACTTTCTTTGTTTTCTGCTAATCTTACAATGCGAGACTATTTTTGCCTTTTTGAGATCAAATTTTATGGTGCCAAAATTTCTGACTCTGCTTGATTTGAACACGGTTACATCTATCCTAAAAGCCTTACTTTCCATAATAATTCTGTACTTTTATTTGTCAATTCTGATGCATATAATTAATCTGAAATCTTGTGAAAAAATTGAGAGGTACAAGGCCAATAAACAAAATGCTGAATGCAACTATGCAAGCGTTTCTGCTAGCATCAGATGACATTGTTGTTTAGCTGTACAATAAAGGAACTAGATGCTGATGAAAAGATGTATACTTTTTGCTTGATCTGAGTTTGGCATGCATCTGAACATGCATGCAATTTAGCTTGAATCTTTGGTGCTCACTGGACTCTTGAAACCTATACCCTAAGTATGAATTTTATTATTCAAACCTGAGCATCTTTACTTCTTGTCAGTCTCTTAAGAGAAGCAAACTATCAAAACTAAGATATTGTAGTTTTAACCAGTGCTTCTTCGAAATTAAGTTGTTGGAGGAAAATGGTCGCTCAGACTTATATGAACCAGTCACTTGCCTTAACAATAGAAATCAGTGTCAAACTATGATCTTCATAAAATTATGCTACTTGCAGGCCTTGTAGAGATCATAAGTGGATGCTTCTTATGGAAATCTTAATAGGTATGTAGAGTAAGTACAATTTTTTTTGGCATCATAATCAAAATTATATTTAGATGACTTGTGGATAACAGGTGGTTTTGCTTTGGTTTTCTTTTGCACTGTTGATGATTAATGCCTTTGCAGTTACTATATCTGCTCTGTGTTCCTAACTCGCCACTTTTTGTGATTTCATTCAGGGAAAATCACAGTATTTTCCTCCACTCCCCCTAAGCTATAACACTTTTAACTCCTCTACTTCATAGACAATCGTTGTCTGTGATTCCGCTTGTAAAGTAGTGTAAAAGTCTCATGTAAGATACCCTCCCCGATTAACCATGCTCTTGAAAAGATGGTATGTCATAGGGCATGACTGCCCTTCCATATCCTGTATTTCTTTTTCCTTGTTACAACATCAGCGGCTCTTGATTTTTCTTCTATATTTTGCCCTCTTGACATTGCAAATGGAAAGAAAATGCGTCTTGTGTAGTGATTGATGTCTGTTTACAACTTAACTCATTATGTACCTCTATTTTGCTGTTGCCCTAATTTTCGACTAGTTGTTGACTTAACTCATTATGGAAAAACCCAGTTACTTGAAAGCTCATTGTTAGATTACAGCCTCCCTAGTTGTTGACTAACAAAGCCAGTACGCCCTGGCTGAAGTATATTTTGGCTTCCCTTTTAGTTAGCTGATTTATTTTATGGGATTATAGGCTGTGTGTGTGTCAATGTTAGGGGTGGAATTGGTACATTACCAATTCATTTTTCCGTTTACCGTGTACCAACCAATTTGAATTGGTAATCGTAAAACTCCTACCATTACCAACTACCGAAGGGGTTGTATCAACTTAATTGGTTACCAATTAAGTTGGTTGATACGGGTTGGTAATGACAATTTATGAACTTTCGAGTGTTGAGAAAAAAACATACAAATATAATACAACTTAATTAAAACGTATAAGTTATTCCAACGCTTAGGTTTTGCCCGAATCAACTATATTTGAGGACGAAAGCAACATAAAACTTTAAAGTTATTACAAAGTGTTTAAGCACTAAAGCAAAAGCAACATAGCAATAGGAATGTATTATTCTAACTAAGGCTATAGGTTTTCGTCTTAATCAAGGTTGAGTTAGTATTCCTCTCTTGGTTAAAAACATTTTCTGAAGAACAAAAATTTTAAAAAATAAAAACAAAAGTTTAAAACAATTACAAAATAAATTTAAAAAATAAAAATAAAACCAGATATAATTGGTTTTGGTAAGAATTGGTTGGTATTATTACCGTACCAACTAATTTTAAATTGGGTGATAATACTAACTTTTTCATTCTCATTACTACGGAACCAACAAAATTGATATTGGTTATCAATTTTGTTGGTTCGGTTGGTACATGTTGGTTTGGTTTTCATGGGAATTTTTCCCGAGCCCTAGTCAATATAATAGATGTTGTATCATGGCTTTCCCCTGAGTAGGTTCTACTGTTGTATGCAATTTCGAGTTCCTTATTCGACAGATTTGTTTTTATTTTAAATTAAAGGTGAAAGCTAAAACAGAATTTATGTTTGGCATCAATGTACTACAATATGATTAGTAGAGTTTAGTTATATAGTTTCGTTTCATTAGATTATAACAGCTGCTTAATTTTAACGGGTTATTTTGGTTAGGAATAAGTTGAGTACGTAGTGGATCAACTCAGTATCACGTTCACATAATAAGTACTTTACCAACACCTTATAACCTATTATTACAATGTGGAGATGAGTCACTTGTTCTGTATCAGAACAAGTACTTGGAACTTAACACATTTTAGATACCTCCGAACCTATCTCAAGAATCAAGAGACCAACATTTGGTTGAAGAAAAACAATCCCACATACATCATCCCCTAAAATCAACTGAGACCGCATATACTATCTCAAAATCTTGAAAATCCGGGGGCTGTCCCAAAAAAGTTATCAGGTTGGATCTGACTCATGTAGCCATTGCAGAGGACATGGCACATGATCGAACCCTTTGTTCGGATGAAAGACAGACCTAGATAGAGGTTTGGTGGCTTTTCTGGGTTTTGGAGTTTAGGTCTCCAGTCGGTTGGCGAGTGAGTATAGGATGGTGTGTCGTGTGGGTGTAGCAGTGTTATGTTTGTAGGCTTGTTCACTTCTTGTTGAGAATATAAATTGAGTTGTGAAATAAGGATCCCACATTGATTAAAAATTGAACCCAAGCCTTGCATATAAGCCGGTGGACTACCCAACCTAACACCAATTGGTTTTCGGATGGAACCCCACTCGGCTTGTGTGCTCGGCTTGGTTGGTGCGCGTATTGCGCTTGGGCGTGCGTGGCCCCCTCCACAACTGTTGGGTTTCCCTCCTATATGGGGGAAGAGTCCAATGGACTATTTACCATATGGTTTTTACCATGTGAAGTTTTACCCTCCTCCTTTATAAAAGGGGATGTCTTTCCATTTGGGAAAGTAAGAGAGAGAAAACAAAGAGTGAGAAAGGGAGAAAAGAGAGATCTTGGAAAGGAATCCCGTAGGCCCTTGTTCAGCCCAATTTGAAGTGCCCCGATCGACGATCAAACGACCTCTGATTGGGACGATTTTCTGGTATGTTGTTCACCTCATCATAGGCTTCATTTTGTACGGTTGGATCGTCGTTTTGAGCCTCCAATCTTATATCCCCTTTGCTAGTGTCCTCTCTTGGGTTTTGTTGATTTCCACCAATTGGGTGATGAAATTTGGAGATTTGACCAAGCTTGTTGATGCTTGATGATGTTGTATGCCTCTAGCTTTGTCTAGGGAAGATTGTACCCACTTGTTATTGTTGATAGTGGAAGTTTCTAGCTCCCGTGGTTTTTCCCCGTTTTGGGGTTTTCCACGTAAATCTGGTGTTCTTTGTGCTTGGTTATTTATCTTCTGTTTGTGTCTGATTGTTGATTTGGGTTGCTTGAGTTTGGCTCTCTGGTTTACAGTTCTTGTCCATCCCGATTCGTGTGTGAAAAAGGGGTGTGTCTGACGTCCCCTTGCTTCCCGGCACAACAGACTGGTATCAGAGCATTTGGTTTAGGATGGAGGAAAAGAACAGTTTTCAGGGAATGATTGTATTGAATTCGGGTAACTACTCAGATTGGAAGATAAAGATGGAAGATCTTTTGTATGTGAAAGATCTGTATGAGCCGATTGTGCACAAAGAGATTCCAACGGGTGTCGTTGATGTTGAATGGAAGATTCTGAATCGAAAAGCGGTTGCTACGATTAGACAATTTGTTGATGTGAGTGTGCTCCAGCATATTGCCAATGACACGAATGCTTATGAGTTATGGTATAAGCTTGAAGGGATGTATGAGAGGAAGAATGCCCTCAACAAGGCGTCATTGATGAGAAAGCTTGTGAAATTGGAGTACAAAGATGGTGAGAGCATTGTTGTGCATTTGAGCACATTTCAGGGCTTTGTGAATCAATTGGCTTCTGCAAAGATGTCGTTAGATGATGAGTTGCAGGCTCTACTACTACTCTCCTCATTGCCGGATAGTTGGGATACACTTGTCGTGTCACTTAGTAATTCCGCTCCGGAAGGCAAGCTGACTATGGAATGTGTGAAAGCTAGTCTTTTGAACGAAGAGACTAGAAGGAAGGAGATGGGTGTCTCCTCGCAGTCAGAGGCTAATGTGACGCAGGGTTCTGGTAACAACAGAGGAAGGAGTAAGCAACGACAGCAGCAGAACAGAGACAAGTCCAAAGGGAGATCGAAGTCTAGAAGCAAGTACATTTGCTATTATTGTGAGAAGCCGGGTCACATTCAAAAGTATTGCCGAAAGTTCAAGAGGGAAAAAGGCAAAGAACCTGAGAAGTCAGAGACGTCGAGAAATCAAGAAGATAAAGACACTGCTGTTTTTACAATCAGTGATGAAATTGTGGAGTTGTTTGTGGCGGCTGATGAAGGTTCCTTGAATCTTGCAAGTGGTGAGTGCACTTGGATTGTTGATTCAGCTGCTTCATATCACATTACTCCACACAAGGAGTACTTCTCGTCTTACACTTGTGGAGATTTTGGCCGTGTGAGGATGGGAAATGATGGCGTGTCCAATGTTGTTGGCATGGGCACAGTTTGTTTGTTGACATCCACTGGTTGCAGTTTGATTTTGAGAAATGTTCGCCATGTTCCTGATATCAGATTGAATTTGATATTTTCTGGGATACTTGATGATGATGGGTATGCTCAAAATGCACAAGGCGGTGTTTGGAAGTGCTCCAAGGGAAACTTGATTGTAGCCCGGGCAAAGAAGCAGAATACCATGTATGTGATGCAAGCCAAGATTTGCAGAGAAGAAGCAAATGTGATTGATGATGGTGCCGGAGAGCTATGGCACAAGCGGCTTGGACACATGAGCGAGCGGGGTTTGCAAATGCTTGCCAAGAAGGACATTCTCCCGGATATGCAAGGTATTTCTCTCAAACCTTGTGTTGATTGCCTAGCTGGAAAGCAACATCGAGTAGCATTTCATACTCGACCTCCATCTAGAAGAAAGCATGCATTAGATCTTGTTCATACTGATGTGTGCTCTATGGATTGCAAGTCACATGGCGGTGCACAATATTTTGTCACTTTTATTGATGACTATTCTAGAAAATTGTGGGCTTTTGTGTTGAAAAGCAAAGATCAGGTTCTGACAGTTTTTAAGGAGTTCCAAGCCAGAGTTGAACGAGAGACTGGTTTGAAGTTGAAGTGTGTCAGATCAGATAATGGTGGAGAGTACAGGGGTCCGTTTGAGCAGTATTGCAAGAGTCAGGGCATCAGGCTTGAGAAAACAGTTCCGAAGACGCCACAACTGAATGGGTTGCAGAGAGGATGAACAGAACCATAGCAGAAAGAGTCAGAGGTATGTTGTCGACTGCAAAGCTGCCAAAGTCCTATTGGGCGGAGGCAATGTTGACTGCTGTGTATCTCATCAACCGCTCGCCTTCAGTTCCTCTTGATGGTGATGTTCCACAGAGGGTTTGGACTGGGAGAGATGTTTCCTTCCAGCATCTGAGAGTCTTTGGATGCCTAACATATGTTCATGTTGCTAGAGATCAGAGATCCAAGCTTGATAGCAAGACAAAGCCATGCATCTTCCTAGGGTACTCAGAGGATGAATTTGGGTACAGATTGTGGGATCTTACAGACAAGAAAGTGGTCAGAAGCAGAGATGTTGTGTTCATGGAAGACAAGACTATTGATGACTGGAAGCTCCAGCGACTGTCGTCTT
Organism: Persicaria maculosa; assembly: GCA_963922045.1. Classification (NCBI taxonomy): domain Eukaryota; kingdom Viridiplantae; phylum Streptophyta; class Magnoliopsida; order Caryophyllales; family Polygonaceae; genus Persicaria; species Persicaria maculosa. The sequence goes on along the minus strand of OY998255.1, from coordinate 21,407,266 downwards.
CCTCTCCTGCTCCAGTCACCTTTGATCCCGTTTTCCCTCAAGTTGTGCAGAGAAGTTCAGTTCAGAATCAGCAGGAAGATGAGCATGATGATGGTGATGTTGATCCACCAGAAGTTCCACAACCTCAACAAGAGGAGCCCCCTATCCAACCTGAAGTTGAGTTGAGAAGATCCACCAGAGAGAGACAGACTTCCTCACGATACTCAACCAGGGACTCAACCAGGGATTATGTGTTGTTGACTGATTCAGGAGAGCCTGAATGCTATGAGGAAGCTATGTCAGATGTGCATCAGAAGGAGTGGTACAATGCCATGCAGGATGAGATGAGTTCCTTGCATGAGAACCACACCTATGACTTGGTGAAATTGCCTAAGGGCAAGAAAGCTCTCAAGAACAAATGGGTTTTTCGTTTGAAGTCTGGAGAAGATGGTACACCTCCCAGGTTCAAAGCCAGAGTTGTGGTGAAGGGTTTTGAGCAGAAAAAGGGTGTAGATTTCGATGAGATTTTCTCTCCAGTTGTGAAGATGTCATCCATCCGGGTTGTTCTAGGCATGGCTGCTAGCATGGACCTAGAGGTCGAGCAGCTTGATGTGAAAACCGCCTTCCTTCATGGTGATTTGGAAGAAGAAATCTACATGGAGCAACCTGAAGGTTTTGAAGTCAAGGGAAAAGAGAAGATGATTTGTCGTCTCAGAAAGAGCTTGTATGGCTTGAAACAAGCGCCTCGGCAATGGTACAAGAAGTTCGAGTCTTTTATGATCGACCACAAATTCCACAAGACACATGCCGACCACTGCGTGTTTGTGAAGAATTACGCCGAAGGTGACTTTCTGATTCTCTTGCTTTATGTGGATGATATGCTTATTGTTGGTCGGGACACCAACAAGATTGCTAGTTTGAAGACTGCATTGAAGAAGTCCTTTGCTACGAAGGACCTTGGCCCTGCAAGAAATATTTTGGGTATGCAGATTACCCGTGACAGAAAGAATCAGAAGTTGTGGATATCGCAAGAAAGATACATTGAGAAGGTGCTGCAAAGATTCAACATGGACAAGGCTAAACCCGTGAGTTCTCCACTTGCAGTGAACATGAAGCTGAGTTCTGATCAATGTCCTACAAGTGAGAAAGAGAAACAGGAGATGAAGAAGGTGCCTTATGCTTCAGCCGTTGGTAGTCTGATGTATGCCATGGTTTGCACTAGGCCAGACATCGCCTATGGAGTTGGGGTTATCAGCAGGTTCATGAGTAATCCTGGAAAGGAGCATTGGGCTGCAGTGAAATGGATTCTCAAGTATCTCAGAGGCACTTCGAGAGTGTGTTTGTGCTTTGGTCCTGGAAAACCTATGCTTGATGGTTTTACAGATGCAGACATGTCAGGTGATATTGACACGAGCCGATCCACATCTGGATATCTGATTACATTCGCAGGGGGAGCAGTCTCATGGCAATCGAGACTGCAGAAGTGTGTTGCTTTGTCAACGACAGAAGCAGAGTATATGGCTGCAGTTGAAGCTGGTAAGGAGCTGATATGGATGAGAGACTTCCTAGAGGAGTTGGGAGTGGAGCAAGCTAGCTACCCACTCTATTGTGACAATCAGAGTGCCATCCACCTTGCCAAGAATGCCGCCTACCATTCTCGAACCAAGCACATCCGGAGAAGGTATCATTGGCTTCGAGAAAGAGTAGAAGATGAAGATTTTGAGCTCATGAAGATCCACACAAATGACAACGGATCAGATATGCTGACGAAGACTTTGTCAAAGGAGAAGCTCATCAAGTGCCGCTCAAAGGCGGGCTTGCTCGAGCCCCCCATATAGGATTGAGGGGGAGCTATGTTGGGTTTCCCTCCTATATGGGGGAAGAGTCCAATGGACTATTTACCATATGGTTTTTACCATGTGAAGTTTTACCCTCCTCCTTTATAAAAGGGGATGTCTTTCCATTTGGGAAAGTAAGAGAGAGAAAACAAAGAGTGAGAAAGGGAGAAAAGAGAGATCTTGGAAAGGAATCCCGTAGGCCCTTGTTCAGCCCAATTTGAAGTGCCCCGATCGACGATCAAACGACCTCTGATTGGGACGATTTTCTGGTATGTTGTTCACCTCATCATAGGCTTCATTTTGTACGGTTGGATCGTCGTTTTGAGCCTCCAATCTTATATCCCCTTTGCTAGTGTCCTCTCTTGGGTTTTGTTGATTTCCACCAATTGGGTGATGAAATTTGGAGATTTGACCAAGCTTGTTGATGCTTGATGATGTTGTATGCCTCTAGCTTTGTCTAGGGAAGATTGTACCCACTTGTTATTGTTGATAGTGGAAGTTTCTAGCTCCCGTGGTTTTTCCCCGTTTTGGGGTTTTCCACGTAAATCTGGTGTTCTTTGTGCTTGGTTATTTATCTTCTGTTTGTGTCTGATTGTTGATTTGGGTTGCTTGAGTTTGGCTCTCTGGTTTACAGTTCTTATCCATCCCGATTCGTGTGTGAAAAAGGGGTGTGTCTGACGTCCCCTTGCTTCCCGGCACAACAACAACCCACCGTAATTTAACACTTCTGGACTTGTGTTTCCCTTACTTCTAGCTTTCTTTCGATTATCTTGCTTTTTTGGAGATGCGGTTTGGTTTATTCTATTTTTAGAGTTTACTTTGATTATGGATTTTGTGGAAAAAACATTCTCTTGAATGTAATAGATAACCTTGAATTTGCCCTGAAAGTTATAAAGAGAAGCACGTGTAATAAGCTTGACAACCAGAACCGAGTCTATGACACATTAAATCAAATTTTCAATGTAAGAGAACACCAATAATAAATAATCACTAATAAAATACAACAAATAACATCATGTTATATGAAACTATTATGTAGGTGGATATTTGAGTGCTTCAGCTTTTAAACTACGGAGTACTAAATATTGGAAAACCAAAAGATAAATTGTTTTACCTCCTTTACTCCCATCATAATTCATAATGATGGTCATTTATGTATTCACTCTTCACTTTGTCTATGCAAGGCAATGTTAGAAAGTTCTCCCCTATTCCATGTTGCTCTTATTTGGTTTATTATTCTATTTTGTATTCTTTTAAAGTCACAACACGATAAAAGATTTCCAACTCTCAAAGAAAATAGTTACTCCGTATATGATTTCCAACCTTAATTCATAAGCGATGAGGAGATACATAAACTAAACAAAATTTTATCCTAAAAGAGAAAAATTGGTATCATCCCCCGAAAAGGATATACATTTTGTAATAGTATCTTCATAGATATATAAATTGAGATAGAGATTACCTTAGAAGGGATGAAATTTATCTCTTGAAGTAGATGCAATTATTATTTTAAGTTAATTAAAATCAATCTTTAGAAGCAGGCGATAAATATCATATAAAAACTCTACCTCATGGAGTATGTGTTAAAAAGTTTAATCAATACCGGTGGATGTTCAATTTTTTTATCACCGGAAATTGAAAATGCTAATTTTATTTATGTTTTATCATTTTGTTAATTTATTTGTTTTTCCATTGAAATAGATGGACATATAGACATACATCACTTTCCCAAATTGAACTGATATTTGGTAGCCTAAAATTTATCCCTCGAAGATGACAAATACTCAAATTTTATTGAAATGAGTGATAATTGAACGAGGGCTTCTATACGTATAACTAGTCTTTTGTCACACACACAACTATTCATTGGCTTTCGTTGTCAGTAAAAAATTTTATGCCTGAAAATTGGTTACCAATTCCGACTTCTCATGTTGACAAGCTATTTCCAAGCAAAAAAAAATTCATCGACACCGGAAGCCAGAAAAAATCATCGTGTGCTAAAACCGTGGATATAGCAAGTCAGTAATCAAACATACCATTTCTTATGGTAAAAACTTAGATGACAACTTATCGTCTTTTAGAGTACATGGAATATGAGTTTTGGACCTCGGAACCCCCACGTCACAAAAAAAAAAGAGTTTTGGAATATGTTAGAAACATTTTTTTTTTGGTACTTGGACATAGTACAACCAATATAAGCAAACCACAAAGCACGATCTAGTGAACATGACCACTTCATGACAAGCCTCTAAGTATGGTCTGATCGAAGCATGCACCTTTAGTAGACTTGTCAATTGGGTCATTTGGGTCGGGTTAGGGTCAATTCATTTCAGATTTCAGGTAGATCTGGGTTGACTTGAACTTGGGTTTGACCCGATTTCGGGTCAAATCGTGTCGATTTTGGGTTTGTCAATTTTTTTTAACATTAAAAAAATCATGATTTGTTAATTTTTTTGATAATTTTAAAATGATAAAACTAAAGACCTGGTTCATAAGTTCTAGTGCTTGTAATTATATATTATATCTTATCTAAAATATTTGATTTCTCATAATTTTTTATAAAATTTAAAAATATATAAAATAACAATTTTTTAAATAATTTCATGCAATTAGTAATAAGCATAACTGAGTGCGTTGTCCCTTTGACCAATCATTTCGTTCCTCTTTTGGCTTCTAATTTACAGTGTAGGATGGCTTGTACGTTCCTTGTATTTTTTATGTCATTTGCTTCTATAATTTCCTTTCTGTCATTTGCTTCAGTTATATGCTTCTGTAATTTGCTTCTAGTTGTACATGATGGTTAGTCCATCTATCGGCTTGTTCAGTCTCTTAGTTTCTCTAGGCTTGTCTAGATAACCGAATTCTTATCTTGCTTAAAAAAAATAGAATTGTGTTAATATTTTAATAACTTTTAGAGTTTTTATCTTCTTAAAAAAATATGATATGATGAAAAATAAAAAATCAAATACTATCAGTCAGAGGGAGTATGACGCAATACAAATAAATATAAAAATTTATTTGAAAATGAAAGATTAAGTGATTGTAATTATAAAATGTAATAAATTGGAATCTCCATATAAAAAATTAATCATATATAGTTATAAATCAACCGGATCAAAACTACCGGGTCAATTGAGTTACCGGGTCTAAACCTAGATGACCCAGAAAATTACCGAATTTTCGGCTTCGGGTCGGGAAAAAAATTTCGGGTCAAAATTTTCGGGACCCAAAATTTTTCGGGGGTTCGGATCGGAACGTGTTTTGACAAGTCTAACCTTTAGTATAGGATGGTAACGAGCTTATGGTTGAGCATATAAACAAAGTCATGATTGAGGTTTATAATTAGGTCAATGTTGTGTGTTTAATTTGATCTAATGTCAACAACAATTAAACTTATCATGTCACTAACAAGAAGTTAGTTGATTATGAAATATTTCTCTTTCTGACATTGTATACGTGCTCACTCAAGTGAAACTTAAAAAATGATTAGCACGATTGTTGAAGTTCACATGAATACCCAAAAAAAAAAACCAAATGATCCTAGAATTTGAAGATTTCTTATAAGATGATCATACATGTACGACTTGTTTTTTTGGCAAAACAATAACAAAACCATCTCTTATAAGAGCAAATTAAAACTCTCTTATGTTTTTTTGACTGAGTTCATGAGACAATTACAAACATATAATACCACCAGATGAACTAGTATTATTTCAATATTTTATAGATGCTTTAACACATTGGTTATATGAAACAGAATGTAGAGAATATTATTAATCGCACTGTTGAGTATAGACTAGCGCATAGTCGTTAGTTAAATGAGCCCATGCAATTTTACATTTCAAAATTGAGACAACAAATTACCCCAATTTATCTCCAAGAGAGCATGTGATTTAAAAAGATTTCAATAAGTGTTATATGTTCTGAGGCCTCCTCCATAATGAACTAAAATGAGACCACAAAGAAATTAGACGATATATAAGGGTTGCGTACCTAATGATATCAAATACCTAGAGCTTCATAAATGTGATCAAATGTTCAATATTTAGGGGAAAAGAAATTAGACTAGTAAGAAGGATTGCTTGAAAACAACTTCTTCATTTTAGATCCGCGATGAATACAAATGAACCAGAAGTTAAATGGGTTAGACGATCATAAAGTTTGGCAATAACGTATTAAGTGCATTTATTGAGGATAAGAAAGTGACAATGTCATATATATTACACTAGCTCATTTGGAGGTTCCAAAAGTAACCCCAAACAAAGAATGAATGTTGACACTGAAATGATTGTAAAGAACTAGAAATAATCAATTCAAGCAACGATAGATTATTTAAACATGTTGTATGTTTTTAAACTCGTAGCTCCAACATCATAACATTCCTAACACCGTTAATATTTAAATGGATGCATGGTTAAAACCGCAATAATTGAAATGATATTGTAAGATATAAAGCCAGATTCATTAAACAAAGGCCTCGAGTATGTTATATAAGAATCTATTCACAAGAAATGGATGTATTTTTTGTTATCGATGAACCGAATGTTACTAACGGGCGTGGTGACGTTGTTTTAGGTCCCAAAGTCTCATACAAAAGTTTTTTTTTCTTTAATCTTGTTTTTTTTTATCTCATTGTGTGTTTTTTCAATCTGTTTTTTTTTAATAAGACAACTTATGGACCATTAATACAAAAGATCCCCTAGATCAACAATGAATTGCACTCCAAGTCTTAAAGTGCCTTATATTTGTATAGTGAAAACAGTTCAACACCAAGTAATGAAAGTCAAGCGCATTGAAGTCAAAATGTTATATATGAAGACAATTTTACTTGTATACATCAAAGAAAATGTTGAGACTCGACCATGTGACTTACAAAGTCAATGCCTCTCAAGAATTTCAAAGAATTTGTGTACATTATCATAATAAGAAAACAATAAGAAGAATTTTGAATTCAATGGGAGAATCTATGCACTGCACTCTATTTTCCTTTGTGTTTTTTCCCATTAGTTTTTTTCCCTAACAATGTTGTTTTTAATGAGACAGGATTAATAAAGTATATAAAGCACACACTCTTTTCTCCTTAGTCATAGTTTTTGTTTCATTGGGGTTTTGTAGTCGAGTTTTTTTTTAACGTATCAGATGATTTGTAATGCTCAGATGTGTACATCAAATAGAGAGTATTATAAGACAATAGGTGGATGCTCCACCTTCCAAACTCTCATATTTTGAAAAATCAAAAGGTCAGTTGTTCACCTCTCAAACTCAGAAACTCCCAACCATGATCCATTCTTTCCTTTTTGCATAGATAAGGTCATGTAAAGTTCATACGATGGGACAAGAATAAGAAAGTTCCCTATATATTTTATCTTGTTTTCTCTCAATCTCAAGACACATCGATTTTTATCATTTAAAATCCACAATATTTAGATCACAAAACAATTATATAAACACAAATATATATGCTAGCAATTAGATAATATTCGAAATTACGGATATCCTACCTGATGAGAGAGAAAACCAAATACCCCCTTTTCCCTACCCAGTTGAACCCTAAGCTGCAAAGCCACCATAAATCTCCCCATCAAGTGTCTGAATCAGGCATTTGGCATGGGGCAAATCGTTTCGCCATCCGCATTAGCGCACCCAATCCCAAAAATACGAAGCTTGGGCGCTGCTCGAGTGTTTATTGGCAGCAGGATGGATCCGAATTTCAGCATATGCACAAGAAAAGGATTTGCGAAATCGGGAAAAATGAAGCAATCAGTGTCTCTAATGGTGGTGTAATTCCGATTATGCGTTTCTGGTGGTGGTGGCTTGCCGCTTGGGGGCTTCCTCCTCAGGGTATATTCAAGTTCTTGTCCAGTAGCTCTCGTTTTTGAGGACGGTGTTCTAGGAATCGGGTGTATGAGTCGAAGTGTTTCATCTGCTTTCTTCAATCTCGACGGTATGGTCTTTAGATCTCATTGTTTTTCATCCTTGTTGCTATTCTTCCCTATTTTGGGTTTGGATGGGTAAGCAAATCACACACAACATCCTCTTTTTTAAATCTTGCCTTGATTACTAATCCACGGTTCTTGCTACTCTGTCAGATTTGGTGTGACTGTATGGGGGATAAACAAGGGAAACCTAAGGGTAAACAGAAGTTAGATGACATGATATAAACATAGAAATTTGAAATGCAACTATCTCGACAAAGTGGCAAATCACACTACTACAGAAAAGGGAAAATAACCCGGATATTTGACCCTTTATAACCCGGATATGGTCCGGGTTAATGGTCAGTGGGTTATATTCTCAATACACTATATAACCCGGACCGACTACCCGGGTTATTTGATTTGCCGAATCCGGTTACCCAGTCACTTTATACACCGTAGAATCCGGGTTATTTGGTGTAACAATATAACCCGGGTGTTGAAATGTCCGGGTTATTTTTTGCTATATATATTTTCTGGATTTATTGAACATCTGGGTTATAAAGTTCATCTTTATATCCCGGAGCTTGAACATCCGGGTTATAAAGTCTATTTTTAATTTTAAAAAAAGGCATACCCGGTCTAGCTGAACCGGATAGAACCCCTACAGATTTTTTTCCTGGATTCATCATTACAAGAGAGCTAGGAAACTATTATATATATAAAAAAATATAACAAAATAATTAAATTTCCAAATAATATGGAAGTCGCTACTTTCATTTAGAATCTTGTTTAGATGTAAAAAAAGGTTCATGCTTCCTAAGTAACAAATATATCATACGAAATTTACCCTATAAAGTATATCTATGCATCCACACACTTCTTGTCAAATCTTCGTTGAGATACTTCATACTTCATAGCATCGACCATTTTATCCAAATCTTGCTAGCCAGCTTTTCTTCTTTTCCACTTTTCAATAGATGAGTTTTGCAGAAGACCAAATTAATCTGAAGCTACATTAACCTAAAAAACAGAAGGACAATAGAAGGAAGGAGTTGATACCATCATCAGAATTTGAATTCTGAACAAACTGGAAAGCAAAATATCTCAAAATTGTTTCAAATTGGATAGTATGGCTGAAAAGTGACAATAGAAGGAAGGAGTTGATACCGTCAACAGTTCAAAAAACAGAGGTGATGAGCTGAGGAAGACATTGATCTAGTGTAGACCTCGAACAATCTGAAAAAAAGGGAGCAAAACCATGAAATCAATTTGGAGTTTCTCCGAAAGAATAGCATGTTTAAGGTACATGCAAATCCTTATAAGTTATATACAAAGCATTTTTTTAATTATCATATATGTTGTAGTTGTTGCTGAATAAAAGAAAGTATAATGAAAGAACTGTGGCCGACATTTTGGCACTTGTCTTAGTCACATAAAACATTCTCTACAACTAATTAAATTTTGTACAAATCTTAGGCCAATGATACACTACCATCTATTAACACTTTCTATAGCTATGCCATTAAAATATTCTCAAATATTCTCATATACTTCACGGGTCCCTGCTTTTTTGTACCAAATGGATGACTTGAGATATGTTTTATTTTTCCATTCACATGGAGCGTTAGGACCCAAAGTTTGTATGTACTCTACTTCAATGCACTCTCATGACCATATAATCTTATAACCTTTTATCTTACTAATGGTTTTCTTTAGTAATTACTCTTATCATCTTATGTAACTTTGAGCCTATAATATGTTCCACTCTTCAACGAGTACACATCATTAAGCTTTGAAGATGTGTTATTCAAGAAGAGCATATTCTTGTTATTTTGAAGGCACAGAAGGCTGTTCCACATTATGTGAGAGCCAAATTTAAACACATAAACTAAACAAAGGAAACTCAAAGATGGTAGAGATCAAGTAAAAGGCACAAAAGAAAGAAATATGAATGCAAAAGCATCAACATTTGAAAGTCAACAAGCAACACACTAAGCAACATCCAGCGCAAGGAAAGCAAATAACTTATGTTTCTTACCAGTAGCAAGGAGAAGTTGTAGAACACCTCTAAGGGAATGCAAGAAGGCCACACAAACAAAAGGTGTATTCTGCAATTGTGTCAAAGTTAACAAAGATACAAATGAATTGCACAAGAAAGGGATCTACTTCTAGTCAAGATGAGGAAGCTAGAAATACTATGGTGGAAGACGAGACTTGCAATGCCACAACATTCTTAAAGTGCCTAAACAAGTTATCTGGTGCATCCAATACTAGTTTAGATGAAGAGCTGGTTGATTTAATCGAATGCTAGCAGGGAAAAGACTATACATCCCGGTTGAAGAATCGCACAAAATACACGAACTAGAAACTTAAGAAAGTGACAGACCAAGTTTGGGAGAAGAAGAAGGCTACTTGAGATCTGCACAGCATAAACGGAAGCCATGAGAGGTAATGTTCTTGAAAAACATGTAAAGGCTTTGACATAACTTTAATTCTTTACAGCTTAATGTTTAGACAGCTTGTCTTTACAGTACATATAATCCTCTAGGAATGCTGCATTCAGAGTAATTTGAAGATAAGGATAGAAAAACATAACACTGTAATTGAAAAGGGTCGACATTGGAACATCAAATCCCCTTCTTCAACACCCAACAAACAAGACACAAAACCAAATGCAAGTAGCAGCAATAGAACGCACAACAAAAAACTACACGTAACAGCTACCAATTCACAAAAACACATCTATAGTGTAACAAAATGGAGAAGATGAACAACTCTAAAAAAACCCAATCTTTGGAATCAATCAACCAATTGATTGCCAAAACCCAAGAAGAGACAGTAGTAAAGGGGGTTTAGGTCGAACTTGAAGTTGAAGTTGAAAGCTTGAGATTGGGATAACCAAAAGAAAGGGTTTTCTTTTATAGGAGGGAGTAAATGAGAGAGACGAGGGCATCCTGCCTCCAGCTTACGAAATATTTCATATGCCATAAAAAATTTCAAATTCAAATGCACAGTATATGAAATGCAGCGTGCGATAAAGAAATGAGGGATAAACATGCTCTATACCTTGAATTAATTCATTCAGCTGGGGCCGCCATTCTTCATCTCTTAGCTGGCTTATTTTCACGGAGATCTTGTCAATGATTTGGATTGAAATCCTAATCTTTGTAGATAGATCTTTGATAGCACTACGAGACACGTTGATCTTTTGGACATCAGCACCCCCTTCATCTAACCGCTGTAGTTTCTTCATCTTCCTTTCAATGGCAACCCTGTTTTTTTTTTCAACACGGAAAAATAATATCAAAACCTCTCGCTAAATGCAAATCGTAGTGTACAATTAGAGATTCAGAAGTTAGGTTATTGCTGTTATGTAGCTCAGTTTAACTGCATAAGTGGAAACAAAATGGAAACATAGTTGTATCAACACTTGCAATTATTATATCAAAACTAGTGAATCTCTAATTCATGTTTCCAATTAATAATAGTAACCAAAGAACTAAGATGACACAAAAGTAAACAAAATGTCAATTTATGCCTTGTCTAAAAAGCTACTAAGCTCTAACACCATCCAAAAAATTCAAAGACTTTCAATAAGCAATCCAACAGGTAGCAACTCATTGAGAAGCGACGCATACCTTAACTTCTTCAAAGAGCTTTTTTTCCCCAGAGGCAGAGCTTCTGCAATGTAGCAGAAAGTCTCCCTGAGCTTCATCCCATATCCTCGTCAATATATGCAACGGAATCTGAATCCTTGAAAGTGGAAGGTAGGGAAGGGGCAACGGCATACAACATCTTCAATGAAACTGCAAAGATACCATTAAAAAACAATCAACATGTACTAAAAGCTAAAATCTTTATCTTCTCAAAAGTCGTAAGTGGTTAATAACAATAACAGTTCAACCAATTGATCCTCTCTAACCTTGATAACCTGAGCTTTTGTGGTGATAGGGTAGCTTACTAGCCTCCAGGATCATGCCAAGCTCCACCTCAAACTGAACCTGAATCTAAACTCATTGGATGAAAAAATATAAAAGAGTATTATCTACCTTTGGGAGATCAAGGCTAACCCTAAAATCCGAACTCATAACAATCAAATCACATCAACACATATAACCCTAATTAACCATTATTTTAGCACAAGTTCATCACAAATACACTTACAACAGCACAAATTCACTAATTTAAGCACAAATTCATCACAAATTAACCAAAATTTCAACAAAATCTGAACACAATAGAGTAAGAAAAGCATTAAAAACATACCTTTTGTATTCTCGATGGTTCAATGGAGGCAGCAAAAAAAATATGAGGTGATGCAGTTCGTCCTGGAAGTAACAGATCTGAGTCTATAGGCAACAGTTTAATAAACAATATAGACCGGGATGAGGCAGCAATAGAGGCAGCAAACCTTACAGTCGAGCGGCAGTTCGAGAAATACCGAGATGAGGTTGTGAACAGCGAGCGAGGAAGGGAGAACGAAGGGAAGAGGAAGCGAATGACGAGCGCAAGAAGAGGAAGTCAACGACGAGCAACGGGAAGAGGAAGCCCATCGCAATCGGCGAGAAGAGGAGGAAAACGGCGACCGGCGGTTTGCAAGCGGCAAGAGAAGAGGGAAGCGGAGAACTAGGTTGAGGTTGATCGAGTTTAAGAGCGGCCAACGAGATCCTCACCCATGCTCAAGTTAGAAATAGGGTCAAATAACCCGGGTTTAGTGATTTAAAAAAAAAATAAAATAATTCGGGCGTTCATAAGTAGAGTTATTTGATTATAAAAGTGATCTTTTGTACACCGGGCGTTACAGTACTCGGTATATAAAGTTCATCTAAATCTATTTTTCCGATTTCACCACTTTATACACCAGGTATGGCACACCCGGATTATATACTATAGATTATTTGCCCGATTTTGTAGTAGTGTCATCAACTTCTAAATCAATTTCCAAAGGGTGACCAGGCCCTGCGGATTTGGGTGCAAATCCACCTTCGAAACCAATATCCAAAGGGGGATCAGGTTCTGCGGATCAGGGTGAAAACCCACCATCTAAACCATCCAAGGGGAGGCTCTTGCTCCCTTTCGATGTCAAAAAATACAAATCCCTGCTGATTGCAGGGGTTCGTGAAAATGTCATCACAATGCAAAGAACCATTTCATATGCACCGAATAGTGGAGACCCGTAGGTTTGTTCAAGATTAAGTGCTACTAGCAGTTGCAAGTCCAAGTGTAACCTAAGTGTTTACCCATGCCTATATGAAAATTGTAGGCAAATGCATTTACACTCTACCATGTATATATGGATCCAACCAAATGCTTGAATGTTTGTCACTAAATAGGTAATGCTTATGGATATCAATCACCACTCTAATCTTTTACGGCTAGTCTTGAAAAAAAGAAGATAAAAAGGGTAATCCCCAACCAGTTGCGAAACCTAAGATATCTGGTCGAGGGGGCCAAAAAATATATTTGGGTTTGTTTTATACCAAGTACATAATAAGTTTAAAAAATATTATTTCAAAAAGGAGTTATAGAGATTTGAACCCCCAACTTGTTTAAAATATCCATCATTTACCAACTAAACTAGAGTAATTTGTTGTTAAAATACTCTTTTACTAATTGACGATAAAACTGAGATTGAAATCCAAGAGGACAGAATTATCATGTTTAAGGATACAAATTCCAATACTAATACAACAAATATGCTAATATTCAGCTACGCTCCACCACAAGAAAAGGTTAAACCTGCTTTCTGGCACCGCCTTACAGAGATCATTAGTCAATGTCAATTCCCTTGCATTATCCTTGGTGATCTTAATGAAATTGGGGCAAGTGATGAGAAACAAGGTGGCATAACACCAAGAACGGGGAGATTTAACCGATTGATTCAATTTAAAAATGGTTGTCACATGATAGATATCCCTACGGCTGGCAATAAGTTCACTTGGAGAAAGTCCCATCCAAATAATGAATGGATGTATGAGAAATTTGATAGGGTGCTCGTTTCTCGATATACTAAACAAATATCTAGAACTTCAAACAACAAATTATGCATTTACATCATCTGATAACTGCCATATCGGGATAGAAATAGAGAAAACAATGATGCACAAACCACCGCCACTTTGTATGAAAAACATGTGGTTTCAAAGAAAAGATTACAAGAACTTAGTCAAACAGTCATGGAGGCTCACAAATAGGGGATCAGCTATGTTCCAACTAGTACAGAAAACAAAACATATTAAACGACTTTCTAAGGATTGGAACAAAACTTCATTTGGGAACATCTTCCACCAACTCAAGAAAACTGATGATCTTCTATTACAACTCCAAACGGATAAATGTCTGGGAAACAATCAAACGATATGGGAAAAGCAAATCAGGTTAATTAAAAAGAAAGAAGTACTCCTAAAATTTCAAAAGACATATTGGAGGCAGAGGTCCAAAACAAGACACCTTAAATTAAAAGACACAAATTCAGGATATTTTCACAAAATTACATCAGGGAGAAGAAATAGGAAAGTGATTCGGGAAATCACAAATACTGTTGGTCTAAGCGTTACAGGCCAAGAAAACATTAAACAAGAAATTAAAAACGAATTCAGCAAAAGATTAAAAAAAGAGAATCAAAGTACATCTATTACTATTGATTTCTTGAGTCTAATCTCTAGGGAAATCAGTCATGAGGACAACGATTTGCTTATAAGCCAAGTGTTTAACAAAGAGATTAAAGATGTCGTCTTCTCACTAGGGGCTAACAAATCTCCGGGACCGGATGAAATCACAACAGAATTTTTTAAGAATTTTTGGGACCTTGTCGGCCCATTCCTCATAAAGGCAATTAAAGGATTCTTCATATCTGTCCATATGCTAAAACAAATCAACCACACCTACATCACACTACTCCCAAAATGTGAACAACCAAATACAACCAACCATTATCGGCCAATTAGTCTTTGTAATACCATCTCAAAATTATTTCCAGAATTCTCACAGAGCGTCTAAAGAAGGTAATGGGCAAACTAATTTATCTAGGGTTGGGCGGTGGTAGGAAAATTACCATACCAACCGATTACCAACCGTACAAACAGGTCATTGGTATCAAGAAGTCGGTAACCGACTGAATCGGTAACCGACTGAATCGGTAACCGAAGTCTCGGTACCAAGGGTAGTCGGTACGGTAACGGTATGGGCAACCCAAATACCGTGGTACCGGTGGTTACCGAATATATATTTATTTATTTTTTTTTAAAAAAATCTATCATGTACCATCGGTACCGATTGTACCGATGGTAGAATCTGTGAATGTGAATTATGTGAATCTGTCATTGGTACCATCGGTACCATCGGTACCGATGGTACCACAGTGTATAAAACGAAAATCGAAGAATGAAAATAGTGGCTTCGGTTACCACGGTACCGACATTCGGTAACCGATACTTTCGGTACCAAGAGTTTCGGTACGGACACTATTCGGTTGGTACGTGGTACAGAAAATCCCATACCGAGGGGTATCGGTACGGTACGTGGTAATCGAAAATTTACCATGGTACCGTACCGTGACAGCCCTAAATTTATCCCCTGTAGGGAGCTTTTGTGGCTGATAGAGCAATCCAGGATAATATCCGTGTATCGCACGAAATTTTCCATTCCTTTGGGTCTAGGTTTGGTTCTGAAGGATGGGTAGCAGTTAAACTAGACATGGAAAAAACATATGACCGGGTAAGCGGGTCGTTTCTACCAGAGGTTATGGAAAAGTTTGGTTTCCAACCCAGATTCCTCACTTAATTGGATCAAAGAATGTATACAAACGGTGTCTTATTCAGTTCTGGTGAATAACGAACTGACATAAATATTTCTTCCCTAGCGGGGTCTTCGGCAAGGTGACCCTCTATCTCCGTTTCTATTCATCCTAGGGGCTCAATTGTTGGCCCGTGCTCTCCAATTCGAGGTGATCCAAGATAGAAGCCTCATTGGCTTTCAGTGCGCAAGAAACTCTCCTAAAATTCCATTCCTCTCCTTTGCAGACGATATGATGGTTTTCTGTAAAGGCAGTGCGGAAGCATGCCAACGAGTCAAGACCATTATTGATGATTACTGTGTGGTTTCGGGCCAGAAAGTTAACTGTCAGAAATATGCTTTTCAAACCTCGCCTCGTATAACATAACAGAGAAAGCTGATCATACAAGGGATCTTGAATATACCCAACAATACAAATTTAGAAAAAATACCTTGGTTGCCCTATCATTAATGGGAGAGTAAATATATAAGGAGACATTTGAAGAAACTGTGTGCAAGTCCAAGCAACAACTATCAAAATGACGAGCTAATTCTCTCTCCTAGGAGGGGAGAGCTGTACTGATAAGATCAAATCCACAAGCTAAGCCTAGCTAGTTAATGCAAAGCTTCATGCTACCATCAGCAATCCACAAAGATCTGGATCAAATAAATAGAACTTTCTTCTAGAATAAGGATGTTCATCATCGGACGCTCATTAGTTAGGATAAGATCTGCAAACCAAAACACTTGGGAGGCATGGGTCTTCGCAAGATGAGTGATCTTAACACTGCTCTACAATTAAAACTGCTATGGAAAGTTCTGGCGGAACTAACAAATATATGGGTGTCTATAATAAATCAGAAGTACCTCAAAAACAAATCCATTCTTGAATACCAGAGAACTGGGCCTGTGTCGTGGCAGTGGAGTAAACTAAGTAAGCTCCTCCCGCTATTTCATAAAGGTCTGGTTTAGAATATTGGTGATGGAGAATCGATTAATTTTTGGCACGACCGTTGGTCTGACTCTTCATCCATCATTGATAAAGGGTTCCTACCTCCTACTAATGCGGAAACCTTTAAAGTGGCCAAATTCATTAGAAAATGGTGCATGTGATCGAGTAGCCCTATCAAACTATTTACCATAACACATCGTCAATGAAGTTGCAGAAGTCCATATCTCAACACAACAAATCCCGGATCGGTTATACTGGGAACCGGACAAATCCGGTTGGTTCACAACTGCTAGCGCAATGAAAATGATCACTGGGGGAGAGAACAGGAATAATGGACCCACTTCTGGGTGGATGTGGAACCTCGATATTCAACCGAAGATAAAAAAAATTGTGGCGGGTTAGCCTCAATGGCCTTCCCACGAAGGATAGACTAGCAAAGAATAATATCCCAATTCCGCGAAACAGTGTCTTTTGTGACCATCACAGTGAAGATGCTTATCATTAGTTTGTTGAGTGCACCATGATATCCTCTGTAGTATTACAAGACAAAAATATACAAAAATATCATTTGGGATCGCCTAATACAAGGGGTTAGATCTTACCCCTTATGAACTATGTTATGTCCTTATCGGAAGCCAACAAAGCAACAATTTCCATTAAATGGTGGTCTATTTGGTGGTATAGGAATCAAATCTTGTTTCAGAACCGAAAACTTCCCTCACCAGTGGAAATAAGCCACTTTGTGATTCACCAAAAAACAATATGGGAAAAAACCAAGGTATCCGGTTATGACATAAACGACACACAAGTCACGTCCTCAAAAACCGGTCGGTCCAAACAACGAAAACCAAGTTTCACTACAAAAAATAAATAAATTAGTCACGCCTGTTAGCTTCGGCAGGGAATTTACCGTAGCAATTGGGTGAAAAAAAAAATAGCCACGCTTGGTAGCTTCGACGGGTACTTGCCGTGGTAAAATTGGATTAAAAAAAATATTAGTCACGCCGGATTGCTTCGGTATATATTTACCGTGGCTAATTTCTCTTGTTTTAAAAAAAAAGAAAATAAACAAAGAGAAACCCTACGCTCTATCCATTCCTCTGCTTCTGCCTCCCAAAAAACCACATATCTCCATCTCCCTTCATATGGCCCTCTCAAATTCTCAACCTCCCTCTCCCAAATCTCGTTCTCCCTTCTTTATCCTCATGCCTCTCCCCTTCATCTCGAGATCTCTCTCTTATTCTCCTGCCTATCATTCTCTCACGCACGTTTCGAGCTCTTGGTGTATGAAATCCGCTCCTTGCTGTCGTCGGTGCCGGAACGAAGCCAACCCAAGCGTCGTCGCCGATGTGACCTCGAATGGTATAGTTGATGTCTCTCTTTCTCCCAAATACATAGACGATTCCAAACCCCATCGGCCTTCGCCTATGTGCCGGAGCATCCAGTCCTCACGCCGTCGTGCTGTCGCTGGTCCCCACACCGTCGGTGATGCCGCCAGTGTCGTGAATCCGCCCGACTAAAGTGTAGCTCATTTGCGCTTGCTGGATCTTAGGAACCTTCGATAGAAGTGGTTCCGAGCCACCTTCCTCAGATCTTCGACATCTCAATTGTCAAGTAATATATTTAAATCCCTTTCAATTCAATCCAAAAGATTGATTACCGTGTGGTTAGGGTTTGATTTTGGGGTAAAGTTACTGTTTGGTTAGGGTTGGATTAGGATTGGTTTGGTTTTGTTACTGTTTTGATAGGGTTTGGTTTGGTTAGGATTTTGAGCAATCAGTTTGTGATTCAGGTTGCTGAAAATCGGCCTTATTATCACCGAAGGACCATTTGTATTTGTTGGCTTGCCAAATATGGTCAATTTGTGATTCAGGTTTGGTTTGGTTTCATCACTATTTTGTTAGCGTGACTGGGTATTTATTTATTTTCTTGATGTTTACTTGCTGAAATGTCATCTTGCAGCAGTTCTCTGACTATCTAGTGATTCACCTATTTTATATATGAGGTTAATAAACTGAAATCAGGAAGACTTCGGCATTTCAACAAGGAGTTTGTTTATTTATCTTAATTGATAATGATAATCATACTCTATATCAATAAGTTTGCATTTGAGGTTGGGTTTCCTATGAATACATCTGACTACCACAAGCTTACTAAGCTACTAGGTTGCTTTCATGCTTTGGTTCTTGTCTAAATTAATCACTACTTGATGTTACTTGAGCCTTGTCTTGAGCATGAGAAGTTGTTCTTTACCTTTTTATTGGTCAAATTGAGGTTCGAAGAATTGGCGACTGAAGTTGCTTGGGTGGTTGTTTATCTTTAGCTCTCTCAAGCATGATGGTCAAGAGTAATGTTGTGGAACTTCTTCTGGAAAGACTGACATTAACTAACAATTTTCAGCTTCTAATTCCAATAATGGACTTTATCTTTTCTTTTTTATTAATTTTGCTTCATTCTTTGTCTTGATCCCCGAGTCCTTATGATTGACTATTATACATTGTTATCCACTTCTTCATTAATTTTTTTCATTTACAAAGTAGTACTTTATACCGGCTTGTCATGCTGTTTGTTTTTAGATTAGTAAAAACTACCAGTTAGAACTATGATGTAACAGTTGCTAGTCCAATCAAATGTGTTACGAGTCAGAAGAACAGGAATATTATTTCTGTATGCTGTGTGTAGATGTTTGGTTAATGTGAAGTAGATACACTGGTCTTTTTCGTCTCTGGATTTTTTTTTGCTAATTCTTCAATTTAATTTATTCTTTAGGTCTTAAGAAGTTTAGTTAATCTTGTAGCTGGTGACAACCACACAACGTCTTTTATTCTTGTCGCTGGAAATGAAATTACAGGTTTGTAAATATTTCCTGATTTCCTTAATAACAGTAGACATGCATAATACCATTCTTTTCGTGCTCACTCCATAAGAACAAATGTTGTCTGGTCGTAAATTCACAGATAAAGCTGTTGCAGCTCTCGTCAAGTGTTTGAAAGCTGAGCATCGTGTCCTGAAAAAGGTGTGTACTATTAGACTTGGACTCTTTTTGAGCTGGTTGCTGCCTTACAGGCTACAACTCGTTGATAAAGTTTTCAGTTACTTTTACTTTGATGGAAATCCATTGCTTCTGAAGGTATTTGAGTAGGAGCTTGTGTTAGATATATTTTTTGAAGACGTTTTCCATAAGAAATAAAGCTAATGAATTTATTAAATCCATGTTCGTTTGGGAAATTGTCATTCTACATGAGGCTTCATGGGTGCTTATATTTGTATGTATATATGTATATGTATTGGTTGTTGTGCATCTCTGCTATTGTGCTGCTGCTGAGACCTATCGTCATGCTTTGTCATGGTTTGATTCCTTAATTCTCTTTAAATTTATTTCAATTTACTCAAACAATCATTGAGAATAGTAATTGTTCTAGTAATTATAGGAAATGGAAAACTGTTGAAAGCCAAGAACTAAGAACTTGTATTTATACCAAATTAGTCCAGGTCTTATACCACAAATGATATATTATATATAGTCCTAATAGATTAACTCACTGCTACTGAAATGTGCAGATAAAACCTCTTATACAACCAACAAAGATAATCCTGAAAATTGGGTTGAAAAGGTACGAGTGGCATGACCTTCTTCCTGGAGGTAATTTTAATACATTATGATCCTCGTTTGCGTCTATCTGATGAGTGTATTACTTTTCTTTTGTGGTTCCTTCTCAATCAATATTTAGAAATGACGTTCTAGATTGATCACTAAATCTATCTTAAATTATGCAATTGGCAATGATGTAAGATAGCTTATAACATAGTGGGCTAATAATGTGAACTGTTCTATCTTCATTGATTTCACATTAATATTCACAAAACCTGTTCTAAATTGTATGCTTATGATGGCATGGTTGCTTTACATAATTTTTTAGTTTGGCTGCTGTTCTCTGTGAACAGCAGAGGAGTTAGGCTCTTGAAGCTCATGCAAAACATGATTTGCACAATTTAAAGTATAATTTCAGTCTCAGTTTTAGATTTTGACATTTCCATTTGTCTTTTCGTTAGTGCTGTTGCGATTCAGGGAAATCATCTTTTTTTTGTTGCTTGAATGGGTAATGCAAGTGTCCATGCGAAAACTGGAGTTGCACCTACATTCCTAGGGAAATGGTATTCTTCTTTTCTCTATCGTTAAGGTTTTCTCTTGGAAAACTGATTAATTCCTCTCTATTATGGTTCTTACACTGTTGTAAGTTGCTCTATCTTAATGAAATTGCACCTTTCTCTTGTAAATTAAGGCTGCAATAATCTGATTGTGAGTGTGAAAACTGTCTGTTGCGCCTATCATCTTTGTAACACAGGCATTTGTTAGCCCTTGTATGCATTTGTTCTACTTTATTTTTAGTTGTCTTACCTTCGTATTCACTTGACTATTATATCTCTGTAACACAGGCATTTGAATCTCCTCGTACACAAAACAACTGTTTTCACATGAGGCAGTATGGAGTGGAATCTTTTCGCTGAGCAACTGGTTTTTTTGGTTAAAATATAGTTTTGGACATTTATATGTAAATTTTATAATTATGTATATTAATTTTATATAAATTATGTAGGTTGACATTTTATTATGTATGTAAATTTTGTATAATTAATTAATTTTTTTTATAACAATATTAGACTTTTTTATAACAATATTTGTCGTAGCAAATGTGTCATCAGGGATTGCTTGCCGTAGCGAAGCCGTAGCAAAAAACTTTGCTACGGCTACTTGCCGAAGCTACCAACTTTTGCGACCCCAAAATTCGCAACCCCCCCCCCCCCCATTTCCCGTAGCAATGCCGAAGCTAATGGCCTTTTGCCACGCCTGGACAGCCTTTTGCTACGGTTTTTTGCCGAAGCTAAATTAATTATTTTTTTAGTGTGTCGAAGTTTGGAATAAACCAAGAAAATGATGGTTTAAAGTTTTCTACCCTCATCTACAAATACGCTCTTGAATGATGTTAGAACCAACACCTCCAAATAATTCGCCTGTATCAAAGAAAAAAAACTTGCTGATAATTACCAGTGGGGATTGTGGTCCCAAAAGAAGTTTACCAAAAATGGCGGTTAAACTAAGGAGCTGTCCTGCGCCTGTTACATAGTTCCTCACTTCCTCCCCCAACGCTTTCAATTATCCTAATCTCGCTGCCTTGTTTGTGCAGAGCTTTCTTTGATGGGATGGGATGTTTTACACTCTCTCTTAATCTGAGTTGGGAGGCAAACCCTAAAAATTGCTCCTTTCTCCAAACCCCCCTTTCTACTTTTCCTCCTCTCTCAACCTACTCTCCTAAACCATCTTGCTGATTTGAGGGATTTCTGTTTTGAAGTCGCTCTGTTGCTGTTTCTGTTTGCAATTACCCCGTGTTTTCTGCCGCCATTGTAAGATTAGGTGAGTTGATACTCTGCAGCTACTGTTGGAACAGTTTAGGTTTTTTGCATTGTTATGAACCAAAGAGGAATGAAGGTGTAGATTCGATATAAACCTTCTACCTCTCAGATCGGAGGTAAGAGATTAGGGTTCTTTGAGCGAAACAACCAAATAAAACTGTAAGAGAAGCGACACAGCAGATTTACGTGGTTTGAGCCGAAGATCCACTCCACGGGGCCTCAGCAGGGAGGCACCGAGACAAATCCACTAAGTACGAGCAGTATTACAGAGTAAGGTTGCCAATAAACCAAATCAGTCAAGGCAAGCAAATATCAGACAAGATACAAGAGAAAAGTGAAGGTATAAAACAAGAAAAGGTAGAACACTCCCTAGATCTGAAGAACAGGTCAGATCTGTGCAAAGGAGCTCGTCGGAGAAGAAGATCTTCGCCGATGGAGGGACTGATGCCTTGTTCTTCCTTGCTGTGGACGGGATCTAGAGTCTCGCTTGGAGATTACTGGCTTTTTTTTCTTAAATGGGCGCGCTAGAACACCGCCTTTCTTCACGATCACTGCCGAGGAGCCACCAGGAAACCCTAGCTCTCCAGAGCCTCTCTCTGCTTTGGTGGAACTGAGCTTAGGTTATGAGAAACCCTAGCAGCACTTCAGCTTTATAGGCGGAGCCAAATTATCCAAAACGCAGCGTCGAAAGAGTGACCTAGAAGCTGAAAGAGTCTCAAGCATGCGGGCTTCCAGAAGGGCTAGTCACTAGGCCTCATCCGAGTGGGCTTCATGAAATAGGCCCAACGAATAAGGCTAAGCAACATATGTACATATTCTACTACACATACTATATACTTAACATATATGTGAGCATAGTATACAATACTACACTTCTAACATATAGTTTTTGCATATAATATATGTGTATAATATATACTCGTATCTTGTTAGTTTAAATAATTGCCTACATCTTAAAACCGATATTAGTCTATCTACCTTCCTATACTCCTAGATTAAATATGATTTAGATTAAGAAGACTTAACAATTTGCCCTCCTAATCTAGACCATATTCAACCTATTAAAAGACTGTTAGTATTCTAGTGGATTTGAGTCAGTACCACATCCTGATTCATCATTGGCCCAGTACTTGTGCGTCTAAGGAAGATCTCCGAGCTGGAGAAAGTCCATGTAGAAGAGAAACTTGTTTGCTGGGACGATCTTCGTTCCGAAGTCTGCTGGATTCACGTCACCTTTGATCTTCTGCACGTAGAGCTCGCCTGATGATACCTTTTTTCGAATAAAGTGAAACCGAATGTCGATATGTTTGGTTTTTTCGTGGTACATCGGGTCTTTGCACAGATATAGTGCACTCTGGCTATCCATGTTTATAACTGGCTTGAACGACTTTCTTAGAATCTCTTGTAGAACCCCTTTGAGCCAAATTGCCTCTTTTGCTGCTTCTGTGGCAGCAATGTATTCTGCTTATGTGGATGATAAGGCAACAATCGATTGTTGCTGAGATTTCCACGTAATGCAGTTGCCTGCCCAGGTGAAGTAGAATGCTGAAGTAGACTTTCGATTGTCTTTGTTGCTGGCATAGTCGGAGTCTACATATCCCTGCAGCTTAGTAGCAGATTCATGCAAACTATAATGCAAACATAGATTTTTAGTACCAACAATATATCGGAGCAAGTACTTCATAGCATTCCAGTGATCTAAACCGGAATTAGACATAAAACGGCTTAAAACACTGATGGCAAAAGCAAGGTCGGGCCTCGTACAAAGCATACCATACATCAAAGAGCCTACAACTGCGTCGTAGGGAACCTTACTCATTTCTTTGACACTTTCGGGTTTGGAAGGACAACTCTTTTTGGTGAGTTCTAGATGCCCTCCTAAGGGAATGGTAGTAGGTTTGGATGTGGACATATGAAAACGGTCAATGACCTTTTGGGTATAGTCATCTTTAGATAACCATATAGATTTTCTATGTCGGTTTCTTATGATATTAATGCCAAGAATCTTCTTAGCACTCCCTAAATCTTTCATCTCAAAGTATTTCTTCAAATTGCTTTTAGTAGTGCTGATAGGAGGCATGCTATCACAGATAATCAGGATATCATCAACATATAAAAGCACATAAAGCATGGAAGATGGAGAAATGCTTTGAAAATAAAGACAGATATCATAACTGCTTCTAGTAAAGCCTAATTTATGAATCATAGCATCAAACTTAAGATGCCATTGCCTAGGGGACTGCTTAAGTCCATAGATGGATCTCTTAAGTAAGCAAACATGACCAGGATATTTAGGGTGTTCAAACCCTTTAGGCTGTCTCATATGGATTGTTTCATCCAGAGACCCATGCAGGAAAGCAGTTTTAACATCCATTTGTTCTAATTCCCAGTCAAAGACAGCACACATAGCAAGCATTAAGCGTAAAGTTTTATACTTAACTACGGGAGCAAAGATGTCATTGTAATCTATACCTTCTTTCTGAGAGAACCCTTTGGCTACTAAACGGGCTTTATACCTAGGAGGATCTCTAGGGTTTTGACCTTCCTTAATCTTATAGATCCACTTGGAATCTATAAGACGGGTTTTTGGAGGTCTTAGAATCAATATCCAGGTCTGATTGACCTTCATTGAGTCCATCTCTTCTTTCATGGCATTTTTCCAATGCATAGCATTAGGATCTCTTATGGCTTCGGAGTAAGAGTTTGGAGTGGTAGGGTTCCTAAGGGTGTCAGCAGTCAACAAAGCATATTCAATAATGTAACTGGTAATAC
Source organism: Persicaria maculosa (assembly GCA_963922045.1). Classification (NCBI taxonomy): domain Eukaryota; kingdom Viridiplantae; phylum Streptophyta; class Magnoliopsida; order Caryophyllales; family Polygonaceae; genus Persicaria; species Persicaria maculosa. Next base: position 21,382,622 of record OY998255.1, on the reverse strand, counting down.
TTCCTATTTGGGATGCTAACTCTGGGTTCTCTATCACTAACAAGCTGGTAGTCATGCAAATTAGGCATGTTAGTCACAACAAGGTCAGTAGCATGCATATCAGAAGAGGGGGTTGAGGAGAAAACAGAGGACCCCGTTAAGGAGTCATTAGACAGGCTGGTTACATCACCAGAGGAAGGAGAAGTAGAAGAATTTAAAATAGGGGAGCAGGAAGTTCCAGCAGGGGCTGCTGGTGTTGAGCCATCAGAGTCACCTTCAGAGGTGACTGCTTCAGAGCTGGTGTGTTCAGTTGCTTTGTCATTGGCAAGTTCCTCTTTGTCTCCATTTTCTTCTTCTTGTTTGTCCCCCCTTGATTTGTTAAAGCTGACACACGGTAGAGCCTTCCAGTGTCGTACTCATCTATGAAGTCATCATCTTCTGGTGGAATAGAGCTGCTGATCTCTTCTATCTTCTGTGGGGTACCTGTTAACTCAGAGAAAGAAGTTAGTGAACTTTTTAGAGGGAATTCCTTCTCATTAAATCTGCAACTTCTTATGGTTATAACTTTGTAGGCTCCAGGTTGTAAAAGTAACAGCCTGAAACCCTTTACCCCTTCAGGATACCCTAGAAAAATACCCTTCAAAGCTCTTGGCTGGAGCTTACCCTCATTTACATAAGGATAAGCTGCACAGCCAAAAGGCTTGAGGTAGGATAAGTTTGGAGGCTTTCCTGTCCATTTTTGTTGAGGAGTAACAAAGTTAATAACACTAGAAGGAGATCTGTTAATAAGGTAGGCTGCTGTATGAACAGCTTCACCCCAAAGAGAAGGTTTCAATCCAGAACTAACAAGTAAACATCTAACTTTTTCTAACAGGGTTCTATTCATACGTTCAGCTGTGCCATTTTGCTGTGGTGTACCAGGTACAGTAAGGTGTCTTTTTATCCCATTAGATTTGCAAAAGTTGTCAAAATTAAGATTGCAGAACTCCAAACCATTTTCAGTTTTAAGGCATTTAAGCTTGTGAGAGGATTGGCTTTCTACCATCACCTTCCAAGTTTTAAATGCCTTAAAAGCTTGATCTTTGGTTTTGAGTAAGCTAATCCAAACCTTTCTAGAGTAATGATCAATGAAACTGATAAAATATCTCATGCCACCAACAATAGGGACAGGTGAAGGTCCCCATAAATCAGAATGCACATATTCAAGAGGAAGTTTAGCAGCATAAGAAGAAGTAGGAAAACTAAGCTTAAAAGCTTTTCCTAGCACACAGTTATCACATAAATCAATACTCACAGGTTTCTTAGGTATTAGCCCAGTTTCATGCAATTTAATTAAGCCTTTGTTTCCTATGTGACCAAGTTTGTTATGCAAATCAAGAGTCTCAGCAAGGGACATAGAGTCCTTGGAGGAAACAGTATTCAGTTCCACTTTAGAGGACTGGATGTAGTAAAGCTTCTTTATCCTGTGGGCTCTCAGGATAACCTTGTTGTTAAAGGTTACTGTCCTGATCCCATTGGATGAAGCTATGGTACATCCAATTTTTTCTAAAGAGGATTTTGAAATCAGATTTCTCCTAAGACTCGGAACAAATTTGACATTGGTAAAAGTTCTAATCACATTATCATGCATGCACATAGAAACATCACCAGTACCAGCAACATGTAGAGTAGTATGATCACCAACCATAACATCACCACCAACAGATTTATCTAAATGCTTAAACAAATATTGGTTGGGGTAGCATGCATAGTGGCACCAGAATCAAGTATCCACACATTAGGGTCAAATTGTAAAGACACATCAGCACACATGAACAACTCAGATGGGCAATCATTCATGTTTTCAAGCACAGCAGCAGACAGATCAGTATGATTCTTTTTAACAAGTTCTTTAGCTCTTTTTTTCTTTCTACATTCCTTAACCCAGTGTCCTAAATTGCCACAGTAGTTGCACTTAGCATTAAGATTAGATTTCTCGGACTTCTCATGCTTGGACTTATTATTCTTATTCTTTTTATTCTTTGCCTTTGTTCCCTTTTGGTTATTTTCATTAGTTTTAGAAAACAGAACCTCAGGTTTTTGAACTTTATCAGATTTCAGACCTTTTACTTTAAAAACTTTCATGATCTCATTTTTTTCAATGATAGTAGATTCAATTAGTTTATCTTTTGTAAGGTCATCTCGACTGAACTGGATTACATCTTTAAAGTTGTCAAATTGGGAAGGAAAAGAATTAAGAAGCAAGATTGTCTGATGAGAGTCTTTGATTTCGTCCTTACATCTTTCAAGTTCTTGATTCATTTTCAGAAATTTATCAAGATTATCATCCAAAGTAAGTGCAGTGTTCATTTTAAAAGTAAACAAACGACAGAGCAAAGAGATTCTGGAGGGCAAGGACTTAGATAGAAAAAGCTCATCCAGAGCATGCCATAGAGAGGAAGCGGAAGAGTATTTTACCACCTGATGGGCTATGCCGTCAGTTATCCGTAACATGGTCTCGGCGTGGGCCTTCTCATCGAGCTCCGGGTCAATCACTGGTGGATCTTTCGGCAAGCCATCTACCATCTTGAGTTTGGAATTCCCGTCCTTAGGGACCTCAGTGGATGAGCTTTCTTGGCCGTCACCAATCTTGATTCCCGGAGCCGGAGTTGCCACTAGTGCGGTTGCCTTTACGGCCTTCCAGCACCCCTCCTTGATCAGTACGGCTTTCATCTTGATTTGCCACATGGCGAAATCAATGATGCCATCGAAGGGTTTTATGCGAAGTGCATTGTCCATTTTAAGGTACATGAGAGCAAAAAACGAACAGTAAGTACCAGATCTACGCAAGCGGAAGCAAGAAATAGATGTTTCAAGAAGAATCTTGAAAACAGTAAACCCTAGGATCGGATCTGAGTGCTATCAAGCTCTGATATCATTGTAGATTCGATATAAACCTTCTACCTCTCAGATCGGAGGTAAGAGATTAGTGTTCTTTGAGCGAAACAACCAAATAAAATTGTAAGAGAAGTGACACGTACAACAGATATATGTGGTTCGATCCGAAGATCTACTCCACGGGGCCTCAGCAGGGAGGCACCGAGTCAAATCCACTAAGTACGAGCAGTATTAGAGAGTAAGGTTGTCGATAAACCAAGTCAGTCAAGGCAAGCAAATATTAGACAAGATACAAGAGAAAAGTGAAGGTATAAATCAAGAAAAGGTAGAACACTCCCTAGATCTGAAGAACCGGTCAGATCTGTGCGAAGGAGCTCGTCGGAGAAGAAGATCTTCGCCGATGGAGGGACTGGTGCCTTATTCTTCCTTGCTGTGGATGGGAGAAGAAGTCTCGCTCGGAGATACACCCTAGAACACCGCCTTTCTTCACGATCGCCGTCGAGGAGCCACCAGGAAACCCTAGCTCTCCAGAGCCTCTCTCTGCTTTGGTGGAACTGAGCTTAGGTTATGAGAAACCCTAGCAGCGCTTCAGCTTTATAGGCGGAGCCAAATTATCCAAAACGCAGAGTCGAAGGAGTGACCTAGAAGCTGAAAGAGTCTCAAGCATGCGGGCTTCCAGAAGGGCTAGTCACTAGGCCTCATCCGAGTGGGCTTCATGAAATAGGCCCAACGAATAAGGCTAAGCAACATATGTACATATTCTACTACACATACTATATACTTAACATATATGTGAGCATAGTATACAATACTACACTTCTAACATACTCCCTCCGTCCAAGAATACATGACCTTTTAAGCTCATGCACGTTAATTAAGGAACCTATTTTGCATCTTAAATCTCATCATTATTATTAAAGGTTAAAATAGTGATGGGACGTTCAAGGGTTTTCTTTAATTTTTCCAAGAGTTTTATTTAATTTTAACAAGTAAAAAAGGTAGTAATTTTAGAGGTAATAATTACCTATACATCTAAAAGCCCATGTATTTTCGACAAAGTTTCAAGGCCTAAAAGGCCATGTATTCTTGGACGGAGGGAGTATAGTTTTTGCATATAATATGGGTGTATAATATATACTCGTATCTTGTTAGTTTAAATAATTGCCTACGTCTTAAAACCGATATTAATCTATCTACCTTCCTATACTCCTAGATTAAATATGATTTAGATTAAGAAGACTTAACAGAAGGAAAGAGAAATGATAAACACTCATTTGTATTTGTTGAATAAAATGAGCTACAAATTGGCAGGAAATGAAACTAAAAATGCAACTACACAAAAACTGAAAGTAGGCATCATATTATAAATCTGTAATTTATGCCTTCATCCTGGATCTTTATGTGCTACAGTTTGCCGTGATGGAGATTCAAAGAAGCTTTGCCAAAAGGATGGTCGTACTGGAGGCACAATGTGGCCAGTTGAAGGAGGAGAAATTCAAGTTAAAGGAACAAGTCATGGAGCTAAAAGGTAGGGAGGAGGAGATGATTGAAAAAGTGCGTAAAAGTGAAGAACAAGTATGCGAATGTTCAAGAGGAGTTCGGTTCAGAAAAGATGAAGTGGGGGGAGGAGGAGGAGATTCTTAGGGAGAATTGTAGGCAGGAGTGGGTTGCGAAGAGGAAGCTTGAGGTCGATCTTAAGGCAGCAAAACGGAAAATAACGAATGGTGGTGTTGAGATGACACAGAAACTGATGGCCATGGAAAAGCATTTTCAGAGTTTTTTAGAGGAACATAATGGCAGAATTACTACGTTATTGGAAAAGAATGAGGCCTTGGATAGGCATAATAATAGGTCAGTGATTGATTTTGAGGCTCAGGTGGCCACGGAAGCCAAGAAGCAGGAAGCGGTGACCAAGGAGAATATTTTAGAGCTCCTTCAAAAGATTGAAGTTTTAGAGAGGGAGAAGGGGGAGTTCGAGGCTGAAAATAAGAGGAAGGACGAGCTGATCATCAAGCTTGAAGAAGAAGTTAAGGCGATCAAGGGAATGGAAATGATCTTGAGGGAGAAATATGAGGAGAGAGGCAAACAAATATCAAGTTTATCAGGGGAGATTAAGGCTTTGGGGAGGCAGGACTCTGAGTTAGAGTCTGACCGGGAGCCTGCGATAACGAGAGCACCGGAGCTGGACAAAGCCCTTTTGGATCTTAAGAGCTTCTTGGAGGAGGAAAAGGGGAAGATTAAGGAGGAATGTGATTGCAGAATTGCTACCTTGTTGGCGAAGAATGAGGCCTTGAATAAGCATAACAATATGTTAGAGATGTCATTTGAGGCCCGGATGGTAATGGAAGCAGGAAGCGGTGAATGAGGAGAAAATATTAGTTCTCCTTCAGAAGATTGAAGTTTTAAAGAGGGAGAAGGGGGAGTTCAAGGCTAATAATAAGAAGAAGGATGAGTTAATCATCAAACTTGAGGAATGAGCCAAGGCAATCACAGGCATGGAAAAGATGTTGAGGGAGAAGTTTGAGGCACAAGTATCAAGTTTATCGGGGGAGATTGAGGCTTTGGCAGGCGCAACTCTAAGTTAGAGTCCAACCTTGAGCTTGCGAGAATGAAAGCAACGGAGCTAGAGAAAACCCTTTTGGAGCTTAAGAGCTCCTTGGAGGAGGAAAAGAGGAAGATTGGGGTGGAAAGTAATTGCAGAATTGCTACCTTGTTGGCAGAGAATGAGGCCTTAGATAAGCGTAACAGTATGTTAGAGATGGAGTTTGAGGCCCGAATAACAGTTGAAGCAAAGAAGCAGGAAGTGTTGATTGAGGAGAAACTTTCAGAGCTCCTTCAGAAGACGGTTTTTGAGAGGGAAAAAGGGGAGTTGGAGGCTGAATTTCATAAGATGAAAGATGATAAAAGCCATGAAACTGAGGGGAATTCCGATGTAAACAAGGCATTTGAGTCTGCAAAGAATATAGTAGAGAACAAAATGTAGAAGATAAGTGACCTTGTAAAGAGGGTTGGCGTTTTAGAGAGGGAAAAGGAAGCTGAAAAGAGGGCTATGGAGGACGAGGGTAAGAAAAAGATTTCAGAGCTGACTCTTAGAATTGAAGACTTGGAGAAGTAGAAGATGGAAACTGAGGCCAAGTTTTGCTCGGAAAACAGGAAGAGGAGTGAGGAGGCCAAAAGGATTTTGAATGAGAAGATGACTCTTGAAGCTGAGATACGGATATTGGAGGCTGGGACCGAGAAGAAGGCTTTAGAGCTGGCTCAAAGGATTGAGGTCTTGGTGAGGGAGAGGAGGGGACTGGAGACTGAGGTTTGTCGAGAAAAGAGGGAAAGGAGTGAGGAGATCAAGAAGGTCTTGAGTGAGACGAATATTTTGGAGAGGGATAAATAGAAACTTGAGGTGGAAACTAGGGAGAAAGATGAAAGGATCAAGGTATTAGAGCAGGAAAAAGAACGATTGGCAGGTGAAAAAAAGGAGATCGAGGCGAATTGGTGTGTTGTAAAGTTTCATCGATGATGTGGAGTTACTACAACGAGTTCATCTTGCAAGAAATTCTGGAATCTCAAGCACTCTTACTGCAGAGAATGCAGGTATAAATATGATTCTTCATTATTATTTTTCCAATGCAGATTCTTCCTTCATTTTCCGTGTTATAAGTTATTTGCTTGTATTTTTTTGAAGTGTAATGTTTAAGCATTCCTGTGTGAATTTGATTGAAACTATTTGGCTTGCTATGCTTTTTGCTCTCAGTTGCATAGAGCAAAGCCACTGGAAAAGCTTCAACTTCGGATCTCTCTTTCATAATCTATAGTAACCGAATGTGAAATACTCCTTGCTAACTAGAACTGATGTGCGTAAGATCTTCCTTCGACATTGAATAGAAACTGATCCGTTCTACAAAATGGATACTTGACTCTATGAACATAGCTTATGCATCTCTATTAATTAATGTTTTAGAGGGACTTGTAATTTTTTTCTGCTCTTTCAATAGAATTTTGGTGCTATTGCATTTCTTCTTTTGTAGTAAAATTCGGTAATTTGGCCCTTTGAATTAACACAAAAGGAAGCCTAAGTCATGATCTTATTCAAGAGAATTTTTTTCTAAATCCATTGATTGATGTGTCAGTCACCAAGCCATATATTTTTGTTCAGTTGGCTGTTCTCAATTGAAAGAGCTATTAGACTTGGATATACAAAAAGCATTAAGGATGATAAATCACCATTAATGACATTAGGGTAGCTCTTTCAAGTAGTATGAATAATCTAAAAAAGTTCCTATTTGTGATAAGTATCATTTTTAGAAAATGCCAACTTGGAAAGCAATGAAGTAGACCCAAGAAAATGGCCAAGAAGTTCACAAAGAGTATGCTTGTTACTTTATGCCTTCTATATTGAATTTCCTAGCATAGTAGTTTGTTGAATGATTTTCCAATTACGATTTGGGATGTTATTCATGTGATTGAAAGAAAAACGTTTAGACTTTACCCATAATTTTTGGTTGCTATATATATTTTGCTCTCAGGAAGAAATGAAAGCTTCTGCTTTCTGCAACCTAACTTATGGGGTGGGGTGGATGGGTATATAGTTGATCTAATCCTCACTCTCTTTTAATATCACTATTGTTGCTTGGATTATGACATTGGGAGACAGCAATACCATGGTGGTGTTGTGAGCCTAATTTCCCATGTTTTACACTTACTTTTATATCGATTTCTGCATACATTGCATGCATTTGGGTTAGAATAATACAGAATCTGTGTAGTTTACACTTATTTGCAAAATATGGAGGTCTACACAAGTTTTGGTCATATTTTGCAGAAATCGGACGCACTTTGGAGCTTATAGGAAACTCATGGAGAAGCTAAGAATGGTGCAGCTAGAGAAAATGCCATTTTTCACCATTCTTGGTTTTGAATCAAGCTTTGATGTCTTCATGAGAATTGTATCCCTAGGAAAGAGCTTTCCAACGCATGGTCATATGCGTCAATCCGACAAACGAGGACTCGGGAAAGTGCGTTTCAAGAACAGAGCAGAAAGTTGAGAGAACTCTACTCGATCTCGAGTACATCTACTCGATCTCGACAAAGGCTGTCCGAGCACACCTGGTCGAGCAGAGCTGATCGAGGACACTGAGTCAGAGACAACCCGACTCCGGAAGCCAACTCGATCTCGAGTAACTCTTGTCGAGATCGACCACACTTCGACGCCATGTCCGGAGTTGACGAGCTATGCCAAGTCGAGAAGCCGAGGACGGAGAAGCCGAGCCAACTCTACTCGATCTCGAGTACAGCTAGTCGAGATCGAGGATCCAAGGAGCACCAGTCCGAGCCTTGTCGAGCAGAGCTACCCGAGCCAGTCAGCCCAAGTCGACGCCAGTCCTACTCGAGATCGACTAGCCCTGGTCGAGATCGACGAGCGCCGTGTCCGAAGCCGCGTTACGCTGTTTGCTGTCCGACGCGGTTTGGCTTTCCTTGGGGCCGAAGGAGTCCGAGATATCCGAGATCTATCAACATCTATCCACACCTATCAACACATGGAAGATTTTGCTCTTTAGATAGAATTTTCCTTTTTTGATTTAATTTCTAAATTGCTTTTATTTATCATTAAGCCTTTTAGATATAATTTTAGATATAGATAGATGTTTCTATCCTTGAGTAGCAAGATTTAGAAGCCTATAAATAAAGCCCTTGGGGCTGATTTCTAGTCATTCAATTTCAGAGATACAGTTACACATAGAGATTTTAGGATTTCAAAGGTTTTAAGGTTTTGGCAGTTTACGAAAGTTGATTGCCGGGATTGTAAAGGCTTTGAATTTAGTTAATGGAAGTTATTTCTTTCAATTCAATGTCTGCGATTGCGATGAGGCGCGAGTAGTCCACCTACTTCTAGGGTTGGGGTGAGCCCAACGAAAGCCATGTCGGCGGGTTAGCGATTGCAAAAGGAGGTATTTTGTCGTTATCTTAATCTATTCCCTATGTGCTTCATCTTTGATTGAGAAATTGAAGAACTCATGTTGTGAAACTTGGGTAGTAATTAGGATTTCTATTCGAAAGATTATAAATGCTAATTATGAAAAGGAATAGATGCAATTAGGGCTATTTATCGCGAGATTTATATTCCTACTTGTCGGATTAGGTGAAAGCCTTTTCCTTTATCGATAAAGTTACCGCCTTTTGTGATTTATATTCCGCTTGCATGGTAATCGGTGTCGCAAACCCTAATCTTGGAAGTTTTCTAAATTCATAAAGTTATAGAAACCGAAACTACTTTGTTTTTACTTTCTGCCCTCGTCGATCTCGACCAAGCCTGGTCGATCTCGACTACTAATTCCCGATCCCAGATCGTCGTAGCTTATTTGTGCAGGAAATCGACAAGCCCAACCCGAAGTCGACGAGGACTGTACTCGAGCTCGAGTAGCCCTTTGTCGAGATCGAGTAGCCTTTGCCGAGAGCTGCTGCACTGTTCGACTAGCCTGAGCTCCTGTCGACTAACCCTAGTCGAGATCTAGCACCTGTTGTCGACTTCTGTCCGTGAGATTCCACCGCTGCCTAGGATCCGCTGACCAGCTTCCTCGGGGATTCGAACCTGACTTTCTCTTACTACATTGGAGGGAGTCTTGAACATTATTTGCTGGGATTCGATCGGTTTGCTTTACTTTGTTTACTTACTGTTTTGCATTCTCGATTTCCTCTTACAACAGGTGGCTCATAGCTTAACCCGATTCAGTTTGATTATAGAACTGTGCATGTCGTCAGCTCTCTTTTGTCATAATCACTAGTATCAGTTCTCCTCTATGTGAAATACTCCTTGCTAACAGAAATATATAGCATTGAGCAGAAACTGATCCGTTCCACAAAGTGGATTCATAGCTTTATGGACATAGCTTACCCTCATGCATTTTCCCATCAAACTAGAGTTCCAGCTACTATCATAGCAAACATTAGTTGCCACGCTCAAAATACCGAACTTGCCTTTTCTTTATATTAGATTATCTTTTGTTTGATACAATATCTTATGGCTTCCTTTTGTCAAATAAAGCAAGGCTTGGAAATTCTTCCTTAAGCATTTGACATGCTTCTGCATTTGAAGTGTGAAGATTAACTAGTGGTACTCATATAGATTGTTAAACGTAAATCGCAATGTTCTTATACAAATCTCTTTATGAATTTCTTATATAGAACTGAAAAATCTTCTCTTTTTTAGTAGAATTTTGGTTTGAAACAGAGGATTTATGGACCACTTTGGTTTGAAACAGAGGATTTATGTACCGAGTGTCTATGATACATTACATATGTTTTCAGGGGAATGGTTTTGGGCGAGCTCCTTAAAAGTGGGGACCTAGAAGGCACGGTTAAGATGTCATTGGCTGAGTTCGAACAGGCAGATCGGAGTGGACTACAGGATTGTAGACAAATTGCATGGAACCATTACAAGGAGTTGTTTGAGATCTACAAGAACAAACTTGATCCACTCCTTAAATTGGGTGTGATGAAATGAACTGACCTTTTTCATCTTCTAGGTTATTGTTCATAATATTCCAGACATTTCCTGACAGCTTATCTAGTGTTTTCAATGGTTGAAGCCTCACATCAATTGTATATATTGTGAGTAAGGAAAGTGTTAGAATTATTTGATATAATTCGGACATAATTAAATGTACGCCCAAAAGATAATTAAATAGCCTAATTTACGTAATTAGGTAAGTGATTCTTATTCGTTAAGAATTACCTAATATTAGGATAAATAATATATATTCATTATATATTAATTTATCTAATATATATAAAGAGAAAAAAGGAGAGACTCCTCACTTCTGATCTCTAAACCTAGAGTCTGTTCGTCAGACGTTCTCTCAGGAAAAGAAAACCCACATAGATTTCTCTCATTCGTGGAGAGAATCTCCTTCCTCTCCAAGGCTCTCCCATGGTGTGTAGGCTGTGAATCGTAGGTTCTCCACTGCTCCCGAATCTCTAACAAGATTTAGGGCTATGGAGATCTACCCGGTGATCAAATTCGAAGGCAAGACGATCTTGATTCCGCTTCCGCTATTCGAGGTAATCCATTTATCCCTCAAATTCTAACATTGGTATCAGAGCTTTAGGCTCAAATTGCTTTTGAATTTGTTCAATCGGATTGAATAACAGCATGATCTAGGTTCCTAGAACTAGATTTAATTTGAAAGTCCATATTTTTGTTTTGCCGTGTTCGTGTTCATGATGAACTAGGCTACTCCAATTTTTTTCCTGTGGAAATTATTTGCTTCATTTTTTTAGTTGAAGCCGTAACCCATATGCCCAGTTCTTTTCATGAAAGAGATTGTCTTCTTCAACCTCTATTTGCCCAGTGTTGCAGAAGTTCATCTCTTGCCCTCTTTTCTTCTCCATGCTCCCTTGGTGATTTTCTCAGATTGCGCGCCTTTTTTGAAGGATTCGATTTCGCTTCGATATTCTTGTGTGCGTGCTTGCTAGATTGAATCTATTGCTTGGAAATTTTGGTTTTCACTTTGATTTCGCAGCAAAGGGTTTGCAAGATCTGGTTATTCTTGAAATTGGGGCTCTGTGCTCTCGATCGAGATCTCCTAGCCACACTTAGGGTTTGGCGGCATCGGACTAGCCACCATCTTCATTACCGGAGCAACTGGAGGCAGCGGTGCCACCATCTAGGGTGTCGACGGCAAGGAGCGAGGAAAGGGTGCAAACGCCTCTTCATCCTCTGTGATTCAAATTTTGAGATTTGGGGTTCGAATTCTTCGTGGGTTCTTACCTAGATCTGAGAAATTGGAGCCTATGTGGCTCGAATTGGGCATGGATGATGGAAAATCTGAGAACTATGGCCTAGAATCGACAAAACCCACGCTGAATTTGGTCATTTTGATTGAATTTTGAGACGTGGTTTGAGATTTGGGGCTTTTCTGTTGGTTGTCGCTCTTGTTCTTCGGAGAACTAAGGAGATCTGGGCTCGGCGGCGCTCGGTTTGACACCATACTCCTCGTCGGAGTGGCTGGTGATGCTAGCGTTGCCGCCTAGGTCGTCGGAAGTGAGGCGGTGGGGACGGAGGTGTTCGCGCCACCGTGCTCCTTCTCCTTCGAGCTCGACTGCAGAGGGAACCTACGCCGGAGACCTCAGGCTTGGTGGTGTCGTACACGCCACCGTGCTCCTCAGTTGGAGCACCTGGAGGCGGCGGCGCTACCGCCTGTGCAATGGCCGGCGGGGAACTCTCCTGTGAAGCTGGAGCTTCAACGGGCTTCATCAGGCCTGGCGTCAGGCCGAGCCGGGCTGCAGTGACCTGGAGTCACGGGCTAGGGTGGGCTTCGGGTCGCGCCTGGGCTTGGCTCCTTTTGTGATGAGATCAGGGCCTACTTTGTTTAGGCCTGTTCAGAAATAGAATTGCATATATTTGGATTTTGCTGTTATATGTGTTGAACATGTCTAGTTTGTCCAGATTCGTTTTGGACTGAGACTTGTCGTGTTTGACCGAGTATTGGAGTTGTCTTGGTCGGGTTCGGACCCGGACTGAGACATGGTGGGTTGCATTTGATGAATTGGGCTTAGCCCGATTCGGTTCGAACGCGCATCATCGCTTTTGTATGACTGAGTTGTGACTAAGTTATGTGAACTAGGTCCGTTGAAACAGCTTTTTGGTTATGTTTGCTCTCAAAAATTTTGATCGGACTATGTGTCTGATTGAATTTTTGATAGAAGCGAACGAACTTTAAAGTGATATGATATATCGACCTACGTGGCCCTTTATCTAATAACGAGCGATGATGAGTCCTAAGTTATATTGATACGTTCGCATACGGACTGAGCTCTCTAAAAATTCTTTTTCAAAGAATTTGTTTTTCAAGGATGTTTAACTTTGGTTGAATATCGTTTTACTTGAAAATTTAGCGGATTTAAATAATTCAATCGTGAATTGTTTTAAAAAATTATTTTGAGTTAACGGATAGTTATTGCGTATAACTTATTAACTTAAAATGGAAAATTGACTTTATGTAAGTCAATTAAAATCTGAGAAATAAATCTTTTATGTAAAGATAGTAAGAGATAGGCATTTGGGATGCATCTCTGAACCTTACAAATAATTTCTTGTTTTTACTACTAACGTGGTGATGTAGTTGAAATTATGAAGAGACACTTGATTTGTTTGAGTGTGATTGCAAGATATTCGAGCAAGTAATTCATTTGTTAAATGGATGAAATATGTTCAGTAATTTTGTATAGCGTTTTTTAAACGTAGTTCCAAAATTTCTGAATAAACCCTTAAGGGGCAAGGACCTATATGTCTAGGATCCTGAAAGTCGATAGTCCTAATGAAGACATGTTATCTGACTTTGCTCGATTAGACTGGATTTGTTCTAGTGTATATCCATACGTTGGACATACAAATAAAGTGAGCTGATGTTGAGTACTTCGGGTACGTCAACAGTGATATAGTTCCCTTGAAAATTAGAAAATGAGCAGGTGGACTTGATGAGAGTTCCACTCTTGAGTCCTAGGCTTTAAAAATTATTTTCTAATTTGTAAAGCTCACTTTGGATTTTCTCGGATTAAAAGAGTTGTAAAACAGAATTGCACGTTTCTAAGGCATTTTCATGCTAAAGAAAATTGTTATTTAGTGTGCTCTGTTTCACTTGGGACGTTGGTCCTAGTGGGAGCAAATCTTTAGACTAACTCGCATAGTTCAAAAGATAACCTTAAACATACGTTGTTTGGAAATCGTCAAACGGACGATTATGTCGTCATGAATCTGTGTTCTAACGGAGTTGATTGCATGCTATAAGTATGTTTTTGCTTCGAAGGTCATGGTAAATGATGATATGTGTTGGTTTGTGCTTCGTGCATGAACAGTGACATGTTTCTGGTCAATGGTGATAGACGGGTAATATACTCATTTCACTGATCTGAATCAGAAGTTAGCAGAACTGAGGTTACATCGATTTATATCGTAGTAATAAATATTTAGCTTTCTTGAAAATGTCAGGGGCTTCTAAAGTTTCCTTACAAAGACCATGTGATGTCATGATGCTAGTAATGGAACATACCTTGAGATTTTATTGGATTTCGGTTCGAATGTTAAGATCAAAAGTTTACTGATTTTTGGTTCAGTAACAAGAGGTTGATTTGTCACTTTTGTGATAATGGTTGCAAGTAAGATTTGTAGCTTATGCATAATATGATCATTGGGAGTAAGCAAGTCGTTGCTATGTCCAAATGATGAAGTTGCGATCTACTTGGTCCAAGTTGATCACTAGGCAACTAGATCAGATGATATACCCAAGGATTGGTGCTGAACTTCGAAGTTTAGCTGAAGCCAAACGTATAAGATGATGTCAAGTTCAGATCTTGACATTTTCTAATCCTCACTGAATTGTTGTAATTCATGAGAAGTATCACTATGGAAGCATAGTTTAACCACTTTGCAAAGTGATAAAGGGTAGATGAAATGCATCCTTTAAAAGGTATTCTACTAGCGAGTGAGAGAATAGGTTCAATGGGACCTGAGAAAAGACAGAGTTGTCAGAAGAGGATGTTTCCTTATCTGAAATAAAGTGACACACCTTGGGGTATGTCCAGGATGATCATTGAGGGATTGTCCAAAGAGAATAGATGCTTATTGCGTTAGGCACTTCTCTTGAGGCTTCGAGGGTAATCTGTTACTTGTAACAGATCACTACATTTTTTTGTAGATTGCGTTCTACAAAATTTAGAAGCTTAAAGCACAAATTCTATTGTGTTGTTTGAATTTCATTATCTCCTAAGATCAATATGGATCTAAGGGAGTATAAATGGATGTTGATATATAAGATGAGCTTGTTGGTTAACATATATCCATGCTTTCTCTCACATTGTGTGATGGAGAAATCAGATGAAATTCAAAAGGTTTTCTGTCTTAAATTCTTTTGGTGACTGAAGTTGCACAAAATGGTAAAATCTAGGCACCAAGCATTGGTTTCTGCTGAGTGCGTATTATGCTGATTTGTGGAGTAGTTCATTTGTTGGACAATCCTTGGTCAGTTGCTTCCTGGAGATGGCACAAGTGTCATGTTAAAGGCTAAAGACATAAGATGATCTCTGGGAGATGTACTTATGATTGAGGGTCACTTGGTGAACCTTAAAATATAGAATAAGCTTAACAGCTAGTTCTTGTAAATTTTAGTCTTATCTGTTTAGTTGCATCAAATCCATTTGGATAAAAGGTAAGATGTAGAGTGTGTGTAGTAGGCATGAAGCTAGGTACATGATCACATTCTTAAATCATCTTGGAAATGCGAACTTCTAAGATTGATGAGAGCAATCTGATAAGGAAAATGAGTTTTTGTAGCTCAGGGATCCTTAATCTTGATTGTGAGACAGTTGTTAAGACAATTTAGGATGAGTTTTGATTGATGAAACCACATCATAGCATCTGGTAGTTCAATCATTACATCGTCCTATGATAGTTGTAATACAAGTCTAGCCACATTAACATTCAGGATATTCTGTATCAGTCATGATCTAGTGTTCCTGAGAATGTTCAGAGCTAAAGAAGTTTCGTTCTTGGCTCACAATTTGCTGAACAAATGTGTTTCGAGTTCAAGATTTCCATCTAGAACAATTGTGAGCATATCGAAACCACTTTAGAGTGGGAGTTGTTTTGAACACGAGATATCTCAGAAACACATTAGATGTGGTTGCTCCAAAAGTATCCAAATGATATAGCACTAATCACCACTTAGAGTCTGCGATCTGTTGGTAGATCTAAGACACAACCAGCGGATGGTGATGACAGATAATGAGTCCATGGAAGAAGCCATGTTTCGAACTAGTTTCTATCCTGCCTAGACATAAAGCAATGAGATAATTGGGTTCTTAAAGCTTTATAGGCGAGTGATCCATTGAGAGTTATACCCTAGATCAAGAGAGTTAGGTTGGAACCTTCTCTCTACATGGTTAGATTGTGTTCAATCAGACTGATGAATGGCTACAAAAGCTTGTATCCGTTTACAAGTTGACCTAGATAGCAAAGTTTTTCCCAGTGGGAGGACTTTTGGAAATTCGTTTTCTGGAAAAGTTTCTGGTAAGGTTTTGAGAAAGACACTAGTCTTGTACTCACACCTATATAAGCATTGAAACATGCATATCTAGATGACAATGATAAGATGTTTTGTACTTTGTGTTCAAAATATGAATCATTGTAAGTATGTCATATTGGAAAGTTTAACTTTCTGATGTTGCAGATGACACACTAATAGCCAACTATGTTGTGATTCTAGCATGACAACTTTGATACAATTGTCAGGTGAATCTGTTAAATAGAAATTGGGTAGTTGTCTATGAGGTTATTTCGTATAATCTCAGGCATGTCATTCTTATATATGGAAATGTATAAATGGACTTATATAGGAAGTGGATTAAGTGAGGAACACTTGAGAAACTGAGTGCAATCTCGCATTTTGTCGTATGCTGAGATGAGACAAGCGAACATGTGTTTGTTTACAAACTGATTCGAGTCTTATGCACTGAACACAGTAAATGATTGCAGAAGCACTCTTGTAAACTGTGTATTCTGTTATGGTGGATGATGTCTATGTCCATGTTGGAACATAGATATGGATCTTAGTGATCTAAGGGAAGAGACATTGATGAATGTATCAACATCAGTCAATAGGTCTTATCTCTAAGGAGAAGAGACGTTGTTGTCTAGCAAGAAATGTCATGCTTATCCTTCCACCACGGAAGCTGAGGTTCTTACATCATCAGTAGCTTCCGAGGAGATTATGAAAAAGGATTCTCCTGAAAACACAAAATTTGGTTGTGGGGAAATATGGTGAGCGGATGTCATGACATACTTACAATGATTCATATCAGGGCATACTTACAATGAAAAAGGATTCTCCTGAAAACACAAAATTTTTGTCAATATCAGGATTTCCAAAGGATGTTGGAGATCAAATGATATTCAGATCAAATCCTGTCTAGTTAGAGAGACGTTGTTCAAGAACAACGTTGTCATAATATGTTTGACTCTTGATGGTTATGCGAGCCACCTCTCTGATTTGAGTTTTTAGCAAGTGGGAGACTTTGGTCTTAACTCATATGTTGTGCCATTGACATGGTGAAAACTGGTGATGTAAATATGAAATATGTTACATGTCACTGAACCATAGTTTGTTCTCTCACACGAACAAACGTTCCTATAAGTGTTCGTCACTATAGATGTAAGGTATCTCAATTCTTATGGGAACGGAATGAGATGATATCCGCCTTGACTATCTTTGGATGTCAGGATGAAGTCTCTCCGGTTGGGAAAGACTGAATGGGTAATTCATAGTAAGTCATTTATATGACTCGTAACTATGCTCCTGCACCCATTGGTTCAGAAAAGCAAGGTGTTGTAGGGTAAAATGGTTCTCAAGTCTGCGTGACTATGAGATGAACACCTTTACATGTTGAGTGGACAACGCTTTAGAGAAGTGCTCCCTGTAGCACACTGTCATACTAGTGTGTGCTAGTCGACCCTATGAGGTGATAGATTGATCCCATCTCTATCACTGTGTGAGCTAAGATATATGTAAACCAGGCAACCCTTAGTGACTAACGGCTTGGGTTACTGATTGTGGTGGTGATGCGCTACTTTGGTTGTGTTTCGATGGCCATGAGTGATGCGGTCTAAGTGGGGCATTTCTGGGAAAGTGGTCATCATTTACATGAAAGTAATGCCAATGCGAAAGGAAGGTATTATGAGTAATCGTTGACGAAAATGGGATTTGCTGGATCCGACAGTTATGTATTGTTGTGAATCGCCATTACAGTTGAACAAAACTGAGAGGGATCCAGTTTTGTGTATCAAGTAGTCCGATGAAAGATAATCCTAGGGATGCAACAATACTTTTCAACTAACGTTGTGACCTAGTCCCTAGCGAGATTTTTATGTAGGTAGTATTGCCGGGTCGCACGGCCTATACACGACGAGTATGAGAATGAGTTTTAGGGGAACGTAATCTTTTGTGCGAGTGGGAGATGTTAGAACTATTTGATATAATTCGGACATAATTAAATGTACGCCCAAAAGATAATTAAATAGCCTAATTTACGTAATTAGGTAAGTAATTCTTATTCGTTAAGAATTACCTAATATTAGGATAAATAATATATATTCGTTATATATTAATTTATCTAATATATATAAAGAGAAAAAAGGAGAGACTCCTCACTCCTGATCTCTAAACCTAGAGAGTCTGTTCGTCAGATGTTCTCTCAGGAAAAGAAAACCCACATAGATTTCTCTCCTTCGTGGAGAGAGTCTCCTTCCTCTCCAACGCTCTCCCATGGTGTGTAGGCTGTGAATCGTAGGTTCCCATTGTATCATATTTGAAATCCCTGCCTTTTCTTATTCTTGTGATTGATTTTAAGAAAACTTATCCCTGCCTTTTCTTCATGAGCCCCAGAATTTCAATACAACAAGTAAAGCTCAACGATCAGAAGAAGCTAAGCTGCAATCATTTGACTTAACCTTGTTTTCAGTAATTCACAAGACAAGGACCAGATCTTGATGCATGCTTCAACTTCAGACTGAATTGGTTGACTCCCTTTCATTCATCAGAAACTTACCTAATCTGTCAGATGTCTCCCCAACTTGTCAACCAGCAATAATATTGCAAAAGGAGTCTGAGAAGAGAAGCCTCTATATTTGATTCGTGTTACATCATATTATTGGATAGGTTTATTATTTAAAGTAAGTATTAATAATTGGCAGTATCTTTGTTTATTTATTTGTTATAGAGTATCCACGAGTAGGATAAATGCTTAGGAGTCTGAGCTAAAATATGCACCTGTTATAAAAAAAACACAACAAAGAAAGTGCTATGGCAGGCACAAATCTTTAGTGGAAAATGATTTTCACCATTGACAGTATCTATCTTTGCTTATGAATATTTTCAGGCGTTCAGGTTCCAAGTGAATAACGGAATTCTAAATAAGAGCTGGATTGATGATCCATGTGGCAGTGAGCTGATCTCATTAATCCCATTCTTCGAGACCTTGGCTGCTGCTGATGATGTTCGTCCCATAATTGGCAAGACCTTCGGTAACAAGGAATTAGAGCTCCTTGTCCTTTCTTTATTACCTATGTTAACACTTAGCCTTTCTTCCTCAGTTCTTGCAAAAATCAGACTTGCTTCTTTGTAGTTTTCTCTCTTATTATAGTTATCCTAGTTTGCAAAAATCAGACTTCCTAGTTTTCTTCATCAATTGTTTCTATCCTTCGTCCACTTATTATGAGATCATATAATGAATGCCATATTTTTTGTGTCGTTGTGATGAATCGTTTATGTTGTGTCTTTATTCCTATCTCTGAACTGCTGCGGAATTCATGGAAGGAAAGAATCTTCTTATATTCTCCTCAAGGGATAATAATCTTATAAACTATTTGACGAAGAGATACAACAATAGGTAGTTTGGAAGTATCTATCCCTATTATTGAATTCCTAAGCATGTTTGATGCTTTAATTAAAGAGTTCTTTGAAGTAGGATAGTTGTGTAGGGTATTTTCTTGTCATTTCTCTGTAAAAAATTCACTTGTATTTGATACTTGTAGCAGATTACTATCTCATCTCTTGTTTCCTGTTAAGTCGCTTTTAAATCCCTATTTAAAAGATGAAAATGCTCTTACTGATGGGATTTTAGCATAATTATCTAGTAGAATAGAATATATAATGAAAAACATAGGTGGTTAAATAGAATATTGAAGTTGGTTTTGTGAAAGGAATCACTTATGGGATGGTTTTGGACAATGTAGTTAAAAAGGAAAAAAAATTGTGTTAACAATATTACTGGTGGGGTTGAAAAACATGTCTTAAATGAGCATTGATATGTTTCCCCAAATGAGGTAATCTTTCACTTGTTCTTTTTTGCATGGATGACATGAAAATCTAAAGAATTTTCACTGATTGTTGCCATGAAAACCTAAAAGAAAGGGTCATTTACTAATGTTAGATCATGAGATTGATTGTAAAGTCCTCCTTGAGGGTTTCATTCACTAGACAAAGATAAATATAGGTTATAAGATATTGGGCCTTTGGGCCCACTATACAATATGAGACCTATGTAATCTATCAAACCCCCGCAGTCGAAAGTGGAAGGTCCCGTACTGTGAGACTGGACCGAAAATCAAGGAACAACTGCCGAGGTAAACCCTTGGTGAAGATATCAGCGTACTGATAGAAGGACGGGACATGAAGAACACGAACATGTCCAAGAGCAACCTTGTCCCGAATGAAGTGGAGATCGAGCTCAATGTGCTTCGTTCGCTGATGCTGGACTGGGTTGCTGGCCAGATAGACGACGGAGACATTGTCGGTGTAGACCAGGGTGGCTTTCTGAAGAGGGCAGCGAAGCTCAAGAAGGAGATTGCGCAGCCAAGAGCACTCGGAGACAACGTTGGCGACACCTATGTACTCTGCCTCGGCGCTAGAGCGAGACACCACAGACTGTCGCTTTGTGGACCACGGCACAAGGGTGTCGTTGAGGAAGACACAATAGCCAAAGGTGGATCGACGTGTGTCAGGACAGCCACCTCAATCCGCATTTGTGTAAGCGACAAGGTCAAGCCGAGAGGAAGGGGTGATTGTGGTGCCCAGCTCGAGGGTACCGCTGATGTACCGGATGATCCGCTTCAAGGCCTGAAAGTGCGGTTCCCTGGGCGCATGCATGAATAGGCATATCTGCTAAACGGCGTAACTGATGTCTGGCCTAGTGATTGTAAGATACTGCAATGCATCGGCGAGACTCCGGTACAACGTCGGATCATCAAACAGAGGACCAGAGTGAGCACTAAGCTTGTTGGAAGTATCCACAGGGGTGGCAACTGGCTTGCAGTTACTCATCTTGGCCCGAGCAATAATCCTGGCACCATACTTACTTTCAGAGAGAAACAGCCCAGACGCATGACGCTGCACTGCGACACCCAAGAAGTAAGACAACGGACCCAGATCTGACATGGCGAACTCGGCACTCAACTGGGAAATAATAGATGTCCGAAGAGCATCAGAAGAGGCGGTGAGGATGATGTCGTCGACATATAGTAACAGAAAGGCCATGTATGTGCCTCTGCGATAGATAAACAGAGACGTATTTGAGCGACTACCAACGAAGCCCAAGTGTAGCACATGAAAAGCAAAGCGCTGTAACCAAGCCCGCGGAGCCTGTTTCAGACCATACAGAGAGCGCTTCAGGAGATACACGTGCTTGGGACGATCAGAATCAGCGAACCCCGGCGGTTGAAACATGTAAATTGTCTCATTCAGATGGCCATACAGAAAGGCGTTCTTGACATTCAGCTGATGGATGGCCCAATGCCGCGACAATGCTAAGCTCAACACCACTCGGATAGTAGCAGGCTTAACCACAAAGCTGAATGTCTCATCACAATCAATACCTGCCTGTTGAGATCGACCGTTGACGAGAAGACGAGCCTTGTAGTGCTCCAATGTCCCATCGGAGCGGAACTTGTGGCGGAAGAGCCACATGCGGCGAATGACATTCGCCTCAGAGGGGCGAGGAACCAGAACCCAAGTACCATTCCTTGTAAGGGGCCTGTATTCGTCGAGCATAGCCGCCTGCCAATTTGGGTCAAGGAAGGATGTTTTGTGGGAGGTGGGGATGGGGGAAAGGGAGGTCGGGTTTGAGGCAGGAGGTGGTTGGGATTCAGTGGGAACGGCAGGAGATGGTGCGGCGGGCGCCGCAAAGTGCTGCGGCCGCGGCAAAACACCCGCGGCATATTGATGTGCTACAGCCGCTGCATGATGCTGCGGCCGCGGCATAGCACTCGCGGCGTGTTGATGTGCTATGGCCACAACATGATGCTGTGTCCACGGCATCGGGTGTGATCGGGGGGGGGGGGGGGCAGTCGAGAGGACGCAGGGAATGGGATGGAGGGGTGATGTGTGGCGTTCATGGAGACGATCTGACGAGGTCTGAAAACACCGGAGATGCTGCGGGTGTGCGGTCTGGTGGGAGGAGAAGGGAAAGTGAGGGAAGGAAGACTCTGACTCAGACTGAGACACAAGAGGTGTGGAAGGAGGAGAAGAAAAGGGAAAGCGAGACTCATCAAACGTGACATGACGTGACAAGATGAACTTATGGGTCTTTACATCGAGGCAAAGGTAACCGCGATGATCAAACGGATAGCCAAGGAAGACACAAGGAGTGGAGCGCGGGTGAAGCTGGTGAGGGGCGGTGGAGGACTGATTTGGGAAGCACAAGCACCCAAAATTACGAAGGGGATCATACCTAGGCAAGGTGCATTAAAGTGCATGAGTTGGCGAGCGATGGTGTAGGATATTAGATAGGAGAATGTTTAGGAGATAACATGTGGTAGATAAGGCATGAGGCCAATAGAAAAGGGGAATAGATGCGTGGAAGAGGAGAGAGCGCATCATGTTGCTAATGATTCTGATGATTCGTTCAGCCTTGCCATTTTGTTGGGAAGTATAGGGGCAAGACAAGCGATAGGAGATCCCATTTGTGTTGAAGAAAGTATGAAAGTCTTTGTTATCAAATTCGCGGCCATTGTCACACTGGAAACATTTGATAGATGTGTGAAATTGTGTTTTGATGTAAGCATGGACTTTAGCAAAGATAGGAAACACTTGAGACTTAAACTGCAACGGAAAAACCCATAAGAAATGACTATAATCATCCAGAGGTAGTACTTGTGACCCTCCTTACTAGGTATAGGAGATGTCCAAATGTCACTATGAATTATATCAAATGGTGCAAAAGTAGTGTTAAAAGACCGCTGAAAAGGTAGTCTGGCATGCTTGCCTTACTGACAGGAAGAACATAAACTAGAGCAATGCTCTTTATTACATTTGACTGGACTTTTAGAACGAAGCAAATCTAAAACGGTAGCACTGGGATGGCCAACGCGTGCATGCCACAGACTGGACGACGATGCCGAGAGGGCGACTGGACACGACGGAAGGGATGGTGAGGGCGACGACACATGATAGAGCTCCCCGGTGCTGTTACATCTCAGGCGAGTAACCCCCGTAGTAAGATCATTCACAGAGAAACCAAACGGATCAAACACAAGAGAAACATTATTGTCAATGGTGAACCGACGGATAGAGATAAGGTTTTTGACAAGTTTGGGGGCAATGAGGACATTGTTGAGGTGTAAAGGGTTGGTTGGGGTCAGTAATGTGGCGTGGCCAATACCCAAAGTAGCAAGGCGACCACCGTTGCCGACGATAATAGAATGTGCAGGACCCTTAGAAGAAAGAGAAGAGAGAGTAACTGAGGAATTCGTCATATGGGAGGTCACGCCAATGTCCATGTACCAAGGGGAGTCAGGAGGTGTCAGCTGCATAGAAGAGAAGGCGTGATGCACATCAGTCAGAGCATAGGCCTGATCAGACGAAGATAGGTAGGCCTGGTGACCGGCGGATATAGGAGCTGGACCCAACAAGCCCGCTCCTTACTGATGGTGGGGATACGGGCTCGGTGGGCATATTGACAAAGGCGGGTATCCATAAGGCATCCAGGGAGGGGTGAAGCCGGGGACGGGAGACCAGGGGGCACGAGGAGCATCCGACCAAGGCTGCGGCCGCCGCCCAGTGCTGCAGCCGCGGCCGCCGCCTCTCTGCGCAAGCTGATCGTTGTTGCGGCTTTGCTGTGGGGCATAGGTTTCGTCCAGGTCGCTTGACGAGACCAGTGCAGTTTTGTCCTTGGCGGCGTCAGTGGTCTGACGGTGAAGGCGAGTCTCCTCCAGGATCAACTGAGACTGGGTCTTCTCGAAAGTGGGGAGAGGTTCCGTCTGCTGAATATGAGTAGCAGCTGCATTGTATTCAGATGGAAGGCCCGAAAGTACCTGGAGGACAAGGTGAGTAGCGCTAGGTTTGGAGTCGACGGCGCCCAATTGATCAGAGAGGGTTTTGATATGCTGACAGTAGGCGGATATCAACGGGAAAGACGCAAGTTTGCAAGTTGAGAATTCGTGCTCAAGGTAGACGGCACGGGTGGACTTGTTGTCTTGAAAGAGATTCTGAAGCTTGGTCCAAGCACTCAAGGCATTGTCTTTGGGGTCGAGGATGGTCGTCAATAGATCTTTGGAGATGGTGTTGAAGATCCATTGAAGAACGATGGTGTCGAGTTGAGCAAATAGATCGTCGTCCTCAGTGGTGGGACGAACGATAGAGGAATCGATGTGGTGGAGGACCTTATGAGCCTTAACATGGGTCGTGAAGAGGTGAGACCACATGGTGTAGGAGCTAGATTCATGATCAAGGATGATGGGGATGCAGTTTTTTATGTTGGAGATCGTGAGAGCGGAGTGGAAGAGCTTGGTAGGAGGTGGGTCAGCCATTGGGACAGGAGGGAGAGAGAGGAGTCGAGAGGGGGAGGTCGGCGGCAAGGGGAGGCCGAGAGGGGGGGAGGTCGGCGGCAGGGGGTGGCCGGCGGCTAGGGTTGGAGAAGAGGAAAGAGAAAAATTAGGGTTCCAAGGTCTTAGGCAGTGATACCATGTTAGATCATGAGATTGATTATAAAGTCCTCCTTGAGGGTTTCATTTATTAGATAAAGATATGTATAAGTTATAAGGTATTGGACCTTTGACCCAGTATACAATATGAGACATATATAATCTATCAACTAAAATCTTAGTCCTCGTGTAAGCTGGACAATGTCCAAATACCCCTCATGGTAGAACCTCGTTTAAGCTAATTACCTCACGAGTATAGGCTGCCCTACGGTACCTTAAAATGTTGTAAATATTTCTAAAGTTTTTCAATATATTTTAACCTTCAAAATCAAGTCTTAGATTGAAGTGAATTTGCACAGTGCATGATTATTGATTACTTTTGCTAACAGTGGGAGTAAAACAACGGGTGTGTTTGGATTCCATTGCATTTTAATTATAATGTAATTATTTTACCTCGTTTTATGTGTGTGTTTGGTTCTGAAATTGAAAATCTCGTAAAAATCGAGGTAAAATCGTAATTTAATCAAATAATCACATAAATCGAGATAAAATAATTGCATTATAATTAATACGTTGTGGAATCCAAAAACATCATACTTTAAACACGTTAAAAATTGTGTTAACCAAACACCGCCTTATCAATTTGTATTATAAACATAATGCATTTGGAATCCAAACACACCCTTTGTTTTATTTTTCCTGCTCATCTCACAATGCAAGACTAACATTTTGAGATCTTATTATATGGAGTCAAATTTTCAGACTCTGCTATTACAAATACGTAAATATCCTAAAACTAAGATATTGTAATTTTAGCAAGTGTTGCTTCCGATTTAAGTTGTGGGAGGAAAATTGTAGTTCTGACCTATATGAATCAGTCACTTGCCTTAAGGGCCCGTTTGATATTGATATCTAGACATCAGATATCGGATATCAGCCTCCGATATCTGATATCTAGTGTTTGGTATGGATAGATATTGATATCACTTAAATTGATATCGATATCTGGTGTTTTGTATCATCCAGATATCAAGTGTTAAACTATGATATTCGTAAAAGTATGTTACATGCAGGCCTTGTAAAGATCATAAGTGGATGATTCTTAATTTCTTATGGAAATCTTAATATTGCAAGTACCTATTTTTTTGGCATTATTATTATATTTAGATGAGTTATTATGGGTAACAACAGGTGCTTCTCCTTTTGTTATCTTTCGCATTTTTACCGATTAATTCCTTTGCTGTTGCTATATCTGCTCTGTGTTCCTAACTTGCCATTTTTTGTGATTTCATTCAGGGAAAATCACAGTATTTTCCTCAACTCTCCCCCTAAGCTATAACATTAACATTTCCGCTTGTGTAAAGCAAACTAGTGTAAAAGTCTCATGGAAGACACCCTCTTAATGATTAATCTGCAGGACTCTTGGTGCACTTGCTCCAAGGGGCGGTCGCCTAGGGCCACTACCGAGTAGGGCCCCGGAGAAAAATTACGTTATATATATATAATTAGGGTATTATGTTTTATTATATTTACATGTAATAAAAGATTTACTAAAATTTATATGTCAAAAATACTCATTTGTGATATAACTTATTAATTTATTCAATATTTTGAATCAACGACAAAGAGTGTAAAAAAGTCTTCGTTTTTTCAGTTTTTGTTGTAAATGAAAAACAGGTGGTTTTAAGTTATTTAAGTGATTATAGTAATTTTGGGGATAAATTTACAAAATAACGATATGTTTTAAGTGTTTAATCATACTGGTTTACATTCATGGGAAAAAAATAGAATATTAAAAAATTATTTTTTTACCTTTATTTCTCACCAGAAAATTCACGTATTTTTAATCGGACTTGTAAGAAAATATAATGAAATTTAGTAATAAGTATATTTGTAAATCTAAAAATCCCAGTCTTTTATTGTGTTATACGTACCGATAAATTGTCACATTAGTCATACTCATATACTACGTTAAAGTCTATAATTTCCCTTTTAGTGATCAAAATAAAATCCGAATTTAATAATGGTTAAATAAACTAAAATTTTGCATTGTTTAATAAACTTTTATTAAAAAAATTGAATATATTAATTTATCAAAAGACTCGTATTTTGCCTCGCCTCGGGCCCTAAAACTCTCAGGGCCGGCCTTGCTTGCCTATATTTGAAAATCAATTTTTAGAGCAAAGATTAAACATTCAGATTTAAATACCTTAACCCTGAAATAGTAGGAGAAAAGAGAAAAGAAAACTCAATGCTCTATCTCTACTGACTTCGACAGAAAGTCTTTCTACAAGCATGAATGACTTGTAGTTTCCGGTCTAACAATGCAATCAACTAGAACAGTCTTAGGATGGTAACTTTTTTTTTATTTTTTTTGATTTTAAGGTTAAAATATATTGCAAATAAAGAGGAGATATTTACAAGATGTAGGTTTCTGGGAACCATTGCATCAAAATGAGGTTTGAGCCCTTGGTATGCTAGCTACTCCGTCAAAAATTCTAAGAAGAGGCAATGCGGTGTTCTAGATATAAAATCCATGTGTGGGTCCTATCTCATCAACCCATGGCTATCAGAACTCGGACACCCACTAGTACATACTACTCAGATTTGCCACCTAGTTCTAGTTTATAATTGTATTCAGGGGTGGCCACAGGGTGGGGCGGGCGTACGCGGCCGCCCTACCCTTCGACCCACGCGCCCTGGGGTTTGGAAAAAAAAATAAAAAAACATTTATATATATGTTAGTGTTGTAATAAGTAAAACTATGATGAATATAAAATCAATTAGTCTACTTTGCTTAGTTGGTTGATGGGAAGGAAGGAAATTAATCTTAGATCCAAAGGTTTGGGAGTTCAATTCCCACTAGTCTTCATTTTTTAAAAAAAAATTCACCTCCCTAAAAATAGCTTTTTTATTCTTTTTTCAACTTACACCCTGCACTTTCTTTGTTTTTACCCCTTATTTAATTATATTCTCACTTCCCGACTTCCCTATTTTATACAAAGTATCTAGCTATAACTAATTAAACCCCATAAAATTGGTGAAATTAGCCTCCTTTTTTTAAAAAAAAAATTTGCCTCCCTCAAAAAAGTTTTTTTATTCTTTGTTCAACTTGCACCTACTCTCTATGTTTCTACCTCCTTATTTAATTATGTTCCCACTTCTCGAGCTCCCTATTATAAACAAATTATCTAGCTATAAACTAATTAAACCCCATAAAATTGGTGAAATTATGATTTGATTATGAGAATAAATTTTGTGAAATTTTCATTAGAGTTTGTGATTTTGAGAATAAATTTTGTTTTTTTATTGTGTATGTGATTTTGAGAATGAAATTTATGAATTGAATTTGGGGTTCGTGAATTGAATTTGTGAAGCTTTACGCAATATTTGTATTTTCCTAACCTATATATTCAAATCACAATTTCTATAATGTCTTTGGAAACCAAAAGATATTATAAAGTTGATGAGTTTACAATCCTAGCTAATATGCAAAAGCCTTGAATTTAGCATGATTGAATTTCGATAAATTTACACTTCTAAATATGACAAATGCCTGAATTTCCAATGAATGACGAGAAACAACTATCATAGCAACAAAGCAAATGTAAGTCTACTTTTCTATAATCCACTGTTAAGTTGAAAGTCGTAGCTTAGGTAAAGGAGTTTATTCAAGGTCAATATCTCAGTACACATTAGAAAATTTCGCCCCACCTTTCGAAGGATCCTGCGGCCGCCACTGATTGTATTCATAGAGCAGGCCTTTCAAAAGAATTAACACAAGGCCAGGTACAATGATTACTGGCTCTGTGGAAGCATGTACTTCTCTCCTTGCATATGGTGTCCAGACATGTCAAAAGGTTGTAATTTGCATCCTGGTGGACTTGAGGATTTGATGTAGAGGAGTAGCTGCTAATGTGGATTGTGGAGGGCTTGCAGTATGAAGGACCTGTGATTGCGTGAAAATAAGGGGTAAGCCATATAGCAGCATGTACACGAGTTTTCACAATTTGTATGGTTTCTGATGTGCTCCATGCTTTGTCTTCAAAGCCTTTTCTGTTTCTTGCCGTCCATATGTAGTACACAGTTGCTGTTAGGGCCAATCTTGGAGCTCTGCTTTTCCATCCTTTCCATTTGGCATCCTTTGTTGTCCATTTCATAGCACTTGGTAGTGTTGTCATGCTTCTTCTTGCTCCTATCCAGCTCTTGATTTGTGTCCAAACAATCAGGGGCGGAGATGGGGTGCTCGAGCACCCCCCTAGCCGGAAAAAAAAATACAAAAAAAATTATTATTTTTACATATATTTAGTATATTTAAGGTAATATAACATTTTTAAGTGATATTTGAAATAGAAGTGCTATCTAGCTCAAATGGTAAAGGGGAAGGAAGAAAATTAAACAGTCGAATCTCAATCTCTTTATTTTTTATTTATTTTATTATATCATTATTTAGGGATTTCTTTCTATATTTTTAGTTTTATTTTTAGTTTCTCTAAAGTATTTCAATGTGCTATCTATCTCAAACGGTAAAGGAGAAGAAAGAGAATTAAATGGTGTTGGGTTCAAAACTCAAGATCTTCACTTTTTATTTTTTATTTGTTTTATTATATCATTATTTAGGGATTTCTTTCCTATGTTACACGGAAACAGAAACGGAAACCGGAAGGGAAACAGAAATGGGAAAACGGCAATACAAATTTTGTAGGAAACGGAAACGTCGAGGAAACGGCAATATAAATTATATGTTCATTTAAAGGTCTAAATAAGAGCAATAAACATATCACCAAGTGATACACATTGAATGCATCATTAAGGCTACAAATTAAAATGTTCAATATATACCGTGATAAACAGTGTCCTTACTCCTTAACAGAAATCAATACAGACATGTCAAATATATTAAATGTCTTGCAAATCAACAAAATAAAGTAACTTAGTTTAAAAATAACAACATAATCAAGAACAACACAAAGTAATTAATCCAACATCAATCTTCTACTTAGCTAACTCTTCCTTAAGTTCTGGCTTATCAAGAGAAAGTTCTACAAGTAAGGGTTACCGAAGAGAACTTAGAGGGAAAGAGCATCGAGCAAGTGAGATAAGGGAGGACCGAAAATGGAGGAGAAGTAGGTGGCAAGGATAGAAGGAAACTGGAGTTTTATACGGGAGGAAGGGAAAGTATGATTTAGGGTTTGATTTTTTTTTAACTATAAGATTCGTGGAAACGCCATCTGGCAAGTCAGAAACGTTTCTGACCAAAGAAAAACGGTCAAAGTTTTTGACTTTTTTCGTCAACGAAACGGTCAAAGTTTCTGACCTCTCAGAAACGTTTCTTAGGTGTTTCCCCGGAGTTTCGGAGTTTCTTCACATGCAGAAACGCGAAACCGCTATGAAATGGAATTTCGGGGTATCATAGTTTCTTTCTATATTTTTAGTTTCTCTAAACTATTTCAATTAAAAAATGTCATATTTAAATTTAATGTTTTCCTCCAATATTGTTTTAAAAGTAATTATTCTTGATTTTTTTTCCTATATTTTTCTGTTTCTCTCAACTATTTAAATAAAAATATCATAAATAAATCACAATTTTAGTATTTTTTTAATATTTTTGTAATTTTTTTCTTAATAGGTATAAAAAAATATTTTACGAATTTTTTTTAGCACCCTCTGGATTTCATCCTGGCTCCGACACTTCAAACAATGGTAGAGTAGGTACATGAGAAAAATAAATGCCGGTGAATTTCAATTGCAATATTACATAAGACAGTTTTGATTGATCTCCCTGTATGTTATAGAATCTTTGGGGGCCAGTCTCTTCCTTGCTGCTTGCCAGGTGATAAAGGAGTGCTTTGGAGTGGTGCTGAGTCCCAAATAGCCTCGCTCCAGGGAGTGGGATTAGCCTTTGATCTTATAGCTTCATATGCATCCTGTAGACTAAAATTTCCTCCTTTGACCCAACTCTGTATGAGATGTTCTGGACCTGTGGCGACTGTGTACTTCCAGCTAGGTTCTTGATCAAATCCCTCATTTGTAGAATCTTTTTGATTAATAGGGAGTTATTTACTTTGTGCACTGTCCATTGCCAAAGATTTCCTTGCTGCAGATATTGGTGGTGTATCCACCTTACCCATAGTGAGTCCTTTTCCTTCACAATGTCCCAGAGTATCCCACAAAAGAATGCTTTACTTCATTCCTAGCCTTTAAATTTTTGATTCCTAATCCTCCTTCACTCTTTGGTAGGCATACATCTTTCCATCTCACTCTGTGGGATTTCCATAAGAATGCTGCACAATGCCTATTTGTGTCTTTAATCATAGCTTCTGGGGAGGGCACAATAGAGAGCCAAAAAGCCTATATTCCTTGGAGCACAGATCAGATTAGTTCCACCTTTCATGATGTGTGCATTTCATACATGGAAGGGAAATAAAATACATCTTACGAAAGGGTTTAATTAACAATTTAACCTTGTTCATGTAATCATGGAATTACATAACATGAAAGAATTGAACGCCTAAAAGTTTGAACAGAGATTATAAAAGGGATGAGCTAGTAAATATTGGTTTCTAATGAGATATATGAATTGACCAATGCTGAAGAAGTGTACAAATCTCTACAACTTTTTATTTGTTCTTACTACACTTCATCTTCAGGGCTCTTCAGTGCTTTCAGCTTAAGATAACCATTGACAGTACCAAAAATCCTGCAAAAATTAAGCAAGCTAGTGAAAAGTAATTATCATAATGTTCTCTGCCAAGTGAAGAATTAAAGTATAAACAAGCATTATTCATTAACGCTGACTCAGTGTTTCTTTTTTATATTTCACAAATGGCATTTCTAATACCAATTTCTTGTTTCATCATTCATGCAGCCGATAGGATTAGGGAAGATCGCGAAGCTTATTAACGCTGAGCAAATAGACTTTCTGAGTTGATTATGATGAAAACTCTCAATGGTTGATATGTGATAATCTTACTTTCCTGTTTTCTGATCTTCATTGCAATATGTTCATGTTTATTACATAATAGGATGCAGGAGCAATCGGGAAGCAGATTGAAGATGGAATAAGACTTATAGGACGTGGTGTTGAACAGATTCAATGGTGGAATGGCCTATTCATCTTGAGGTGATAATATTTTTCTTGAGACCATCTTAATTCATTATTTGTTGGTTATATTTGGAAAAAAAGACATTCTTTGGAGTCAGGGTGCTTCATCCTTGCAAGGTATGACTAACCACAGGCATTATGTACATCCTTGTTTGGCATGATAGCTGAAATTTTGTTCTTTCGGATGAAGATTGGAAATCCACTACCCTAACGAACCCCGAAACATAGCTGATGGCACACCTTGAGTCTAGAAAATGTGATTCCCACCATACTAAAACTTTCAGTGTGGTGTTACTATCCCCTTTGCATGTATTAGACAAATTTAATTAGCGCGATTCATCATTAGGATTTTATGAGTTTTAAATGATGAAGAAATTGCATAAATCAACTCATAGTCATATTCATATACGATTAATCTTTTAGTTTCTTTTCTGCTGGTAATCATATTAAATTTTGTTTATCAAGTGCTCTGAACTTGACAGTAAAGGCACAATAAAATTCTTTGTGCTTTGAATTGGTTTCGGAATGATTTCCTTGATCGAAATTCAGGTATGCTTTTCATTCTGAATTGTTACACATTAGATATGCATATTGTACAAGACATTAGGCATGAACACATTTCATTTCATTTCGGTCCAGTTAGCTCTATGACAGCTGAGCTAAATTCGGGACGTTTCAGACTTTCAGGTATGTTTTTCATTGCTGAATTGTTGTTGAAAGTGCCCACTGCTGTTGCTGTTTTCTTATTGCTGATTTTTTTTTCTTCATATATTTTTTATCTTGTAATATGACCACTGTGTATGTGTTGCTGTTGTGTGCTGCCCAAGTGCCCGAATGTTATTGTTCATGTTATGTTTATGTTGCTCATGCCGTTGGGTTCGTGTGCTGCGTTTGTGTTGCTCTCTTTCGAACTTTGTCTATTTCGAACTTCATTGTTCATGTTCTGTTTCGAGTCGTATTTGAACTTTGTAATTTCGGGTTGTACTGCGTATGTGTTGCTGTTGTGAAATATTTTTTTGTTGGTTTATACTTATCAAGAATATTTTTTTTTTTGAAAAAAAAAAACTAAAATTGTGATTTTTTAAAAGGTTTTTTTTTTGTATTTAAATAGTTTAGGGTAACCAAAAAATAGAAGAGAACAAAAAATATAGAAAAAATCACGAAGAATTACTTTTAAAACAATATTGAAAGAAAAGGTTAAATGTATAATTTAAGCATAAATATGACATCTTTGAATAAAATACTTGATAGAAACAAAAAATATTGAGAGAAATCAAGAAGAATTAATAATATAATAAAACAAAAAAAAATTGAAGAGGTTGAGATTTGACCACAAGACCTATTAATTTTTTTGTTGGTGTATACTTATTAAGAATATTTTTAAATTTTTTTTTGAAAAAACACTAAAATTGTGATTTTTTAAAAGGTTTTTGTTTTCGGAAATTTCGCCTGGTAACCCTGAGGTTTCGCGTATTTCGTGTGGTAAACAAATATTTTCGATATTTCTCCTGGTAACCCTGGGGTTTTGAAATGTTTTGCCTCGCGCCCACAAGTTTGAATTTGTCCAATAATTGTGTTTTAAATTTATAGGCAGATGAGTATTGTAATATTAACAACTTTTGTGGAGGCATTTCATAAAAACTAACCTTTTCAACCTTGCTCAAGCTTGAGCGATACACGAACAGAAGGATACTCTTGAAGAAGCGATATACCAGACGAGGGAGACGAGCGAATTGCAGAGGCAGGGCATACCGACGGGCAACTGGTAACTCCCGAGGGGCGACAACCTGTGTCAGAGGGGCGACGGCGACGCAGGCGGTGGCCGGAGTTGGGGGTACAATCGGGTCCGGCCTAAAGGTTAGTTTTCTTCTTTCGAATTTTTCAATCGCATAACTCGAAAGTTCCATTCTATCTATCAATTTAGTTGTTGTTGACTGAGATTAGTGATCTAGGGCGTGAATTTGATCTCAAATATTCATGGCTTGAAGCTTTGAATTTAGAATCATGAATTTTAGGGTTTTGAGGTCCGAAAATTGGGGTTTTGTTGTTGTTGTTGTTTGTAGGGTCCGAATATGCACGAGTTCCTGTTAGTCGATGGTGTTACTGGAAGGGTTTTTTTTTTTGTTGTTGTTTGTTCGTGAAATCTTGCCATCCATGTGTGATGTATAATATATGTTGTATGTTTTGTTCACACAAACCACTCTTGAAATCTCGTTCAGGTAGGAAATTAAGCTTAGTTAGTTTTTTGCTTTTAAATCTTTTGATTGAAATTGAGTATCAACAACGGGACAGAGTGGCTAATGCATACTGGTGGAAGAACATCTCTTGCAACCAATGCTTTTTTTTTATGATTTGGATTTTTGCTGATCAGTTTGGCTTGACAAGCTGATAAACTTGTTAATTATGGATCTTGTCTTCATCTAGGTATTTCACTTGATTGACCTCTTTGTACTGAACTCTTTTCCTTCCACTTTTAATGACCATATAACTAATGGTTCCGATTATTTGCAAGCTTATCAGTTTCATCCTTGAAAAACATGACATGAACTCCATTACTGGCGCAAAATTTAATCCTTGTCATGTGACTCATGCTGGCTTATTTTGTAAGACACTAATTTTAAGCTTGAAGATCTCACACTTGAAAAGGTCGTGATTCATCAGCGGGGAAGCAAGGATCTGTTAGAAGCTGTAGAGATGACTATGTACTAAACCTTTAAACCTTGTATAGTCCGAGTCTCTCTACCATATCTGCTTCTTGTACATTCATTTCTACTACATTTTCATCTTCTGTCATGCACACTATCCCATATTTTATTAGTAATTTTCCGTTGTCTTTTGGGACATTGAGTGTTGGACATAACTCAAAATGAGTGGACTTAGAGTTTTCAATTTTAGAGATGTGGTGATGTTTCAAGCTACTTGGATTGGAGATGAAATGTAGTATGTGATAGAGGATTTGATGTCAGATTGGTTTTAATTTTAGAAATTTAGAATGACAAGCTACTTGCCTATTGGTTTTGATTTTTTTTCCTACAAATGTGTAGCCTATTAGCTCAATCGGTAGAGCAATGTGCTTAGGCACAAGATGTGGGTTCGAATCCCATATAGGCTATATACATATTGCATAAAGTGAGAAGAATACCAAAGAAGAAAAATAAATTTGTGACACTGGATACCAATGTACCATTTTATCAATCAACCTATGTGGGAGTCGAACCCACATCATGTGGGTAACACATTGCTCTACCATTTGAGCTAATAGGTTAAACAAATTTTGCCCATGTGCATTTAACTAGCATTATAAACACATTCAGCCATGGATAAACAAGCAATGAGGATTGATTATGCTATATCACCAACAATGACCTTGTATTATAAAGATGATCTCAAGCCAAAACAGTAATGGCTATGCAAGCATGGATACAAAACACAATGACACAAATAACAGAGAATAGGAGAAAAGCAAAAACCATACAAATTTCCATGATGCTCAAAGTCAAAAAACCCATTTAAAAATCCATCTCTAAATATATTAAACTAATATGTTTGAATCTATGACCGTTCAGGGCAATGAAGAAAATGAGAGAGCAAGGAATTTTCTAATCGAACAATGTATTGAGATATTAATCGAACAAAAATAACTCACACAAGCAGAATTTACTCGGCTTCAGCACAAGAACACACAAAAAAAACCCCAAATTTTCGAAACCCTAAACCCAATTTTCTAATTCGAAACACTCAAGCAACAATTGGCCACAATTTCATACCCTAGTAGTTAATCTTAATCAATCTGAACACGTAAAGAGAAGTTTCGGTAGGAAATTGGAGCTATTCAAAGTGCTTCGATTCGATTTGCAAAACTTACACATTAAAGAAGTTGGACTTCAAAGTGCTATCGTCCGCCGCCGCTAAGCCCAGAGCCTCCGCCACCATCCGGATCCGCTACCGCCCCCTGTCGGCGCCGACAGTAGCGCCTTCTTCTTCGCTTCTGTTACGTATTTTTCTTTGCTTATGTCGCCGCCGGGAGTGTCGATGGTGAGCAAATAAGAAAATAGGATTTATTCCTGAAAAAAACCCAACAGCTTTTCAATATTACAAAATATCACCCATCAAATTTGAAACTATCATTTTTCAACCAAAATAAAAGTTTTGGGCGCGAGGCAAAAAGCTTCGAAACCCCAGGGTTAGCCGGGGAAATTTCAGAAACTCTTGTTTACCACCTGAATTACCCTAAACCACAGGGTTACCTCGTGAAAAATCCATTTTTTTTTGCAGTTAAATAGTTGAGGGTAACCAAAAAATAGAAGAGAACAAAAAATATAGAAAAAATCACGAAGAATTACTTTTAAAACAATATTGAAAGAAAATGTTAAATGTATAATTTAAACATAAATATGACATCTTTGAATAAAATACTTGATAGAAACAAAAAATATTGAGAGAAATCAAGAAGAATTAATAATATAATAAAACAAACAAAAATTGAAGAGGTTGAGATTTGAACCCAAGACCTATTAAACTTTTCATTCTCCTTCCTTCCTTTAACACTTGAATTAGATAACACTTTTGTTTCAAATGTCATTTAAAGATATTATATTATCTTAAAAATACTAAATATAATAACATATGCAAAAAAGTTTATTTTTTTCTGTTTTTTTTTCCGCCAGGGGGGTGCTTGGGCACCCCCTGGATCCGCCCCTGCTTCGAATATTGGTTTAATGTTTTAGATTACTTTGCAATTCAGTTATTCAGGTATGAGCAAACGAGTTATTCGAGCTTGAGCTCGAATAGCCAAGCATGAACACCTGATTACTCAAGCTCGTTTGTTTGTATATCAGCCCTAACGTCGATAGATGTGTCAAAGAAAGTTGGGTAATTCGATAGAAAACAAGCACATATAAGCTCCACAAAATGATTTGTTTGAGCTCCACAAAATTATGATCGAGACGTTCTATAGCTTGTTGAAAAGCTGATTCAGATATCTACAACTATAGCGAAATCGAGCCAAGATATTGATGTCGACTCAATATTCCAACCCGGTATCCATATATTCCAACCCGGAATTACATAAATTGCAAAGTTTTGGGTTGGTATTTTAACGTTCTGAGTCGAAATACGTCTAATTCGGAATGTTGTAGCTAACTTTCGAGTTGATATTCGAGTCCCTTATGGGGTCGGAATGTATTGTTTGAGGATTCTAACTGAAATCCTGAAGTTCAGACCCATAATCTTTGTGGGATCTTTCCTTTTTCGATTTGGATGTGAGCTTTATCTTTTGGGATTTATCTATATTGTTTATTTTATGATAGCTACCTTAAGCTTAGACCTTGCTTGTACCCAAGTAGGGCTGGTGTATGAGCTGAGTAGTTCGACCTCGGCTCGGGCTTGAGCTCATTCATTTTCTAAACAAGTCGAGTACGAGCACATATGCTCATTTCAAAGCTCATAACGCTCGAATTTTGTGAAATTTCTAAAATTTATTTTGAAGTTACTATGATTTTAGCAAAGAGGTTTGCTTAATACTCGGAGAAAAACTCAGCTCGATCTCATTTATTTCCTAAACGAGCCGAGTATGAGCACATTTTTTAACCTCGGGTTCAAATTTAGCCTTGACTCGTTGTTAAACAAGCTCAAGAAATATTTGACTCATTCGGCTTGAATGACAACTCTATCCCCAAGAAATATCTAGCTAAGCTAACTCGTGTATAAATGTATAATGTTTCCACTTATAGTTGAATATACCTTAGATGAGTTTTATGATTTTATTTTAAACTAAGTTTATATATGTAGTTTTTTTTATTGATTAACAATAAAAACGTTAGTACACCACTTAAACGAGACAACCATCCAAATGAGAATTATCAAATGTTATGATGTTGGTCCAAAGTAAGTTTTATCCAAATTTCATATCATCTAATTTGATAACTAAGATTCAATAACTATAGTATATTTTGAATGGTTAGTTGAAAATTATTATTGCTAAAGAATGAATTCCTAGATAAATGGAAAAGAAAAAATCCATTAAAATAGTTTTAACTTATATTTTCAATTATATCGTCCTAGAAAGAATACTTACAAGTTACAAATCTATTCGATCATATAATATATATTACAAAACAACTAAAAACTTAAATATTTTTTTAAATATATAAGTTTTAAAAAGGAATATAAATTATAAAATAGAAAAATATACCACCTTAGTAAGAAAATTAATGGAAAAAGGATGGAATAAATTTAAAATTATTTATAACTATAACTTAATATTTAAAAGGTTAATAATAAAAAAATTCAAGAATTTTTATTATTATAATCTGATCATTAAACTAAATAAAGGATAAAATATGCTATAAAATAAATAAAAGAATAACCTAAAACTTGGGAGGGAAATAAAAGAAAATGTTATTTTGGGAGGGAACTAAAGAAAATGAAAATTTTAGGAGGAAACATCAACTTACATTTTCATTTAATTTACAATTTTACAAAATATTACTTTTGTTTATAAATAAGCATCGTTTGACTTTTTTTTATTAGGAAAAAATTCGACGCTCCGGATAGGCCCGGTGGGTCGAGAGGCCGAATAAATCGGCGACGGACAAACCGTCAAATATGCAAAAGACAAAAAACTACAACAAGACGAACCACCAAATTACAAGGGTGTAATAGTAGGCAAAGACTAGCATAAATGTTGAAAGAACAAGCGTAGTGTGAAGCAACTCATCCATCAGTTAGTAGAGGTGACGCAGAGAATCCATGGGGAACAAACTGGAAACCTCATATTTGGACTTTGTCAGCAAGCCTTCAGATTTCGATCACGTCCACGACCTCTCGCACGTCGACAAATAAGAAGAAACGCCGCAATATAAAGCTGCTAGACCTCGAAGCCAAACCATCACAATACCAAGCAAATCGGCAACATGCCAGAAACTACGGGTTCAATACGGATGTTACTCTTTTTCTTCTTCCAATTTTTTTTTTCCTTTTTTTCCTTTCCTCGGGAAACAGTCCTTGGGCCCCAAGCACATATCATGGGCTACTTTGGGCCCAAGGACTTGCCTTGGGCCCAAAGGGCATAACACAGGCTCACTTCGGACCACCCAAGCAAAGAAGCCAGCCAGTACACCCCGGACGGAGGAAGAGGCGACGGACCATCTGTGGGAAGATGGTGACGAGGACACCCTAAACAAGCGCCGACGACGGAGCACCAACAAGCCACTTCGAACCCAGACGAAGCACGAAGGAGGTGATTTAAAGTCGAAACAATGGGTGATCGCAAGAGCAAACCAGGAGAATCTGCTACTCGATTTGGACAGAGGATTGAGCGCAAACCCAGGAGATTAAGCGAACTCAGATATGTGGGTTGTCAATGGTGACACATCGGATAAAGGAATGAAATCTGAGAGCCACCGATTTGAGGGAAAGAGATTCCACTAAAGGGACCCTGCAACACCGTAAGAAATGAAGAAGCAGGGACCAACAACGCTCCAAGTGAGGGCACAAGCCAGCCACCAACGCCAGAGACGGAAGGCCAGGCGATAGAGCGGTGTTCGAATGAGGGGGATACAAAGATGGGACATGAAATTAGGGATTTGGTAAAGAATTCTGGGGAGGAACTGTACAATGAAGATCTTCTACTTCACTTCCTGCCAGTGGCGGAACTACTTAGTGGCCAGGGATGGCCCTGGCCCCCACAAATATTTTTGTAACATATATGTAATTATATATTTAGTATTATTTATATATGTAATTATATATGATATTAATAGTGAAAGAGTAAAATAATAAATAATTTAGTTTTTTTTTTTACAGTATGCAAACAGTTGGAGTCTGTTACGTAAATTGTAACAAACAACCAGGATCATCCCTTAGGATGATGGAGTACAGCTCCTTCGTAAGGGGAGATGTAGGATTAGTACAAACGATACCCTTTCTAGATATGAAGTCGGCTACTTTGTTTGCTTCTCTATAACAGTGTTTGAACTGGATAAGCTGGAATTCTGTAGCGATGATATTGATCTTCTCAACTTGATGAATTACTTCCCATGGAGTAGCGATCTCTTTTCTTATTGCTTTGATGATAGTCTAATTGTCGCTTTCAACGATAGCCTTCCGGATCCCTTTACCACTTGCATGCTTGATGCCTACAATGATAGCTTCTGCCTCTGTTTGTAAACTCGAACCCGGAGATGTATTTTGAAAGAATACATCTAGTAACCCGCTCTCAGAGTGACGAATGACCCCACCCACCTGGCATTCACCCGTGGGTTTAACCGAGCCATCTATATTAATTTTATAGATACTGCTCGGTGGTTTGGTCCACCTAGTCTTACGTCTGGTAGTATTCCGGGTTTTGTGGTTGTTTTCTACTTCTATTTGCGAGTTCCATAGTTTTATGTTTGAAATAATCTGAAAGGCTAGGTTGATTGTTGCATTTGGTTTTTTATTTTTGAAAATGTAATTGTTTTTGGTGTCCTAGATCGTTTGCCAAATAAAGGCTAACTCTTTGATTGTTGATCTGCTGCAACTCCTTTTATATTGAAGAATATACTTTATATCCTCGTCATAGTCTTCTTTGATAAGGAGAATTTTTCCGCTTATACTTTCATAGTTTTGGATTAGTTTCCTTGTAAATTCACAGTTGATGAAAAGGTGGTTGACATCCTCATCTATCGAGTTACAAAGTGAGCATTGTGATGGCACCCTATTGAAATGTTTGTTTAGCCTCTGAGTGGTTGATAATCCGTCTACCATTATCTTCCAAAGTAAATTTTTTATTCTTGGTGGTATATCAAGTTTCCATATCCAATTATAGCCTTCCATATTGCATTGTTGGTAATGGGGTTTAGCCAGTTGATTTGGTCGAGAATATACCATTCTTTTCAAGTTTCCAGATTAGTTTATCGTTGGTTTCCCAATTGGGAATCTGTAGTTGTAAAATGTGGTCAACAATGTGTGTTGGAAACAGTTGCCGCAGTTTTATTAGATTCCATTGCTTCTGATCGTTTATTAACTGGGAAACTTTGAGATTTTGATTTTCTAAACTTTGGTATTGACTTAGGTTGATTCCATCTAACCATGGGTCTCTCCAGACATTTATTTGGTTACCATTGCCTATTAGCCATCTGATGCCCCTGTTGAACTTTTCCCTTAAGGATAGTAGTCTCCCAAATTGCCAAGAAGTATTTTGATTATCTCTTTCATTTATTTGATCTGTTTGTAGATATTTTTCCTTTATAATTTTAACCCACATACTAGAGTTATCTGTATGAATTTTCCAAAGTAGTTTCATTTGTAAGCCTTCGTTAAGAGATTCTAGTTTCCTGATTCCCAATCCTCCTTCGTTTTTATTTTTACATATAGTGTCCCAGCTTAGCAAAGGAGTATGTCTTTGGGAATGTAGCTTGTTCCAAAAGAAGTTCTTGTTAATTTGATCTATTTGGTGTAGGATTCCTTTCGGAAGTAAGAAGTTTTGCATAAGGTAATTTGTCTTGGAGCTGAGATTGGCTTGGATTAATATGGTTCTCCCTGCTTGAGATATGGAAGCTGATTTCCACTTAGAGAGTTGTTTTTTTAGATTTTGTAATGCTTCTTCAAAGACACAGTTTTTTACCCTTCCATTGACAAGTGGTATTCCTAAGTATTTTTCAATTGTTTTAGATATGGGGATTCCCATTTGATGTGCCAGGGATGTCGATAGTGCCAGGCTAACATTTTTTGAGAATTGGATTGAACTTTTATTGTAGTTTATCGTTAGTCCAGAGATGTTGGCAAATCTATTTAGAGAGTTTTTGATGGTATGCAAACTCATATGAGATGCTTTTGAGAAAATTAATGTGTCATCTGCAAACGTTAGGAAGGGTATTGGAGTTCCTTGCTTAGTTAGCTTAATGCCAATTAAAGTATCTTCTTGTAATGCTTCGTGATGTAGTTCTCTTGCTAGACTTTCCATTACTATCATGAATATATAAGGGGCTAAAGAATCACCTTGTCTAATTCCTCTGTTTGGTTTGAATTGGTCACCGGCTGTATTGTTGGTCAGGACCGAAAAAGAAGAAGTGGTTATGCATTTCATTGTCCAATTGATCCAAATTGGATGGAATCTCATCTTACTTAGGATTGCTTCTATATATGACCAGTTGATTTTTTCGTATGCTTTTTCCATGTCAAGTTTTAAAGCCATATACCCTTTTTTGCCTTTTTATTTTGTGAAGGTGTGGAAAACCTCATGTGCTATTAGAGGGTTATCTTGTATTGATCTTCCTTCTACGAAGGCACCTTGGAAAGGGTTTATGATTTTTGGTAGAATTGTTTTAATTCTGTTTGCTAGTATTTTAGCTATAACTTTGTAAACCGTGTTACAAAGACTTATTGGTCTGTAGTTATTGATGTTTTGAGGATCCTCTACTTTCGGGATTAAGGCAATGAATGTTTGATTTATTTGTTTTAACATGCTACCAGAATGGAAGAATGCTTTGATTGTTTTGCAAAAAGAGTTACCCACAATATTCCAGTAGTGGAGGTAAAATTCTGGTGGGAACCCGTCCGGTCCCGGAGATTTATCCTCTGCCATACTATTGAGGGTGTCTTTAATTTCAGCATTGGTTGGTTGTTTTATAAGTAGCCGATTTTCTTCTGCAGTGATCTGTGGCTGAATGTTTGAGATTGTTTCTGAAGTAATTTTGGCTTGTTGTCTCCCAATGAATCGTTCAGCCATTTCTTTTGTTATTTGGTCTGTGATTTGTTGCTGGTCAGTTATGATCTGGCCTTCTTTGGTTGTGAAGGAGTTCAGTCTTCCTTTGAAGTTTCTTATTTTCACATTTATTTGAAAGTATTTAGTGTTTTTATCTGTTACATGTATATGTTTTACTCTTGCTCTCTGTTTCCAGAATTTATAATTAAAGTCTAGTAGATTTTTCCTTTTATTTTCTAGATTTGATAGTTTAATTTCTTGATTTGTGGTTAGGGACCCCAGGGAAGTAATTTCTGTAATTGCATTATTTCAGGTTCTATCTTTTGTAGTTGTTTGTGTATATTATTATTTTGATTTTTGAATCTTTTCTTAGTATTTATTTTTAACAATTGTTGTTTTTTCATGAAATTATAGGCTTGTGACCCATGAAATTTGTTGTGCCAAACTCTTGTTATGATTTCTTTCATTTTTGGTTGTAATGTCCAAGCCATCTCAAATCTGAACGGTGAGCCCTTTTTATGGTCTTTTGTGCCAATATCTAAAGTGATTGGGCAGTGGTTAGAGGAGGAGAAAGAATGGTGTAAATAATTTAGTTGTTAAAGCCTAAAGAATAACCTTTAATTTAGAGATTAGAGATTCAAGCCTTCATACCTATAGTTTGGGCAAATTTTTGTATCCATGTTTTTTCAAAAATTAAACATTTAAACTGAATTTTTTTTCAAAATATTCATAAAAAAATAAATAATTACGAAAATATTCACTGTTTTAAACATTTTACAAAAATATTCATTTTTTGCAGAGCCGTCAGAAAAACGCGGTTTCAGACCGCGTTTTATGGGTAATATGTGAAATTCGATTGGCGTCCGGGAGGATTTTTGAATATTGCTAAAGAAACGCGGTCGCGTTTCTTCACATAATATTATTTCAAAAATAAAAAATATATTTTAATTTTTTTTATATCAAAC
This sequence comes from Persicaria maculosa, assembly GCA_963922045.1. NCBI lineage: Eukaryota > Viridiplantae > Streptophyta > Magnoliopsida > Caryophyllales > Polygonaceae > Persicaria > Persicaria maculosa. Next base: position 21,339,549 of record OY998255.1, on the reverse strand, counting down.
ACACGCGGTTCTAAACCGCGTGTTTGCTTCATCCCCCTTCTTCCTTCAACAGCCCTTCAATGGCTTCTCCCTCCGCGCCGCCCTCCCTCTCGCCCTCCTTCATCCCCCTTCTTCCTTCAACAGCCCTTCAATGTCCACAGCTACCTACTCTCCTCCCCGACCTCCCTCTCGCCCTCGTCTTGCACCGATTTGGAATGAAATTCGGTCGAAAAAATTAGGGGTTATTGTCGACCTCCGCGCCGCCCGCCGGAGACGTCGAAAGCCACCTACCCTCCCTCTCGGGGCCTCTCGCCCTCGTCTTGCATCGACACCCCGCCCTCGCCGCCTGGATCGACACCCCGCCCTCGCTCTGGATTCTCGCCGCCGGGATTCTCGCTCTGGATTCGACCGGATTCCATTACAAATCGGCCTCCGACCTTGCTCTCGATCTCGACCTTCGACGAGCTCCTTTCATTTGTGACCACCCACCTTGCTCTCGATCGGAATCGCATCTGAAGGAAGAAGGGGGATGAAGCCATTGAAGGGTTGTTGAAGGGAGAAGCCATTGAAGGGCTGTTGAAGGGAGAAGGGGGATGAAGCAAACACGCGGTTCTAAACCGCGTGTTTGATATAAAAAAAATTAAAATATATTTTTTAGTTTTGAAATAATATTACATGAAGAAACGCGGTTTCAGACCACGTTTCTTTGACAATATTCAAAAATCCTCCCGGACGCGAATCGAATTTCACATATTACCCATAAAACGCAGTCTGAAACCGCGTTTTTCTGACGGCTCTGTATAAAATGAATATTTTTGTAAAATGTTTAAAACAGTGAATATTGTTGTAATTATTTATTTTTTTATGAATATTTTGAAAAAAAATTCATTTAAACTAACATTTTATAGTGTATTTAATACATTTTTATGATGAAGAAAAAATATTTTTTCAAGAAATTTTTAGTATGCCTTCCATTTTTGTTTTTACCAATTTTTTGAAAGAAATTAAACATGTAAACTGTAAATTTATAATATTTTTTTTAAAAAACTTTTTAAACACTTTTTTTATGATAAAAAAATCCTCATTTTTTAAGTATATCCCCTTTTTTTTATTTTTCATAAAGAAATTGCATATTTAAAGTATAAATTTATTGTTTTTTTAATATTTTTTTAAAAAAAATGTGCTTGATAAACAAAAAAAATAATGTAAAATTTCGGCCCCCTCATTACCGGGATTCTAGTTCCGCCACTGCTTCCTACTCCACTCCCTACATCACAAAAATATTTTAACATATATTTAATCTTAAAAAGATTATAAAAAATATATTTTTATTACTAACATTTATTTTTATATATTTATAAAATTTTATTTTGAAAAATCATGTTTTGGAATTTTTAATAATTATAATTTGTTAAATATTGCCTTTTTAATTTTAAAAAATTGTAAGACATAATTTTTCAAAATATAATTTTGTGAATATATAAAAATAGATGTTAGTAACATAAATATAATTTTGATAATTTTTTTTCAGATTAAATATATGCCAAAATATTTTTGTGTTGTAGGGAGTGAAGTAGTAGATCTCCGGGCAAAGGATTTGGCATATAGATTTGGGGAGGAGTTGTAGACAAATTAGGGATTTGACAAAGAAATTTGAAAAAGAATGGTTTGGCAAAATTCTAGAGAGAAGACATAAACTTTTCTCTAGAATTGGATAATATGAATGAAGTAAATCTATATATGGAAAGAATGGTTAGACAAAATTCTAGAGAGAAGGCGGAACCTTTCTCTCTAGAATTGGATAATATGAATCATAGTTTGACTTTTCAGCATTTATAAGAAGTTAAAAGCTTTATAAAATATTAAATTTTTAATTAATTTTTTTTAAAAAAAATTAAACTTAAAAAACTATATAAAAATTTAATTAAAATTTTAATATTTTATATGTACTTTTTAGCTATTTAAAAAGGGTAAAAAAGTCAAACGACAGTTTATACTACCTAACCAACTCTCAGTTCTCTCACTCTGCTAATTTGGGGCTAGGGCTCGAGCTCTTCTTCTTCTCCATTCTCTAATCGAAGCTCCTATTGTGCTTGGCTGCTTGGATCTAATCGAAGCCGGCGCTCTCCACTGTTTGGTTCGTCTCTCCACTGGTCTGGTACATCGACTTCTTCTCCTTTCTTTATTGCTTTCTAACTTCCTCCATCTAATTCGACCTCATATAGTCATATGCATTGCATATGTAATTTCTCATCCAAATACTAAAACAAAACACAGAAAAACAAAGCCATTGCTGCATCTCTGCTTTTTCTTGTTTTGGGTTAAAACTAGTCAAAACGAAAGACTGAGGAACCTAGTAACCCACTGGGAGAGAACTGGGAAGCTTCATTTGTTTCAAGTTGTTTACTGGCACTTGGCAATGTCGACGATCAGGTCAAAGATGCTTGAATATCCTCCCTCTTTACTTGGCATTTCTCTTTGTTTTAGCAAGTTTTAGTTGGGAAAAATTATTTATATTTGGGCTGATCCTTTTTTATGTTGTTTCTCCTTCAGTTGTAAGATCAGGTGAGTTGATACTCTCCAACTACTGTTTGAACATTTTAGGATATTTGCATTGTTAGGGTTTTAGATTGAGAAATGGGATGACAATGAAGGAAAAAGAGATCAGAAACATTTGTTTATATTTGTTGAATAAAACCTCTCCTATTAAATAAATGAACTACAAATTGCCAAGAATGAAACAGAAAAATGCAACAGAAAAACTGTATGTAGGCATCATATAACCAATTTTAATTTCTGCCTTAATCTTGGATCTTTATGTGCTACAGTTTTGCCGTGATGGAGATTCAAAGAAGCACCGTGAAATTTATCAAACGGATCGTCGTATTGGAGGCACAATGTGACCAGTTGAAGGAGGAGAAATGCAAACTAAAGGAACGAGTGATGGAGCTGGAAGGCAAGGAGAAGGAGATGATTGAAAAGTATGTGAAATTGAAGGACAAGTATGCAAAAACGAAGGAGGAATTCAATTCAAAAGGGTGCAAGTGGAGGGACAAAGAGGAGAGTCTTAGGGAGAAGTGTCAGCTGGAGGGGGTAGAGAAGAGGAAGCTGGAGATTGATCTTAAGGCAGCAAAACGAAGAATAACGAATGGTAGTGTTGAGGTGACACAGAAATTTATGGCCATGGGAAAGCATTTTCAGAGTTTGTTAGAGGAATGTAATGGCAGGATTACTACCCTATTAGCTAAGAATGAGGCTCTGGATAGGGATAATAGTAGGTTAGTCATTGATTTTGAGGCCCAGGTGGCCATGGAAGCCAGTAAGAAGACAGTGGAGTTAGAGAAGAAAGTTTTAGAGCTTGATGAGAAGATTCAACTTTTAGAGACGGAGAAGAGGGAAATGGAGGCCAAGTTTTTCTTGGTAAGCAAGGAGAAGAGTGAGGGGATCGAGAGGATTTCAAATGAGAAGACGGATGCTGAAGCTGAGAAGAAGGCTTTGGAGCTGGCTCAAAGGATTGAGGTCTTGGTGTGGGAAAAGAAGGAACTGGAGACCGAGGTTTGTCGAGAAAAGAGGGAAATGAGTGAGGAGATCAAGAAGGTTTTGAACGAGAAGAATGTTTTGGAGAGGGAGAAACAGGAACTTGAGGTGGAAACTAGGGAGAAGGATGAAAGGATCAAGGTATTAGAGCAGGAAAAAGAACGCTTGGCCATAGAGAAAAAGGAGATAGAGGCGAATTGGTCTGTTGTAAAGTCGCGGGATGATGTGGAGTTACCACATCGAGTTCATCCTGCAAGAAATGCTTGCATCTCAAGTACTCTTGCTGCACAGAACAACAACAACAACAACAACCCAGTATATCCCGTAAAAGCAGGGTCTGGGGGGTCAGGATGTACGCACTCCTTCCCCGAGCAAGTCGAGAGAGTGTTTCCGATAGACCCAGAACAATAGGATACCAGAACAACAAGAAAGCATTACTCATAGAGGGAAAACAATATCAGAAACGAAGCAGGAAGAAGACAGGAAAATAGCAAGGACAATAGAGCAAAACATCAGGACCCAAAACTCTATACATCCACGGCCCGAATGCACCGCCTCCAGTGGTCCCTGTCCGCAGTCATAGCTTCCGACAGATTCAAAAGATTAAGATCGTGCTGAATGACCTCCTTCCAACTCTTCTTCGGTCTACCTCTCCCCCTTTTGATATCTCCAAGATCCAAGCTCTCACACCTACGAGCCGGAGCCTCAGCCGGTCTCCTGCGCACGTGTCCAAACCAACGCAATCTACACTCCCGCAGCTTGTCTACTATACTCGTAACTCCCACCTTTCTCCTGATGTCTTCGTTTCTGATTTTGTCCAGTCTCGTGTGCCCACACATCCATCGCAACATTCTCATCTCTGCCACAGACAACTTATGTTCTTGAGCTTTAGTTGTAGGCCAACACTCAGAGCCATACAGAACAGTCGGTCTAACAACCATCTTGTAGAATTTCCCTTTCAGTTTAGCCGGAACTTTCCTGTCACAAAGCACTCCCGAAGCTCTTCTCCATCTTAGCCATCCCGCCTGGATTCGATGATCGATATCCCTGTCAATACCCCCATTGCTTTGGACGTAAGAGCCCAAGTACTTGAAAAACTCTTTTCTAGGGACTAGATCCTCCCCTAACACAACGGAAGTCTCAACATCTCTGTCTACCCCAAAACTGAACTGCACATATTCGGTCTTGGTCCTACTCAGTCTGAAACCCTTTGACTCCAACACTCTTGCTGCACAAAATCGAGGTATAATTGACTCTTCATTTTTTTTTTCAATGCAGATTCTTCCATCATTTTCCCATGTTATTTGCTCATATTGTATTGAAGATATATGGCTTGCTATGTTTTTTTCTTTCAGTGGCATTGAGCAATGCCACTTGAGAAGATTCAACTTCGGATCTCTCTTTCATAATAGATAGTAATCGTATGTTAAATACTCCTTGCTAACCGGAACTGATGTCTGTAAAATCTTCCTTTAACCATTGAAAGGAAACTGATCCTTTACACAAATGGATACTTGGATCTATGAACATAGCTTAAGCATCTCTTTTAAAATTTTAGAGAGACTTGTAATTTTGCTCTATTCTTTTCAGTAGAAGTTTGGTGCTATTGTATTTCTTCTTTGGCAGTAAAAAAATTCTGATTTGGCCTGTCCAATGAACACAAAAGGAAGTCTAAGTCATGAGCTTATTCAAGGGAAATTTTTCCTTAATCTGTTGATGTGTCCGGGTTGGACCAAATTTGAGTTCAGTTGGCGGTTCCTTATGGAGATAGTTGATAGACTTAGATATATAACAGAATCCAGGTTTATTGTGCAAGCATTCCTATACTTTTCTCTTTTTCTCAGTGGCATTGAACAAAGCACCGGAGACACATCAACTTCAGCTCTCTTTTTGTCATAATCGATTGTAATAGATGCTCCCTAGGCATAGAATCGAGGTCTTCAACTTCAACTTCAGCCTTTATTTACAAGCACATTTTGCAATTTTTTAAAACTAACTTTCTGTGGAAGGACCAGAACTTGTTGGACATGAAAAACGAAGTCAATGGCATTTTGGTCAATTTCATTTTTAAAAATGTTGGATAAGGATGACAAATCACTATTTATGACATTAGTGTAACTCTTACATACAAAGAGTATGATTAATCTAAAAGTCTCTTCGGAGACATCCGTTAAAATTGGAACTATACGGAGAGTATGATTAGTCTAAAAAACTTTCTGTTGGTGATAACTCCCAAGAATATTGGTACGCAACTCAGCAATCAAGAGAACCTAAGAAACTGGCTAACAAATTTACAATGAGGAAATAGTACTTTATGCTTTCTCTATTGAAACGGCAACCTATGGGATGGATTGGTAGATCGCTGATCTAATTCTCGCTCTCTTTTAATATCTCTATCGTTGCTTGGATTATGACATTGGGAGACAACAATATTGTGGTGGCTTATAGCTTTACCCGAGAGTTGATTATAGAACTGCACATGTCTGCTGCTCTGTTTTGTCATAATCAATAGTATCAGCTCTCAAATATGTGCAAAACTCCCTGCTAACAGCAATATAGCATTGGGCAGAAACTAATCCGTTCCACAAAGTGAATTCGTAGCTGTATGAACATAGCTTACTCATGCATTTTTCTATCAACCTAGATTTCCAGCTACTGTCATAGACTAGTAAACATTAATTTCCACGCTTGAAACACAGAACTTGCCTTTTCTTTATACTAGTCTATCTTTTGTTTGACACACTACATTCTGATTCTTTCTGTACAATGTAGCAAGGCTTGGGGATTTTTTCCTTTAGCATTTGAAAAACGTGTGTTGGTGATTTGGCTCTTCCAATGAACAGAAAAGGAAGCCTGATGCATATGATGTTATGCAAGGGAGTTTTGTCCTAAATCTTACCCTTTTGTCTTGTAGGCCCCAAATCTATTGATGTATCTGTCACTGGGCCAATTGTGAGTTTAGTTGGTGGCTCACAGTGGAGAGAGCTATTAGGACCACAGTGTCAAAAACGAAAGGTAGAAGGACTAGGAAGTTTTGTAGTAAAGCGGGTTGGAACCAAACGGCGAAAATTGGATGGCCTTGTGGAGTATGACATGGAAGGCTAAGTGTAACATGGCTAATGATGTGGTCCAAACTCTTGGGAGTTAGCTCGAGCCTAGATGAATTGCATTGAGCCTAGATGGCTTGATCTCCAACATGGGAGAGCTGCCGACCTTTGGGCCTAAAGCCAATGACATGTGACACGGCCCATCACCTCAAGCCCGGTTGCTTGGAAGCCTTGTGGATCTCTCTCGAATGCGTCTAGAGTTTGCCCATAAAAGGAAGCGCTCTCCTCTGGCGTCCGCGAGCTGCTTCACTTTTACTTTTCTCCAGAGAAAGAAAGAGAGATAGAGAGCGTAGAGAAGCTAGGGTTAGGGTTTGCTATTCAAGCTCTTCCCACCTCTGATCGGCGAAGATCTTCTTCTCCGACGACTCCCTGGTGTTCAGAGATCCCTTGGCTACCGGCAATAGCTCGATGTTGGATTCTAGCTCTCAGATCTTAGTCTTGTTGTTGCAGGAGGATGGTCAATTATGAAAATAAATATAAAATATGAAATCAGACTGACTCCCTGTCTCAGCAAATAAATACAAGACTTCCTCCCGTTATAGTAGAAGGCAGTCAGGATCGATCCACGAGGAAGCGTGTCAGCGCCCGTCTTTTCAGTTCAGAAACTCTCGAAATTGACTCAGGAAGCACTCGACGTCGACCAGTGTCCTCGACGTCGACTACTCAGTCGAACAGAAACTGCAAACAGAAGCAAACAGAAACGCAAACGAAGCAAAAACAGGCAATGCCGAGTAAAACCTACTCGACGTCGACTAGATCTGATCGATTTCGAGTACTCAGCAGAACAAAATCGTAACTTTCGCAATGACAGAACACGAAATTGATGGAATAAAATCAATAAACTAAAATACTTCCAAGATCAGGGTTTCAATACCACAATGATAACCATATAAAATAATGCATAAGGTATAAAAGATCATGCCGTTTTCATCAAATAACTTTCGTTATTAACAAATAGAAAAATAGAGGCTTTCACATAAACCCTAATTGTTACTAACCCTTTCTCACATAATTAACCCAAGTTGTATTAAGATCACTTTCGCTTTAATAACACAAAAAGGATCACCTTCAACTTTCGCAAAAGAATCATGCTCGTAGGGATAGAAGACGAAATCGCATCAAAATATTGTACCTTTTTGCATTACCTTACATGGCTACCGTTGGGTTCACCCCGACCCTAGAAGTTGGGTGCCTACTGGCTTTTCATCATAAATAAACACATCAATAATTTCAACAAACTAAATTGCATTAATAAACTCAAATAAAACTTACAACCGATCGAAGCCAAAACGTCTCTCAACACTCCACCTTCTCTCGGCCACAAGCTCTCTCTTTCTCCTACCTCTATGTAACTAATTGTGTGTGAAATTGAATGAATAAAACTCAGCCCCGAAGACTTTATTTATAGTGTTCCATGTAGCTAATCTAGGAAGGAACAACTATATCTATATCTAAAACTTTCCTATCTAAAACATAAGATAAAACTAATTTGATAAATGAAATAAATCTATAAGGAAACTATGTATAATGTGGATAAATCTCTCTTGGTCTTGATAGATCTTCATGTGGATGGATAAAATTCCACATATCTTCACTTGCAAGTACTTCTATCTTCTCGGCACAACTCGATCTCGGACTCGGATTCAGACTGGATCGTACTCGACTTCGACTAGAGTTAGTCGATTGGAACTTTTCCTCCTGGGTTGCACTCGAGCTCGGGCATCATTTGGACTCGACGTGTGTACTTGACTTCGAGTACAAGTACTCAACGTCGAGTAGCTCTGGGCTCCTCGAGTGATCTGCTAGACTCTGTGTGACTTTCTAGCTCCTGGGGTACTCGACTTCGACTAGATATAGTCGACATCGAGTAGAACTGTCAGCTTTCAGCATTCTGCTCTGTTCTTAAAATGCACTCTCTCGAGTCCTCGTTTTTCGGATTGACGCATATGAGTATGCGTTGGAAATCTCTTTTTGAGGGCTACAACTCTCATGAAGACATCAGAACTTGATTCAGAATGATGAATGGTGAAAAATTGCGTTTTCTCCGGCTGCATCATCCTTAGCTTCTTCATGACTTTCCTTTAAGCTCCAAAGTGCGTCCGATTTCTACAAATAGAAACTAGTGTAGACTCCATATATTGCAAATAAACATAAACTACACAGATTCTGTATTATTCTATCCCAAATGTATCAAATGCTTGCAGAAATCGATATAAAAGTAAGTATAAAACATGGCAATTTAGGCGCACATAAAGTCTGTATCCTCAGATCTGAGATTGTTGAAGAAGTTCTTCTTCTTCTTGTTTGCTTTATTGTCTTTCATTTTGGTTTCTTCTTAGATCTATACTTTTACTCTTTGGATTCCCTGATTTGTACTTTCTCCCATATTTTGATAGTGGATTAGGGCTAACTCTTGAGGCCCCGGGGATGTAGGATCGCAGATCCGAACCTCGTAAAAATCTCGTGTTCTTCCTCTACTTCTGATGTTTGTATGTCCCTTCCTGAATCTGTTACTTGGCATAATAGATTAGGACATATAGGAAATAAGAGTCTGCATTATCTCTATAAGCATGGCATTTTAAATTCCAAACCTGTTACTATTGATCTGTGTGATAATTGCTTGATGGGTAAACAAACCAGGAAGAGCTTTAACAAGTCTTCTTATATTGCTAACAAACCTCTTGAATATGTCTATTCAGATCTTTGGGGCCCTGCACAGGTTGAATCTTCTAGGGGCAGAAGGTATTTCATGTCCCTGATTGACCACTATAGCAGGAAAGTTTGGGTTTACTTGCTGAAGACAAAGGATGAGGCTTTTGAGGTGTTCAAACATTGGGTAACAAGTGTCCATGTTGAGACTGGTCTCTCTATTAAATGTTTAAAAACAGATAATGGTTTGGAATTTTGTAATTCCAAATTTGACTCTTATTGCAAAGATGCAGGGATCAAGAGGTACCTTACCATTCCTAGAACCCCTCAGCAGAATGGCACTACTGAGAGGATGAACGTAACTCTCCTAGAGAAGGCAAGGTGCATGTTGATCTCTTCTGGCATGAGGCATTCTTTGTGGGTTGAAGCTGTTGTGACAACATCTCACCTCATAAATAGAACACCATCCTCTACTATTAGCTTTAAAACTCCTTATGAAATGTGGTATAATAAGAAATCTGACTTGAGCTATCTTATACCTTTTGATTGTGTTGCATATGCTCACAAGAGTGATGGTAAACTCAACCCTAGGTATCATAAATGTGTCTTGTTAGGATATACTGAAGGTGTTAAAGGTTATAAACTTCTTATTATTCAACCTGGAGCTTATAAAACTATAGTCAGTAGGGATGTTGTCTTTGTTGAGGATGAATTTCACTTTAAAAATGTGTTTACTCCTTCTATTGAGAAAACTTTGCAGGTACCCACGGGATCATCTGCAACCCACTTCTATGTGCCTGATGGTGAAGATGATAAGGATGGAAATGATCCCGATGAGGATGCCCAAGGTATTCCAGGGGACTCCTCAGACACTGTTATTGATGATGTGCAACCTCACCAATTCGGTGGGGCAGCTCGAGATGAACCTTCTGATGATGATGAGAATGAAGTTGGTGATGATTCCATCTCTGCTAGTTCTAATGCTCCCTCTCCCCCCCCCCCCCCCCCCATTCTGAGTCTTTAGATCCTGCTAATGTGTCTTTGTCTAATGTGCATGGTGCTGGCTCTTCTAGCATTTCATCTCATGAAAGGCATGACTTAACCACTTGGCAGTTAACCAGAGATAGATCCCCTAGAATTAAAATTCCAAATAAAAGGTTCATTAATAGCATTGTTGAGTTTGCTTGTGTTGTCTCTACTGTGGTTAGCAACTATACTCATGAGACTTATGGATAGGCCAGAGAGCAATGTCTGAAGACAAAAGAGCATCATTCCTACGAAATGTGCTCACTCTGCTGACTGGCAGAGAGCAATGTCTGAAGAAATTGAGTCCATGATGGCCAACAAGACCTGGACTCTTGTGAAGAAACCTGAAACTGCTAGGTTCATTGACAGCAAGTGAGTGTTCAAACTTAAAGAATGTAACTCTAAGAGTAATCCCCAAGGTACAAGGCTAGGCTTGTAGCTAAGGGTTTCACTCAAAGAGAAGGTGATGATTATAATGAGATTTTTGCCCCTGTGGTGAAACATAAAACTCTGAGATTATTACTTGCCATGTCTGTTGTTTATGATTATGAACTTGAGCAGATGGATGTGAAAACAGCCTTCTTGCATGGGGATTTAAATGAGACTATATATATGAGGCAACCAAAAAGTTTTATTGATAAATCTAAGTTTGACTTTGCTTGTTTGCTTAAGAAGTCCATTTATGGTCTAAAATAATCTCCTAGGCAGTGGAATATTAAGTTTGATACCTGTATAAGAAGACAATTGGGTTTTAAAAGAAGTAAATTTGATACTTGCTTATATTTTAAGAAACCCAAGTCCAGTTCTGTGCTTTATGTTCTCCTATATGTTGATGATATTCTCTTGATTTCTAAGTCACCTACTGATGTTGTCACTATTAAGAAGGAGCTCTCAAAGCACTTTTCCATAAAGGATCTTGGCCCTGCCAAGAAGATACTTGGCCTTAAGATTGAGAGAGACAGAAAGAAAGGTAAGCTTTGTCTTAATCAGACAGACTATGTGCTAAAGGTATTGGAAAGATTTCATATTAAGAATGTGAACCCAAATGCTATTCTTTTGGGTTCTCATCTTGATCTATCTAGGAAGATGCTCCTTTATCTGTTTTTGAAGCTAAGAATATGAAAAATATTCCATTTGATGTTGTTGTGGGTTCAATGATGTATTGTATGATATGCACCAGACCTAATCTTGTTTTCTCTATTAGTGCTTTAAGTAGATATATGTCAGAGCTAGGTGAGAAGCATTGGCTTGCTATAAAGTATTTGTTCAGGTATTTGCTTGGATTTGCTAATTTGAGATTATGTTATTCTAAGCATACCTCTTCTAATGAGTTGTTTGGATATGTGGATTCTGACTTTGCTAGTAATAAGGAAAATAGAAAATTTGTTACTTCTTATGTCTATACCTGGGTTGGCAATTACATATCCTGGAAATCTCAACAACAGCCTATAGTTGCTCTCTCTTCAACTGAGGCTGAGTATATTGCTGCAACTGAGGCTTGCAAGGAAGCCATTTGGTTGCAGGGTATACTGCGTGAGATTGAAGGAAAAACGTATACTTCTGTGTTGCATATAGACAATCAATCTGCATTATATTTGTGTAGACATCACATGTATCATGAGAGAACTAAACATATTGATGTTAGGTATCATTTCATACGTGAAAAGGTTGATGATAATCTGATACATGTTATGAAGATTGATGGTAATCTTAACCTTGCTGACTTTGTTACTAATTAAAATTGTACCTAGAGACAATTTTTTGTTTTGCAGGGATTTCCTTCACTTAGGTGAAGGAGGCTGATGGTTTTGACAGGTAGGAGGGCTGAGTACGGACCCAGTTACCTAATCCACACATAGGCATGGTCTACCTGAAGCGGACTTACAAAAATATGGTCTACCTGAAGCGGACTTAGAAAAATATAGGGGGCAATTGTTGAGAACTTGTATATTTTCCTAAGTGTTTTACCTTATAATATGTATGTAATATTTGTATTATATATGTATGTATGACATGGAAGGCTAAGTGTAATATGGCTAAGGATGTGGTCCAAGCTCTTGGGAGTGAGCTCGAGCCTAGATGGCTTGATCTCCAACATGGGAGAGCTGCCGAGCTTTGGGCCTAAAGCCCATGACATGTGATACGACCCATCACATCGAGCCCGGTTGCTTGGAATCCTATTGGATCTCTCCCAGATGCATCTAGGGTTTGCTTATAAAAGGAAGCGCTCTCCTTTAGCGTCCGCGAGCTGCTTCACTGTTCCTTTTCTCCAGACAAAGAAAGAGAGAGAGCGTAGAGAAGCTAGGGTTAGGGTTTTCTATTCAAGCTCTTCCCACCTCCGATCGGCGAAGCTCTTCTTCTCTGAAGACTCCCTGGTGTTCAGAGATCCCTTGGCTACCGACAATAGCTCGGTCTTGGGTTCTAGCTCTCGGATATGAGTCTGTATCCTCATATCTGAGATTGTTGAAGAAGTTCTTCTTCTTCTTGTTTGCTTTCGTGTCTTTCATTTTGGTTTCTGCTTAGATACTTTTACTCTTTGGATTGCCTGATCTGTACTTTTTCCCTTATTTTGTTAGTGGATTAGGGCTGACTCTTGAGGCCTCGGGGATGTAGGATCACGGATCCGAACCTCGTAAAAATCTCGTTTTTTTCCTCTATATCTTGATCTTGCTTGTGTTTGTTGTTCTTGCGAAACCATATAGACTCGATCTTGTTTTTCAAAACTGATAGCTTATTTGTAATAAACATATGTTTAATAAGCTAGTACTCTCTTCGTATCGGTATAATTGACCTTTTGGTGAAATTTACAGTTTTTAAGAAAGGTAAAAATAGAAATAACGATAGATAAAATTTTAGCAAATAAATAACATGAAAAAATGGACCAATGAAAAAAAATAGTACGAGAACTTAGAGTATCCTAGAAATCAAGTACAATTAATGAGATGAATTGACAAAATTAGAAATTTTTATGATTAATGTTGTTCAATTGGATAAATATTTTGTTACATGAAAAAATGGTCAAAAGACCAATTATACTGATACGAAGGGAGTATAATGTTTGGTAAATCTAATTTTTAGGGTAGTTAATAAAAATTTATTAATAGAAAATCAAAAGTTTCGAAAAGTTTGGATGAGTAGCTATTGTGATTTTAAAAGCTAATTAAACTAAAATTTTATATTTATTTCATTTAAAATTATATAATATCGAAATCAAAAACTTCGCAAAAGTAGTTGATTTGCCAAACATAGGTAGTTAGAGAATTATAAATCCAAGTTAAGCTCCTCGGAGAACGTTTTAGATACCATCATTTAGTCCAAAACCCTCTTTAACTCCCCTCTTTAGCTTACTAGTAAGACTTGTTGATCATAAGTTGTAAGATTTTTTCAATGAATTAACCACCCACTCTCTATACTATGTTAAATCTTGTTATCTTCTACATTAAAAGACTTAAATAGTTAAATACCCCTTAATCCTATATAAATTTGGGAGAAATGAAGTGTTTCACCATCTCAAAAGTGAGCATTTGACTCGTACAACAAGATGAACAACAAAATTCAATTTCCCACAATGAAAATAGTATCCAATCGAATTTGATACCTCAAAATCACTTGTGAATAAAAGTAATATACAGCCAAATCCGTCTCTAATTACATCAAACTTATGTCAATTATCTCATCCTTATTTTGATATTAGTATGTCATTATAGAATCCTTTGCAACCAATTCACAACCAAACCAACATGATATCATGGTGATATATATAAACCGCCCTAGTCGAAGGTCAAATAAAGTTATCAAACCACCAACTAAACTGATATAGTGCATTTAGGTTGGCATATTAGCGTATACTCCCTCCATTTCCTTTTTAATGACATTTTGAGTTAAAGCACGTAAATTAAGAAAATGTAAACTAATCCATAATTACCCCAATACTTGTACTTAGCTGACTCTACAACTCCTTTCAAATTAATGCTCATCCTTTTTAATCTAAACAAATCAAATTTTGGTTGTAACACAATTTTCAATACAATCCCTACTATGTAATAATTGAGTTTCAATTAAATTAATAGCAGTTGAAAGCAAAGTACTTCATTCAAACAATTTGCTCTAGTGACAATTAATTAGCCAAAGTCATAAAATCTCAAAACATCATTAAAATGTAAACGGAGGGAGTAGTTATCATAGTTTTGTTATGAATATCGCATGATTAGTGTAGAACTGCACGCATTTTCATCACTTTTGTGGAATCGGAATATACGCAATATTATTGACATTTGCAGGACGAGTAGATCCGCTGAGAGGGATTAGGAAGGCGTGAGGACGGAGCATGGAAAGCACCATAGGAAGAGGGAAAGAGGTTAGGAAACGAAGACATTCATTTGGAAGTATGTCAACTACCTCATTTCCTGAAACTAAGGGCGATCAAGGCATTAGGATCCAAGAAAGTATTTCTTGAGTAGGGATGGCAATCTCACCCACACCCGACGGGTATCCACTTCACCTGATCCAAAAAACCAGGTGAAAATCTGATATAAGGTGGATATTAAACGGGTGAAGGGTGAACGGGTGATGGGGCGGGTGGGATTCGAGTGACAGTAATTTCACCCGTCACCCAACCCGCCACCCGACCCATATATCACCCGACTTATTTTATATATATACATAATATTTGTAGCCAAACCCTAGCCCTTTCCCTTCTGAGCCACACTACAAGCCTATAAAGATGTGAAGAAGGAGATGTATTTCTCTGTATTGATTGGACGTATTAATAATACATTGTAGGAGAGTTCTAGAATGATATCTTAACAACTAGGGAAAAGATAATTACAAAGGATTCTATCCTAATACAGAATATACAATATCTTAACTAACACGCCCCCGCAAGCTCATGGTCGAGGAAGAACATGCAGCTTGGAAGGCATACTCTGAAATCGAGAGGTACCAACATCCTTGGTGAAGATGTCGGCGACCTGATCAAGAGAGCGGACATGGCGAACAACAAGAGCACGTGCAGCGACCTGTTCACGAACAAAGTGATAGTCAATATTGATATGCTTGGATCGCTGGTGGAAGATAGGGTTGGCCGAGAGAAAGGTGGCACTAAGGTTGTCACATAGAAGGATCGGAGCGCGCGGAATGGGAATGGCCATTTCCTGGAGAAGCTGCTGAAGCCAGATGAGCTCTGCTGTAGTGAAAGCAATGGCCCGATACTCGGCCTCAGTACTTGACCGAGCGACGACCTTCTGCTTGCGAGACGACCAGCTGATGAGATTGCCACCAAAGTAGATGGCGAAGCCATGCTGGGAGCGACAATCATCAGGGTCTGAAGCCCAACCAGCATCAGAGAAGGCAACCAAGCGATGATCCTGGAGCTGCTGGAGACGCAAGCCAGCCGAGATCGTGCCCTTTAGGTAGCGGAGAATTCGCTTGACGGCAGACCAATGAGTGTCCGTAGGACTATGCATGAACTGACAGACTCTGTTGACTGCATAAGAGATCTCAGGACGGGCGATGGTAACATACTGAAGGGCGCCAACGATGCTGCGGTATAGATGAGGATCGGAGAATGGATCACCATCTAGACGAAGGCGTGAACCAGGTTCAGCCGGTGAAGCAATAGGACGAGCCCCTGTCATGGCACATTGATCCAAGATGTCAGCAATGTATTTCTGCTGGATGAGGTGAAGGCCGGTGGGTGACCGAGAAACCTGAATGCCGAGGAAGTAATGCAAAGGCCCGAGATCTTTGAGGGAGAATGTGCGATGAAGCGTCGAAACAAAGGCATCAATGAACGATCCATGAGAGCCAGTAATGATCAAATCATCAACATATACGAAGACATACACAACATGCTGGCCGGCCTTTTTGATGAACAAGGAGGAGTCGGAAACGCAGCTAATGAAGCCATGCCGAACAAGGGCTGAGCGAAGCTTCTAAAACCATGCCCTCGGATCCTGTTTGAAGCCATACAAGGCCTTCCGAAGACGACAGACATGGGTGGGCCAGTCAGACGCCTGGAAGCCAGGTGGCTGCTCCATGTAGACGGTCTCAGTGAGATCACCATTTAGAAAGGCGTTGTTGATGTCAACTTGTCGCAGAGGCCAGGAATGGGTAACTGTAAGACTCAAGATGAGACGAATGGTAGTAGGTTTGATGACAGGGCTAAATGTATCGAAGTAATCAACACCAGCTTCCTGATTGAACCCCTTTGCCACCAGACGAGCCTTGTAGCGATCGATAGAGCCATCCGCCTTGGTTTTGATCCTGTAAACCCACTTGCAACTAACAATGTTAGCACCTGGAGGCTTGGGAACAAGGTCCCAAGTCCCATTAGTCATTAGAGCATCATATTCAGACTGCAAAGCATGCTGCCAGTGAGGGTGTTTTGAGGCTTGGTGGAAGAAGCGAGGTTCAGGGTGAGCGAGGAGGGCGATTGGTAGCGGGTATTTGGTTGCGGAAAAGGCTTTGGGTTTAAGATCATTGGTGCGAGCTCGCGTGGACATGTGATGGCTGGAGGTATCCGAAGCACGGAACCAAGTGGGATGAGCTGGGGCGGGAGGAGATGGAGGTGAGGGAGAGGGAGATGGGAGTGCAGCGGGGATGTGAGGCGTGCTTGAGGGCGATACAGAGCCAGAGCTAGCGGAAACTGAGGGCTGGGGTGTGGGCGAAGACACAGGAGAGGACGGGACGAGGGACGCAGATGATGAGGATGAGATAGCGGGGGATGCTGCCAAGTCAAAGGGAGGGACGACAGGGAGTGATGGTGGGGATGACGTCGGACTGGAGTCGGCAGTAGCGAGGTTGGGGGGAGACACCGACGGAAGGGCTGGGCTCACAGGGGAGGAGTCGGCAGCTTGCTGGAGAATGGTAATAGGAGAGGAGGTGATAGGAGCGACGTCAGGACAAGGCACTAGAGCCGAATAAGGGAATGTGGACTCATCGAAGACTACGTAGCGGGAGATGTAGACCCAATTTGTAGGAGTGTGAAGACAAAGGTAGCCTTTTGTTTCGTACTGTATCCCAAGAAAATGCAAGGTAAGGAGCGAAACTCAAGTTTGGAGTGAGTGTAGGGTTGGAGAAAGGGATAGCACAAACAACCGAAGGACTTTAAGAAACCATAGTCCGGAACCTTGTTGTATAGGACCTCAAAGGGAGACCTGTGGTTGAGAATGGGAGTGAGAGTTTGGATGGAGAGATACATTGTGAAAGGCATATTCCCAGAAGTGTTTGGGTAAATTGGCATGAGCTAGAAGGGCAAGACCTTTCTCAACAATTGATCGATTGCGACGCTCAGAGGTGCCATTCTGTTGAGGTGTATATGGACATGACACGCGATGTCGGATGCCCAGAGTGTCTAGGTAGGAGGATACATTGCGATACTCACCTCTCCAATCGGTTTGAAAAGCTTTGATTGTGGTGGAGAATTGTGTTTGAATCATTTTAATGAACAACTGAAAAGTAGAATAAACCTGAGCTTTATTTGATAAAAAATAGATCCAAGTAAACTTGGTACAATCATCAATAAAAGTAATATAGTATTTCTTTCCGGACAAGGAAGACACTGACGAAGGACCCTAGACATCCGAGTGAACGAGGTCAAACGGATGATCGGTAGCAGTGGTGCGACTTGGGAGCGGCAAACGGTGACTCTTGCCTAACTGACAAGATGAGCAGACGGAAGCCAATTTGTGGGAGGAGACAGGTAAGTTATGACTTGAGAGTATACGACGTAAGACAGACTCGTGAGGATGAGCGAGGCGGTGATGCCAGCATTCAGCCGAAGCACGCTCACCGAGGAAGACAGGCGGACGACTCGAGTGCTCAGGTTGACGGGGAAGACGGTAAAGGCCATTTTCAACGCACATGAATTAGCATGAAGTGTCTGACCCTGCAGGTTCTTAATCGCATATGAATTAGCATGAAATTCAACAAAGGCATTGTTTTCTCGGCATAACTGAGAAATGCTTAATAAATTTCTTGCAATTTTGGGGACAAACAGGACATTGTTCAATTTAAGGGCTTTGGAAGCATGCGGAACAGAAAGAATAGAATGCCCTGAACGAGCAATGGGAAGGGACATACCGTTCCCGACAACTAGGTTGTCGGTGCCATTATAGGGAGAGTGCGACTGAAAGCCATTGAGATCAACATTGACATGGTTGCTGGCACCGGAGTCGACAATCCAAGGATCTGTGAGCTCGGACTGGGACGCGGCAGAATAGGAAGCTTTATTGGAGCCATCAGATCGGGCAAGAGCCTCTTGTGCGAGGCAATGGGTCACTGGAAACTCCGATAAGTTCAGGCGTTGAAAGCAATTGAAGGCCTCATGGCCTTGCTTGGAGCAGATCTGACAGGTTGGGCGGCTGCGGTTGGAGTTGTTGGAGGAAGAAGCGTCACCGGTAAAGGATCAAGGTGAGTTGCTGCGAGGACGGTCAATGGATGAGCGGCCACGGCCTCGGCCTCGACCACGCCCCCGGGTTGCAGCAATGTTGGCGGCAGGCTGATCAACGTCGATGGTAGGGCGAGAATCCTCCTCCAGGCGCTGCTCCTCTTGCAATAGATGACCATGGAGCTCATTCGAGGACAACGGATCTTTGGAAAGAGCGACGGCAAACCGAAAAGAAGCGTACTGGGAACCCAGGCCGAACAGAATGTATGTGATGAGGTCGGCATCGGAGATGACGACCAGACTCTCAGCGAGTTAGTCGGCGATGGCGCGCTCCCGCTGGACGTAATCAAGAACAGAGAGACTTCCCTTGGAGAGAGTTTGTAGCTGATGCCGGAGATGCATCTGACGGGCGCGAGTTTGGGCAGCAAACATCCGAGAAAGGACGTCCCAAGCCTCGGCGGTAGTGGTGGCGCGCGCAACGTACCCCAGGATGGGGGTGGTGAGGATTGAGCGGATCCACAGGAGCACCAATCGGTCCTTGCGAACCCAGGCAAGGTACTCGGGATTAGGGATGTGCGGAGTATGGGATGGAGACTGGGATTCATTGGCAAAGGCAGCCAGGGCAGATGCCGGGGTGATGTTGGCGGAGGAGAGAATGTCCTCGGCCGGGGCTGGAATAGTGGACGGCGGTGGGACCGCTTGGGTGAGGAAGGAGGCGAGATCAAATGCCTCTAGGGCCGAGCGAACAGTAGTTCGCCCGGGGGGCGAGTTGGGCAGATGAAAGTGAGGCGAGTTGCCATCAGAGGAAGCCGATAACAACAGTTGGGTGGGGGAAGTAGGCTGAGTTGACATCTTGATCGGGAGGATCGAGAGGTCAGGCTGATACCATGTAAAGATGTGAAGAAGGAGATGTATTTCTCTGTATTGATTGAACGTATTAATAATACATTGTAGGAGAGTTCTAGAATGATATCTTAACAATTAGGGAAAAGATAATTACAAAGGATTCTATCCTAATACAGAATATACAATATCTTAACTAACAAAGCCTAATTCATCTCAATTAGAAGTCATTGTTCATCCATCTTCTCATTTGGAAGACGCTGAGCTCTCCTCGCCTCTTCTCAGTTGGAACTTGGAACCTACTCACAACATCAGGCTCGGCCGACGGCATCTCCCCTTTACCACCAGTCGCCGCTGGAATCTCCACCAGATGATTCGGTGATGTTGCCTCCATCAGACCACCATCTCCATCAGATTCGGCGACGTCGAGCCCTCCATCAGACCACCATCTCCATGGCCCCACCAGACCACCATCGGTACTCTCTCTCTCTCTCTCTCTCTCTCTCTAAATTTTACTATATATACCCTTCAAACCCTAAATTCCCTTTTTACTCCCTCTGTCCCAAATAGTTGATGCCGCTTCATCTACTCTTTAGGATGCATCGAGCCCTCGATTGAGATCTCCAAAGTCCAATTGTATGTCCAAACCCCTAATCGACAATGGTAATCGCTACGCTATTACACTAGGTGACGTGCTCGGGTCTGGGCTTGAGCAAAAGGACCGGCGACGAGAGTTCCGAGAAGTCGGGAAATTGTGGACAACTTCTGAGGCAACAGATCAGTCTTCAAAGATTGCCGATTACCCGTCGATTGGCTCGGCTTCTGGGTTCGTGCAAGTACTACTTTTGTAGATCTTGAAGTTTCGGTCGCGGATCGGAGGTCAGACGAAGTGGAAAATCGCGTTTTACCGAGACGTCGCCTGTGCAGAGACGGTTCCGAACGGGGCTTGTTTGAGAGGGATTGAGGGGCTGTTTTAGAGAGACGTTTTGGGGTGATTTGAGGGTGAATATGGGGTTGTAAAAGGCCTTAGAATGGTGGTAAAGTAGGGGATGAGGACTGAGGGATATGCGATGCAAGATCACTCTCGGCCTCGCACTCCGAGCTCTCTCCAACACTCGATCTTCCACACTCTCGGCCTCGCACTCCGAGTGTTTCCGGCCCTTTGATTCCGTCGTCTCTCACTAAGGAATATAGGGCATGTTTGCATCGGTTTTAGGGTCTTTGAGTTAAGTATTATATATATTTTTGGCCCTTTTTGGTTTAGTTTGGTGGAATCGGTGTCTACCACTCGTTTGTTATGATTTCAGGTGCTTTTGAGTGGTTTTGGTGTCAATGAGAGAGCTAATGGAGAATGACAAGCTTCGAGGCTTTTAGGTGCACTCGGAAGGCGTCAAAGATGCACTAGGAGGGACGGAATCAAGGATGTGGAGCACCGGAATCGTGACGAGCTTGGCAAAAGACAAAGAAGTAAGGAAGCCCAGACACTCGGTCGAGTGAATGTGAACTTGAGTAGTTGTATGCTCGAGTGGCCCTCAAAAGCAAGAAATAACACCCACTTGGCCGAGTGCCCTATACACTCGGGCAGTTATGGTCTCGAGTGGCCTCCAGTACTTTACAGAACCAAACACTCGGCCGAGTGCCTTTG
This sequence comes from Persicaria maculosa, assembly GCA_963922045.1. Classification (NCBI taxonomy): domain Eukaryota; kingdom Viridiplantae; phylum Streptophyta; class Magnoliopsida; order Caryophyllales; family Polygonaceae; genus Persicaria; species Persicaria maculosa. The sequence goes on along the minus strand of OY998255.1, from coordinate 21,318,374 downwards.
ACACTCGAGATGTGTTATGCCCGAGTGTCGTCCCCTGAACCATTTTTCTTCCGTTTTTAATTTATTTTTATTGAAGGGGTATTTAAGGAACGTTTTTTAGAGAACCAGGGGACCGAAAAATCTGACATTGTTGAATGCTTTGAAGAACTTTGTGAGAACCCTAAGCGGAGATTCGAGTCGTTTCAATTCAGAATTGGTACTTTTACTCTTATCTCTTGTTTGTCTTTGATTTCTATGCTTAGTCTAATTGAATTGAATATGAAAATCTCCATGCTAGGCTAGTTCTCCTTGTTCTAGAGTTAGGGATAATCCCGACGATGCAGAAATAGACTTGCTCTTCATATCGCCCGAATGATTTCTCATTTGAATTGTGATTTAATCCTATTGTACTTAATCTAATCAATGTGAATTGATTAGACCTGATTTAGGGTTTGAGATCGAAAGAAGATAACCCTAAGTTGGAATTTAGATGGTGAATTGAGACTGAAAGTTGATCTGATCCATCAGAACTATAGGATTAAACCTAAAGTTTAATTGTGCGAAAGTGAATTAAGCTTTTTGAGGATCAATAGGTTGTCGTAGAAATCTTAGGTTGTATTGATATTGATTGAGACCAAAAGGAGATATTGATATGATTATCACCTAGATTCTAAGAGCTCAAGGGGTCTGAATTGGTTGCATGAGACCGAAAGGAGATTGTTATCCAATTCAGACACATTTGCATTGAGACCGAAAGGAGATTTGCAATTACATTAGATAACCTACCTTCACATAGAATTGGAAATGATTCGGGTGAGACTACATTTTATTCTATTGAGGATGCATCGTTCGCAGAATCCCTAGCCCTGGAATGTCTCTCACATATATATTTCTCATCATTCTACTGTTATTTGTCACTTTCAATTACAATTTCTCTTAAATTGTCTGCTACTTTTGGGCTTGGTCAAACTGGTTTAAAGCTAATAATTGACACTCCACCAGTCCTTGTGATACGATACTTGAATACTACAATCGACACCGTATTCTTGCGGGGTTGGTTTTAGCAACATCAGTATGTCATCATTCAAAGTTCACATTCTATTTTGATTTTCACTAAATTGATTAATTGCCCCCTTTCTATCGTACTTTGCTTTCAATATATTCATTTTCTTACTTAGAAGTTCTTTCTAATTGAGATTTAAAGTATTTTATTTGATATTTATTGGCATTTGATTATCATATATATGACACTTACGTTTCCCTGTGAAATATAGATGGTTTTGTTTGACTTAAATGAACTCCCTAGGGATGAAGAACAAAGAGATGTACTTGACTTGAATCCTTTTGTTGGGCAAGCCTTTTCTTGTGAAGAAGAAGCTTTTGCTTTCTATCAAAACTATGGTAGAAGTCAAGGTTTCGTTGTGCGAAAACATCGTTTCATCAAAAAGGATGGAAAGATTATAAGGCGTGATTTTTATTGTAATCGCACAAGACGCCCACCTTCAAAAGTCATCGACCCGTCCAAAAATTCTCGAGACAAGCCTTCTTTCAAATGTGGTTGCACTACTCATTTGCGCATCACATTAAGACGATCCTTCGATATATTTCTAGAAGAATGGAATGTCACAACATTCATTTCCGAGCATAACCATGAGCTACTTTGTGGTGCTGAAATGCGGTTTCTTCCGACTATTCGAACTATTACAAGTGAAGATCGTCATCGGATTCTTTTACGTAAGGAAGCAGGCCTTACCGTTAGGCAAATAGTTCATGTTATGGAGCTTGAAAAAAATGTCGGTCATGGAGATTTAGTTTTTCTGGAGAAAGACATTCGCAATCTTTATACAAAGATTCAAAAAGAGTTTGCCACAAATGATGTGATGGCATTACTAGAGAGGTTCGAATGTGCAAAAGCTGAAAATTCGAAGTTTCAATATGCATACCCTATGGATCAAGAGGGAAGGTTAGAACACTTGTTTTGGTCTCCAGGCATATGTTTTGATTGGTATGACAGATTTGGAGATGCAGTGGTCTTCGATACTACTTATAAAGTAAATGCATATGACATGCCTTGTGCATTTTTCGTTGGTACTAATAACCATGGAAAGACGGTTCTATTTGGATGTGCTTTATTGCGCAATGAAACTACAAACACTTTCAAATGGCTAATGAAGGTACATGTTTTACTTTTTTTGAACAAATTGCTATATAATTTTCATATGACTAAATTTGATATGAAAAAATATATATCATGCCTTTTTTAATGTCTAATTTGTTTGTTTTATATTATAGATGTTTGTTACTTTGATGGGGAAATATCCACAAACTATAATGACGGATCAAGACCCATGGATGGCGGAAGCAATTGCAACAGAGCTACCTCATACGAAGCATGCTTTTTGCATATGGCACATTACTGCAAAGTTTAGTGGTTGGTTTAACTCTACATTGCGTGGTAGCTATTCATAATGGTGTGCTGATTTTCATATGCTATATAATTTAGAAGCAGAAGAAGAATTTGAGCATCACTGGCCTATAGCAATTAAAAAATATGGCTTACATGAGAACAAGCACATCAAAGGTTTGTATCAAATTAAACATTTTTGGGTGCCAGCATATCTTCATAGCTATTTTTTTGCCGGAATGACAACCAATGGTCGATCGGAAAGTATAAATGCATTTATCAAGAGATTTGTGGCTTCAAATAACAGTTTGAGAGACTTTGCTAAGCAGGTTAGTGATTACTAAAATTTCTATGATTATTGCTAATTTTACTTGTATTTTAATTAAGTAGATTAATTGTTCCGCCCACTCCTTGTCATTAAATTCTTTATAATATGCCTTTGTTTATCTTGATTTAGATTTATGTGTTTTATATTTTAGGTTGATGTTGGAATTAAGGAAATGGAGCAAAAACAGTTACATGAGAGTATGCTTGCAAGATATAAGCATGCTTGTTTGAACTCAAGGTCTCCGTTAGAAGAGCAAGCCTTTAAACTTCTTACTCCATATGCCTTTAAGAAGTTCCAAGAAGAATTTGAGAAAGCCACTAGATATTCAGTAGCGAAGGTTGATGGCTACACTTATCTTGTGAAATTTTATGAAGAGAAAGGTCCACGCAGTCACAAGGTAGTTTGGGACGGACAAAGAGTGTCGTGTTGTTGCAAGCATTTTGAGTTCAAGGGATTACTGTGTCGTCATGCCTTACGCGTGCTATTACAAGCCAATTGCTTTAGCATCCCAACATCTTATTTTCCCAAGCGTTGGCGACTAAGCGGACTCGATGGATATAAGGCTTCCTCAAATGAAAGAAATATAGTAGATGAAAGCATCGGCCTGGTGGAGACAGGAGATAAAAGTGTGCAATGTCCTCCTAAATCAACAACAAAGGGGCGTCCAAAGAAGAAGCGTCTCCAAGGAGGAAAAGAATTAACAAAGAAGGCCAGAACTTGTGGGTTTTGTAGTGAGAAGGGGCATTACATCAATACATGTCCAAATAAAGAAAACTTCGACGAACCCAACACTTCATTAGTGTCAAAGAGAATGTCCGCAAGTGAGTTGAGTATAAATCCCATTTTTTCTGTAAAATATTAGGTAGATATTGATAGTTTATTAAATTCTCATATGTTTTGAGTTGATATCTACTTTCATTTACATTAAGAAAATACGTTTATTTATATTTCCTATCCTACTTACTTTATTTTATACATGATACCTTTACATTAGTGCATTTATATGGGTAAGCTAATTAAAACGTGAAGTTTGGAAAAATTAAGATGATAAAAGGTTTGATTTCCCATTTGTTCTATCAATCATAGACCTACAAGATTTTTTTTTTCTTCGGATAAAAAAAAAAGAAGAAGATTTTTTTCATTATTTAAAAAACTGAGCAAAATCATTCAGATTTTTTAAACAAATTTTAAAGAATTTTTTTAATTGAGTACTATCAATTGTTTATTTAAAGATTTGGTGGAGATTTGGTGTATAATTGGGTAGAGTAAGTTTTATTTTTTTTAAAAAACTAATTTCTATATTAGTACCTTATTCATCGCCCCCGGGGCGACGAATAGCAAAACCCATTATATATTGGCATATTGTATGCACCTAAATCGCAAAAATAGAAATGTAAAGCTATAAATATGTTACTGATTACCCTTATCTTTTAAACTTTTATTGTCTTGTGTTTTCTGTTTAGCAAATATACCAATATAAGCATAAGGTGAAGAAAATTCAGTTTGATTACTATGTTGTGTTGTGTTATATGAATCTGACAGGAGAAGATCAATCTTTTGCGAACGTTGATTATTGAAGACTATTTGGGGCTGTTTTGCTGGAATGTCATTTTGTTTCGATGACAAACAAGTCTTTGTGAGTGTTGGAATACTATTTTGCTTCCAAGACTTTATTTTGCACAATGTGTAGTGTAATCTCTGTGCTGAATTTGAAGTTGTTTTGCTAGCTTGCAGAGCAATCTTTTAATGTATTTTTGGAGGTTTTTATTTTAGTTGAATTTGGATTGTTCAACCATATTAAAATTTAATTTTGTTAGCGATTTTTTGGCCGAATTCATTTCACCCGAATATTCACCCGATCCACCCGATTACCTAATGGATGATGGGTGAAATGGGGCGGGTGATAGGGTAGACGGATGGTGGATCTGGTCAGGTGGGAATTTTTGGATGGCAGATCGGGTGAAAAATCGGATCATCCTGTAACACCCCATTTAAAAATAGGAAATGTCACAGCGCTAGTGATTACTCGGACTTAAAGGTCTTCGTAATCACCTTAGGCTTATAGGGACATGCAACCATGCTCCCACAGATGATAACAAATAAATGATATGCAAAATAAATAAAAATAGCGGAAGACTTGCAAAATAAACATAGCTCTTTATTAAAGTCTCCTCTAAAATTGAGGATTTTACTTTACAACTTGATAATATTACAACGAGAGATTTTTAAAGGAAATAAAATGTTTAAACACCTATACAATATATCTATAAATTTAAACTTTAAATACAACGTAAAAAAATAATTTAGATGACTTCTCTTCTCTTCTCTTTTGAGAGTCGACCTAAACCTGCGAAAACTGGTCTGCGGTCCGGAATGAAGGACACCAGCCATCCAATTAAAGGACGGTTAGTTCGCAAGAACTAGCAAATGACGGCTCGAAAACTAAGACTTCTCTGAATTCAGACTCAGTGACCATAATACGGTATGAATCTAAACCCAAATGCGATTATTGAGAATCTTTTTGTGAATACTTAACATTTTAAGACACGACTCCTGAGACACGGATAACCCCGAAGGATTGAGTAACAAAAGATGCGAGTGACGAGCACTCTTAGGAACCATACTCCGAGTACGAATAGAATATGATACAAAGCTAATTGTAATCACCAAAAAAGAAAACACTTTTTAAAGTATTACTTCACTCACTTCCTCACGTTGAATATTTTAAACACGATTTACACTTTACACAATTTATGCGTTTTTCGTCTTCTAGATTAACACGAATAACTGTTGACTAGCTAATACCGGTCCCGCCCTAACATAGTGGTTATGACCTACAACCGTTGTGGTTGTGTAACACACCTCATTTGGAAGTGTGTAGGTTCATGAAACCTTTAGACCGAGGAGTAACGACCCCGACCTGACCTATACCATCATTTCCACTTGACTTCACACATTACGGTTCATATGCTTTACATTGATTGATGTGTTTTACTTTCATTGATCTTGATTCAATTGAGTTCCAATTGCAACACACAATCCTCACATTATTAACTATTTACTTAAGACATCCTAGGTGATCACACAACACAAAATAACCCATGTTATTTATATGTAACATGGATGTCAAACGAAAAGAAAGCAATTAAAATAAATGATGAAAACATCAAAGAAAAGACATGTTCCATACCTAATCAATTAGCATGAAAGAATAAGTATAAGTCCTGCTTTAAAAAACGGTGGGTAATTAACTATATTATTATCTTATCTTAAGGTCACCCAATTCTACTTGTCAAATTCAAACTGAATAGTAAATAAATCACACAAGCAGATGAACTGTAATTTATTTTAAATAATTTGGCAAGCATTAATCAAAGGAAGGAAAATAATTTGACACGAAAGGCACCAAATGAGCATAAAGACTCGAAAAGTCACTTGCCTTAATTCGAAGTCGCAAGCTTTGACTTAAATGGTTGGGTTGTCTTGATTTCTCTCGTATACGTCTAGGGATTGACGAAGCGCTGCGGAATTAGAGAGATCAGAAACGTTTAAAACAACCCTGAAAAGTATGGGATTTTTCCTGAAATTAATTATACTAAAACAAGGGCATATTTTAACAAAACCGAAACTTAGGGAGGTTTGGCGTAACTACTCTTCTTCAACTGCACAGCCCGACAACAACACCCAACAATTTCCCGGCGAGCTTCTGACGAGACTTCGGCGAGGCGTAGCGGCTTCGTTAGTGCTCGGAATGACACGCAACCGGTGGATAAGGCTTCGAGACGACGAGGGGCATCTCCTAATGGTGTCTTATGGCTCCGACAGCGGCTAATGATGGCGGACGAGGGCGGCTCCGGCGAGTTTGAATCGAAAAGAGGGTTTTCGAATTCGGGATGTTTTTGTGAAAGGTTTGTGAAGGGAATTGTCGATTAAGATGTTTAGAATACGATGAACTAGTTTGAGAGCTCGGATATAGAGAGAAATGGTGGTGGTGTGCTTCGAAAGTGATCCTGGAAGGGGTATTTATAGGAGAAGGATTTGGGGACAGATTTGATTAAAATAAATCCATAAAGCTATTAGATAATCACTCTTAACGCTATCTCAATCCTTAACATGATGATATTCATACCGAATTGAGTGGATTTGGATGAGCTTCGAATTTGGGGATAAGTTCGTTCGGTTGCGGTTCGATCCCGAATCTCCAAATTGGTTGCAGAAATCACATCTCTAACGGGTAGGGAACATTCGAGAAACAAAAACGGTGAGATTCGGGCGAGATTTGAGGAAGTGAAATTTCACATTGTGCAAAAGTACGTCAGAAGGCGGGAGGAAGGAGGAGGGTTCACTCAACCCGTTTCTTCATTTTTTTTATTTTGATGGGTCCGGTACACCTGGACTGAGAAAATAGAAAACCAACGGTTTAAACTTTATACACTATTCCTATTTATAAATAAATAAATAATTATATATATATCCGAAACTTTGTAACGGCCCGGGATTATGATTCTCGGGTTACGTTTCGAGGGATGAAACCCCTCGTTAGGATCTTGCGCCCCGAGTACAGGTTGAAGGTTTGAAATTCTATCCTAACATTTTAAAGTGGGATTTCATACCCAAAATTTGAAGGGATCGTTGGAATCCCCAGGGAAGTCCCCTTTACCTGTCATAAGTTTAAGCCTGGAAAACCAACAGTCATGCAAATAGTAGAATCAAGGTGTAATACAAGAGGGTGACACGGCAGAGCCGAGTCAAAACCAAATCAATAAGCGTATTTATCGAAATTTAATATACAATGTTAGTGGAGTTAAACCATTTCTTTGAGATCGTCCAAGAGAGTTCCCACGTCACGGAAACAAGAAATAATCATGCTGCAAAACAAACCTAAAAAAAATGTATGCGGGGCGGTGTCAGATCGAAGCCCTACGCAATATAATCCCAAACAAGCAGACATATACACACGCTAGTCCTAATAAAGATGCTTCTAGATGCAAGGCGGAATATTAACACACTAGCATGGTCCTAAGATCAAGTGCATAAATATAATAAGGCCTTAGCACCGAATACCAAGTGGTATATCCCTCTCCTACCTCCACCCCCTTCCGATAGGGTGGAGACTGGCCAGCTCGTGAATGCATTACATATAATCGGGTGGCACGCATGCCCAACCCGTATCCACAATAAAGCCCGCAGGCATCTCATAATATAAGGAAGTTCATGACTCGATTGACTCAGGACGGGACCCGATGAGACTAGGTCGTCCTATAACCCTAGCAATGACTCTAGTTACTTCACAGATAACGGCCGTTCTGTTTACAAAAGCAACGAGTAGACGGATGCTCAATCATGAGTGCAATCCTAGCAAGATACTACATGACATACTTTATTATGAATGCAAACACCTAGTATGCACATGGCTACAAACAGGGAGATCTCTTTTCGAATCTGAGTGAGCTCATATAGGAACTCACCTGGCTATGCAGAACAGCATAATAGAAGATTCGGCATACATCAATCATGATCACAAAGTATCACCTAGTAATCATAACGAGAATATAAGTCTATCTATTCAAACATACAAACACACACATTTCCATATAAGTTCACGAAATGAATATTCCATCATTCCACTTTCAACTCATCCCATATTTCATCGCAAGGTCCCAATATAACTCATCAAGTACCATCTCAACTCATCATCGCAACATGTCATCATGCTTTAACTTATCGTCATATCATATAACAACATATAGTAACATGTATCATCACCACATATATAGATCATATTCCTACCTTTATATTTAAGAACATATCATAATTCATACTTCCTAATCATATTGATATCATAACATCATGCTATTAGTCATTCAATCATGCCATTAGTCCACGCCAATCGTGATATTAGTCAACCAATCATATCAACATGATAGTTAGTCACCGATCACATAATTCTCAAATTATCAAGTTAAGCAAAGTAAGGTAATTTCCCAAGATTTCCCAGAACTCTTTAAATCTCAAGTTAGATAAATCTTTATTCAAAACATTTTCCCGCTTCCTACTTGAGCCAAAAATCCATTTATAAAACATCATTCTTTAAATCAACTTATTTTATTATTTATTAAAATAAATCCGACTAGGTTGGGATATTCCCATAATTCATCTTTTATATTTTATTAAATTCAATTCTGTTCATCAAATCAATTTCTAACCTTTAAAACCTTTTTTTTCCAATTCTTTTAAAATCCAAGTCCAATAATATCATATTTTTAATCTCGATAATGATATTATACTTTCAAATCTCATCAATAATATTAAACAATATTTTAAATACCGTTTGATCAACAATTCTCATAAAACATTCCAAATACTCTCAATAGATATATTGTTATCTTAAAATACTCTTAATAATTATGCTTTATAAAATAGGCCCAATCTCCTTCTCTTAAAAAAAAACAGACCCGGCCCAAAATCTTTCAGAACAAAATCCGGATCCTTTCCTTTTTACCCAAAACCGGATCCTTTTCCCTTGAAAAAATCCGGATCCAGAAAATAAAGCTCAAAGTAACCTTTTTCTTAAAAAAAAAATCCGGCCTTCCTTTTTAAATTAGAACAAAGCAAATCCCAATTGTTACTGTTCATTCATCTCTCACGCTCTCTGATGTTCGACAAAATCAGACCGGAAAGGAGGGAGCTTGGCCGGCGTCAGCCTACTCCGACTACCCATTTTACACCCAAACACGCACATGACAAGAAGGAAAGGAAGAAGGAGGAGCTTACCCAGGGGTCCTTCGGCGTCGCCGGAAAAAGGAAGCTCGGCGAGGCTGCGTTTGGGCTCGTCGGTGTCGATTCTTCGATCGAGAATGCCTGGGAGAGATATGGGAGGTCAAAGGAGGGACCTTTATTGTGGTTGGAGGTAAACGGAAGAGGAAGGAATGAGAAATCGATCCCTTACCTTTCGAAAATCAAAACGGGGAAAGCGAGGTCGGGGCTGCGCTCGGACTCCGGGGGAGATCTCCAGCTGCTGTTTGTAGGCTCCGGAGAGGCGTAAGAGGGCGCTCCTGCTGCTGGCTCGGGGTTGGAGGTCGAACGAGGACACGAAAGTGGAGCTGCTGCTGCGTTCTCGGCGAACAGAGAGCGGGGCTGCGATTTCAAGAGATAGGAGGAGAATGGAGGTGACGGTGGTCGCTGGTGGTGGAGGCGAATGGTGGTGGTTCTGGCGTGTCGTGGTCAAGCAGTGAGCATTTGAGAGGGGCTGGGACAAAATGAAAGAGAAGAGGTGGGAGATTCCAAATGAAATTAGACAGGGGGTTTATGAAATTGAAAATGAAATGTGGGGAGAATGGGTTAGGTTCTGCCCCTTTTTTTTTTAAGAGATGGAGCAGGTAGGTAGACTTTTTGACCAATTTAGAAAATGAAAGGTGTTGTTTGTTTGTCAAAAGTAGGAGAATCAAAGAAAAGAGGGATGGGAGGAGAAGATAGAATTTACCCAAAGGAGGAGGAGATGAGTTGGAGGTATAATTGGATAAGAATTGGTGATAGGGGACGGAATTCGCTTTAAGAATTTCAAGTGCGATTTATTAAATTTAGGACAAGTTTTCTTTGAGATAACCGAGTTAAACCCATTTTAAATTCATTTTTAATTTACTTTTTCCGAAAATTAAGATTTAAAAATCCGAGCCTTTACATCATTCACCTCTAAAAACAAGTCTCGTCCCGAGACTAAAACCAAAACAAGGTAGGGGATGAAGTTTGAAATAGGTGAGTCTAAGGACCATTTCATCGATCCCGTAAGTGCCTCATAAGTGCCCCTATGATAGTCTCACAGTATCGTCGTCATGATCACAATATCTCCGATAGGTCGTAGCGAGAGTGTGATACGGGCCCTTACCACATCCTTACCCCGACTTCTCGATTATATCATAACTCGAAAAGCATTACGACATCTCCACTAGGTCTTAGCACGCAGTCCATAAGGGCCCCTATAAAATGCATGTATCCACTTCGTGGGGCATCATAATGCAAGCTCGGTCAGAAAATTTCAAGAGGGATCTCAGTTTGAAAAGGTTCGGTCTCAAAATCATTGAAGTGCTCGATCGAGTTCAATTTCTCATAATCAAAGTTAGCCATTTTTAAACATTATTCAAAATCCTTTAAACCGATGTTAGTCAAGCAAGTTTCAATCTCGGGAGGTGGAATCATCCACCTCTAAGGGCTAATCCCATATTTCCTTCCTAGGTTCCAAGTTAGAATCACATTTCATCAATTTAGTTCAATGCATTATGAGTCATGGACCCATCGCTCTTCCGTTGCGCCGCTCCGGTGCCACTTGGTCATCGGTTCTTTCTTTCACTTCGGCGCTCATCGAAAGATCACAAGGGTTAGGAGTTACGGAGATAGGGGAGAGACAAAGGGCGAACAACATGACTTTCGTAAGGACTCAAATATGGTCTAGGACTAGAGATGATGAGACTCGAGGTGATACGCTAACCCGAGAGTTACAACGATGACATTAAGGTATTCCATGAGGTTATAAGTGCGACAAGCAAGCACATAGCAATCACGAAATATCTCAATTACATTATTCCACACTAGCAAGTACCTATCTCAGAGGATAGCGATCTATACATTCATAACATGTTCATATAATCAACTTTTCATGCACGCGGAACAAGCTAGCAACCTATCATCTCATTCCTTAATCATGCTCGATGTATATTAAGATCGTATATGCACAAACCGACAATAGACATATACAGGATGAGTTATGTAAGACATAGCGGGCATTGTAGAATGTCACAGGTATGATTCATCGCTCATTTTAGGAACACACATAAGTAGATCGAGACAATGCGAAGTCAATTACGAGCATGTTGAGATGCACCCTAATAATCATGCTAGAGGATATGGTAAGGTCATATGGGCATAGTAACTATCACTTCAAATACAACCATGTTCATATAACAAGACAAGATGACACACAATCATGTGAGGGCCTATGATTAGAAGGCATACGTCCTACATGGTACTAGAAACATTCATTAAGCATGTACACAGTCAACGAGGTTCAATTTGATTAACTTAGCATGCTAAGAAATTATTTCATATGTTAATCATTCAACGAGGGTTGACAACACTATCATGGACCTATTTCAAGGGAGAGCAACAATCATGGAAATTCAATCATGTGACACATATATTCATTCACAATTGCAATCATGCAAGATATCAGACAAGTCATGCTGAAATATATCAATGCATTATGTCAGGCAATTAAAAGGAGGGTTACTATTATACCGGACAGAATTCTCCAAGGACAATCACTGACTCATTACCCCATTTCCCGTGGGACATTAGTATGACTCGCTCGGTATGAAACAAAGACAAAGACATTCACGCTGTTCTCGAGAGGAGAGAGTAGAACTCGTGTTTAGACTCTTGTGGAAAGAAGACATGGTTGACCATTACGAGGATCAAAGGGGTGACTCCATGAGACAACTCACTCCTAACTCGAAACTACTTTAGTCATCACTCCCACTAACATACTCAAGTAACCCTCACATCTGACATGATTTTCGAAGGTAATTAGTTAACCAACCCAAATTTCCTGTGGAAGACACCAACCTCAGGTACAAGACTCAGTGGAAGCATAGATGGTGGGGTACCAAACAGGACTCGAAATGGGGAGAGCGGATGCTCTTCGACCCTTGCTAACATGCCTAAATGTTTTGTTGGGACGGTTGACGAAGTCAAAATCATCAGGGGTTTGAATTATGGAAGAGCTATCCCGACAAGACAGGAATTCCAATGACATAAGAACGAGCTATTCTCTCGCTATCCCGTTTACACATTCACTTATTTACATATTCAAATTAAGGCATACTGATTAGTTCTTTAGCCTAAGCACAGTAGCACTCAGCACGGAAGCAATCAACGGAATTAATATGATCCTCTTCGAGGAGGATCGCCCTCGGGCCCAGTTAGATATAAAACGCACAAGCACAAAGACGATCTATGCCGTCCTTCGAGAGACGGCTAACCGGGGGGCAAAACCTCATGGTCTTTACCTAACTCGCCACTCCAGCCACTACGACGCAAAGTCTTGGAGTCTTGTAGGCCCATCTGTAAAGAACAAGCTATATTTTGCCTACCCGTTCCCAACTACATCCAATAGGGATGGTCTAGCACCTTCACTACCCCTTCGTTTCTCTTTGTTTGATTACCAGATTTATTAAGTCAAATTCATATTTAGTCCATTTGAGTTAGCCATATTAAATTCATTTTGCCCTTTCTAAAACGTTTTGAAAAACCATTTGAAAACCGTGGGCCACTTTCAAAACCACTTCAACCTATCATACTCGGTTTGCATAACCTGAGCTTTGATACCAACTTTGTAACGGCCCGGGATTATGATTCCCGGGTTACGTTTCGAGGGATGAAACCCCTCGTTAGGATTTTGCCCCCCGAGTACAGGTTGAAGGTTTGAAATTTTATCCTAACATTTTAAAGTGGGATTTCATATCCAAAATTCGAAGGGATCGTTGGAATCCCCGGGGAAGTCCCCTTTACCTGTCATAAGTTTAAGCGTGGAAAACCAACAGTCATGCAAATAGTAGAATCAAGGTGTAATACAAGAGGGTGACACGGCAGAGCCGAGTCAAAACCAAATCAATAAGCGTATTTATCGAAATTTAATATACAATGTTAGTGGAGTTAAACCATTTCTTTGAGATCGTCCAAGAGAGTTCCCACGTCACGGAAACAAGAAATAATCATGCTGCAAAACAAACCTAAAAAAAATGTATGCGGGGCGGTGTCAGATCGAAGCCCTACGCAATATAATCCCAAACAAGCAGACATATACACACGCTAGTCCTAATAAAGATGCTTCTAGATGCAAGGCGGAATATTAACACACTAGCATGGTCCTAAGATCAAGTGCATAAATATAATAAGGCCTTAGCACCGAATACCAAGTGGTATATCCCTCTCCTACCTCCACCCCCTTCCGATAGGGTGGAGACTGGCCAGCTCGTGAATGCATTACATATAATCGGGTGGCACGCATGCCCAACCCGTATCCACAATAAAGCCCGCAGGCATCTCATAATATAAGGAAGTTCATGACTCGATTGACTCAGGACGGGACCCGATGAGACTAGGTCGTCCTATAACCCTAGCAATGACTCTAGTTACTTCACAGATAACGGCCGTTCTGTTTACAAAAGCAACGAGTAGACGGATGCTCAATCATGAGTGCAATTCTAGCAGGATACTACGTGGCATGCTTTATTATGAATGCAAACACCTAGTATGCACATGACTACAAGCAGGGAGATCTCTTTTCGAATCTGAGTGAGCTCATATAGGAACTCACCTGGCTATGCAGAACAGCATAATAGAAGATTCGGCATACATTAATCATGATCACAAAGTATCACCTAGTAATCATAACGAGAATATAAGTCTATCTATTCAAACATACAAACACACACATTTCCATATAAGTTCACGAAATGAATATTCCATCATTCCACTTTCAACTCATCCCATATTTCATCGCAAGGTCCCAATATAACTCATCAAGTACCATCTCAACTCATCATCGCAACATGTCATCATGCTTTAACTTATCGTCATATCATATAACAACATATAGTAACATGTATCATCACCACATATATATATATAGATCATATTCCTACCTTTATATTTAAGAACATATCATAATTCATACTTCCCAATCATATTGATATCATAACATCATGCTATTAGTCATTCAATCATGCCATTAGTCCACGCCAATCGTGATATTAGTCAACCAATCATATCAACATGATAGTTAGTCACCGATCACATAATTCTCAAATTATCAAGTTAAGCAAAGTAAGGTAATTTCCCAAGATTTCCCAGAACTCTTTAAATCTCAAGTTAGATAAATCTTTATTCAAAACATTTTCCTGCTTCCTACTTGAGCCAAAAATCCATTTATAAAACATCATCCTTTAAATCAACTTATTTTATTATTTATTAAAATAAATCCGACTAGGTTGGGATATTCCCATAATTCATCTTTTATATTTTATTAAATTCAATTCTGTTCATCAAATCAATTTCTAACCTTTCAAACCTTTTTTTTTCCAATTCTTTTAAAATCCAAGTCCAATAATATCATATTTTTAATCTCGATAATAATATTATACTTTCAAATCTCATCAATAATATTAAACAATATTTTAAATACCGTTTGATCAACAATTCTCATAAAACATTCCAAATACTCTTAATAGATATATTGTTATCTTAAAATACTCTTAATAATTATGCTTTATAAAATAGGCCCAATCTCCTTCTCTTAAAAAAAACAGACCCGACCCAAAATCTTTCAGAACAAAATCCGGATCCTTTCCTTTTTACCCAAAACCGGATCCTTTTCCCTTGAAAAAATCCGGATCCAGAAAATAAAGCTCAAAGTAACCTTTTTCTTAAAAAAAATAACATCCGGCCTTCCTTTTTAAAATAGAATAAAGCAAATCCCAATTGTTACTGTTCATTCATCTCTCACGCTCTCTGATGTTCGACAAAATCAGACCGGAAAGGAGGAAGCTTGGCCGGCGTCGGCCTACTCCGACTACCCATTTTACACCCAAACACGCACATGACAAGAAGGAAAGGAAGAAGGAGGAGCTCACCCAGGGGTCCTTCGGCGTCGCCGGAAAAAGGAAGCTCGGCGAGGCTGCGTTTGGGCTCGTCGGTGTCGATTCTTCGATCGAGAATGCCTGGGAGAGATGTGGGATGTCAAAGGAGGGACCTTTATTGCGGTTGGAGGTAAACGAAAGAGGAATGAGTGAGAAATCGATCCCTTACCTTTCGAAAATCAAAACGGGGAAAGCGAGGTCGGGGCTGCGCTCGGACTCCGGGGGAGATCTCCAGCTGCTGCTTGTAGGCTCCGGGGAGGCGTAAGAGGGCGCTCTTGCTGCTGGCTCGGGTTGGAGGTCGAACGAGGACACGAAAGTGGAGCTGCTGCTGCGTTCTCGGCGAACAGAGAGCGGGGCTGCGATTTCAAGAGATAGGAGTAGAATGGAGGTGACGGTGGTCGCTGGTGGTGGAGGCGAATGGTGGTGGTTCTGGCGTGTCGTGGTCAAGAACTGAGCATTTGAGAGGGGCTGGGACAAAATGAAAGAGAAGAGGTGGGAGATTCCAAATGAAATTAGACAGGGGGGTTATGAAATTGAAAATGAAATGTGGGGAGAATGGGTTAGGTTCTGCCCCCTTTTTTTTTGAAGAGATGGAGCAGGTAGGTAGACTTTTTGACCAATTCAGAAAATCAAAGGTGTTGTTTGTTTGTCAAAAGTAGGAGAATCAAAGAAAAGAGGGAGGGGAGCAGAAGATAGAATTTACCCAAAGGAGGAGGAGATGAGTTGGATGTATAATTGGATAAGAATTGGTGATAGCGGACGGAATTCACTTTAAGAATTTCAAGTTCGATTTATTAAATTTAGGACGAGTTTTCTTTGAGATAACCGAATTAAACCCATTTTAAATTCATTTTTAATTTACTTTTTCCAAAAATTAAGATTTAAAAATCCGAGCCTTTACAAATTTTATTTGTTAAAACTTTACATAAATTAAAGAATAACATAACAAAACACTTAATGAAATACATTTTATCTTGCGTAACACAAATTTTCTAAAAAGTTATACAGTATCAAATATTTTACGCAAATTAAAATAAATTATAATTATGAATCCTTCCTTATTTTTGAAGAAAATATATCACTTTGTCTCAAAACAATATAACTACAAAACTTATTTGTTTACTATATATGCACATAAGATGAAATATCTTTAAACTAGTTATAAAACTTTATATATATTCAATTTGAAAGAAAAAAAATATTTCTAAGTTCAAAATAAAATAACTTTTATTACCAAAATTATATTTACTTAAAAAGAAATACCCAAAGATAATATAAGGTATTTCACATCCACCCACTACCCGACCCATTGCTATCCATATTCTTGAGCAAACTATTGATGCAAAAGATGTTTAGTACTAGAGCACAACAGAAGCGAGAACTGCCAACATCATAATGAATATGCAAGTAGGATGTATAATAGGAAGGAATGCAGCAGCGTCCAGAGTTGATGGTAATTCAAGGACTAGATAATAGGCTCGCATGCATTATAGAGTGGTACCAAATCTTCATCACAGAGTGGATGTGCCCATACTTCCCAGGATGCAAGTTAAGGAGGAAATTATATCACTTCTAGTAATAATTTTATGTGGTTAGATCATTTGATGTGCTAGCATATTAGTTTTCTGTTGTGATTATTCTCATTTACATTTTATTCAGTGTATACGTGGCAAACTAGAATTCTATAAATTTCCATTGTCATCTACCCCTTTTCTTCTAATGTATAAGATGTATAACGAGATTGATTTGTTGTAATTACAGAGTGTTATAACGAGAATGATAGAACATACAAATAGAAGAAGAAATCGATATGATACAGAGATTTAGCGTGGTTCGGTAACAATGCGTTACCTAACTCCACATGCAGAGAACCGGATTTTATTAGAGGAGAGTGGAACATATTAAGTCTGAATTGGATGCCTCTAGGGTACATACATGTAGGAGATTATATAGCCCTACCTAATTCTAATCCTACTAAGATTAGTATATAATAAGGCCTAAAGAGATAAATCTAAATCTACATAAGTATATCTTTATCTATATCTTATTATAGATAAATCTACCTATAATAAATATGTCCCTAAAGATAAACTCTATTAGCTAGATTCAAGTTATTCCAACAAATCTCCACCTTAACTTGAATCCTCTCAGATGTATCAACCGCACTGCAGTGACACACCTACCAGATGCAATGTCATGCTAGATGTACCAGATGGGCTTCAATGTCAAATGTACCAGAATCTCCTATAAAAAAACAGATGCACCATGACAAGTGCCAAACGTTCTTTTGCCTCAGAATCGTCCTCGTATGAGGACCCAGATTGCCCCGCAGGGCAACTCAACATTTGGTGATGTTAAGCAAGTCCAAACAGTGTTGGAACTTGCTCTCTAGAATTGGCTTGGTGAACATATCAACAGGATTATCAGATGTTCCCACCTTCTCTACCCTAATTCTCTTCTCAGCTTGCTAGTGTGCCTACTCACCTTCGGAAACAACAGCCTTGTAGTTGGATGGAACATCATCCTCGACCTCCTCGGTCATATGCAAAGCATATCCCACCAGATCGTCAGACCTGGATAGACAAATAAAGTGGTTATAGCTATTGAGCATTGATTTAACTTTACATATAAGTGATATACAATATTTTGTAATTACTTTATCAAAAAATTTAAACATGCAGTAGGATCTTACGATCCTACGATCCGATTTTGCTGCAACCCCACCGATCCGATCTAAAATCTCGATCCTAACAACATTGGGGTCAAGCATATAAATATGCATCTCTTCCTCTCTAATTCATTTTACGTAAACATCCCATCAATCAACTTACATTTCATTGATTCATTCTCGTCAATCGTCGTAATGGCCAACCGTAGCGGATCCTCGAGCTCCTCGTTGTTCAATCATTTCAACAAGGTCGTCCAAACCCTGAGGAAGATCGAAGCAGAGTGTCGTTATTTTGGTCATAAGTACAAGATAACGAACAACATGAGTTATGACAATTTCAAGAATCATCTAGCGAAGAAGCATCCCGAAAAAGTCGACGAAGCATCGGGATCGTCGGGTAATTAGTAATTTAGTATTGTGTTGTGTGAAGTTTACGATGTTATGAAAATATGAACTTATGAAGTACTAAATAAAGTCGGAACTAGGAAGTAAGTTAGTGTTGTGTTGTCTGATGATGGAATGGACTCAGAATCGGTCGGGACATCCGTGGACGGTGGAATAGTCGGCGTCGGATGTGCGATCGTCGATCGCCCATCCGACGCCGACAAATAGCCGAATAGGTAAGCGGGGTCCAAACAATAGGTAAAAGAATTACGTGGGCTTTGATTCCTCTCTCCTGGGAGGATACGCAAACAATTGGGAAACCGATTCAAGCCCTTCTTTCCTCTTTTTTTTCCCACCTAAAACAACAATAAACACGAAACGATATTACACAAAACCAAAAAAAACATCACAAAACCGTTCATCGCAAAGTCAAAACCCCTTCAACCCGGGTCTCACCCGTCGGGTCGACCTGGCGAGTAACCCGGTTTCCACCCTCCCCTGCCACGTGGCCCAACCCGCGGGTTAACCCGAACCCGTATACCTGTTGGAATACCGGGTTAGGGTTCGGGTCATGTCCCCTGGGTTCTCGACCCGACGGGTCGGACCCGTGGCCACGTCTAGGTGGTTTCTGCAATTTTAATTTTAAGGGGTGATTTTTCACAAAACAATGTATTTAAAGGGTGATTTTCTGCAATATTGCCATATACTGTATATATATATTACTCCCCTCCTAAACCAGGCCGACTACACAATGGGCGATTGGCGTTTGGCGATTTGGCGAAGCCGAAGAGAAGGTCCCTAGTCCCGCACGACCACACCGCACCCCGCTGCGACGCTCAGTGACTCCTCTCCGGCGTGGCGGAGACGGTGACTCCGCGGCTGCTGGCTGGCGTGCTGCTAAGACTGAATGCACTGCCAGCTCCTTTCCTTCCCGCTGTGCCGCTGCAGCCTTGCTGCCTTCAATATTTTTCCGGAATCCGATTGAAAAGGTTAGCTTTTTTTTTTTTACCTTGTAGCTTGTACTTTGTCAATTTTTGCTCTAAATTTTGGTTCGAGATTCAATTTATAGGTAAGGTGTGAGAATTCGTTTAGGGTTTTGATTTTGTAAACGAATTTTGTAAAATTAGGGTTTGTTATTTTGAGAATCAATTTTGTGAATTTGTGAATTGAATTTCGGGTTTGTGAATTGAATTTAGAATCAATCCCTTTCAGCAATGTAGTAGTAATGTAGTGAATTGAATTTCGGGTTTGATTAGGATATGAGAATTCTTGGTGAAGTCCTGAAAAATTACAGCCAATCTCACAAGGGAGTAAGAAAGCATTTCCTGAGGCTGAGCATAGAAGGGTCAGTGTTTTCATCCAAGTTCTTGTAGTTACTGATAGTCGGTAATCAGCCACCGCTGATAGAAAGAAGTTCCTTCTGATTTGCACTTGCTTTCATTGTCATACTCTTCCTTTGGTCCATTGTCATACTCTTCCTTCTCATTCAAAACCTATATCTCAATACGCACGAGGAACACATTACTCACTTAAGGTTGTCTATAGAAACTCCACTTTTCCGGAGATTATCTGGGATAGCTTAGGCAAAGGTTCACTTATGGATCAGGTTTCGGCAATGCTTAGAACCTTTATAGTGGGAGACAAAAATCCTGGGTCTGCCACTCAAATGAAGTGATTGCTACCTTTTGTAACTGTATGTTTCTTTATGCCTACAAAAATGTTCCTTTTTATCTTTTAAAATTGTTCTCTGTATTTTGTACTGTTTTTAAACCTGATTTTTGTTTTGTTTATTTTTCATGGCATCAGCAATGGGATCTTCTATCAATTGAAATGTTAGTAAAAAACAGATCATAATCATGGGTGGCCATGGAGGCCTTAACATCTTACCTCAGAAAAGGTGGAATGTCTACAACTTTGAGAACCGGGAAAAGGTTCGCCGTGATGAGGAAGAAGCAGCAAGGGAAGAGCAGGTCAAGCAAGAGCAAGTGAGAAAGCGTGAGGCTGAGTCCCGCCTTGAGAGGCTTCGAATTCGTGCACGGGGCTCAGATCCATTTGTGCCACTCACTACCATAGAAGCTGTTGCTGCAACAGCAGCAGCAGTAGCAGCACCTTCTGTTGAGTTAGAAGGTCAGTCAAAGTTGGATTCCAATCATATCAATTTGTTTGAGGGGATAAAGATATTAGATCCTGTTGAGGTCGGAAAGGTTCGAAAGAAGGAGATTAAAGAAGAGGAAGGAAGCAAGAACAAGAAGATGAAGAAAGAGGCTGCGCCCAGGGTAGTGGGCCCAGAGGATGAGAAGTATAGGTTGGGTTATGGAATTGCTGGGAAAGGAGTGAAGGTGCCATGGTATTTGACAAAACCAAATATGGAGGAGGATGATAAAGAGGTGAGGTCATCCAGTGTGATGAGGAAGGAGGTGAAGAAAGAAGTCGGAAAAAGTGATGGGAAAAGGAAGTCTTTGGAGGAATTGAGAGAGGAAAGGCTGAAGAGGGAGAACAAGGAGAAGGAACGGGTGCGTGCTTTGATGGTGGAAAGGAGGGTGCAGAAGAGTAATCATAGCTCAAATGAGAGAGGCTACTATAGAAGTTAAGAAGCAGTTTCTTTGTGTCACGGGTCTTAAGAGTAATTTTTGTTCAATGTCTGTCTTGTGTTGTCATGTTTATTGAATGGATAACCTTGTAATCTGTTCATCAGTTTGGTTGATTGAAGAAATGCTCTCACTTCTAAATCTATCTGTTATGAATTACCACGTCGAGTTTTGATATGAAAAAAAGAAGTCCTTGTATTGGGTCCATTCCTGTCACTCCTTGGGTTACAGCAGTTACATTTTGCAAACTATAGGCTGCTGTACGCCTGTATGCACTGGGTGTGCATTGTTCTTCCCTATCAGGTATTTTTCTTCTGCTTTCACCTATCCTTTTTCTTTAATGTTTCCTCTTGTTCTTGCTATTTGATTACTTTGTGGTTTCTATGAGCATACTTCTTTCATTTCTTAGTGTTTTATTTTAGTATACTTACTTAGAATCTTCTCCATCTGTTGAGCAATTTTTGATTCTGCAGTTGGGAACTCAGTCTTGGCTTCTTTGCCATTTTCTCTTTGCTCTCTTGAACAACGTTTTATCCTTCATCAGCTTTAGCCGCTTGAATCTATCCTGATGTAAATGCTTAAAGGCTTTCAACTTCAGTTTTGGTTTATTGCATGTCAAAGACTTATAAACAGCTGGTCACCTGGGCTTTGGTTGTCCTCCTTGACTTCTCCCTCCGCTGCTAGTCTTGTCCATTACAGATCGTTTGCTTTCGTAGGGCACCTCCCCTTTCACGCCCTCTTGCTAGTACTTATGCACTGAGCCTCACGAAATATGCTATCAAGTGTGGTTGTGAAACGGGAGATGGACTTAATGTGTCCTTGTCTTGGCAGCCTGGTGCGTGGAGCTTGGTGTTTGGGTGGTGATCAGCTCTCCTGGTCGACTCTTGGATGTACTGTGGCTTGTTTCAATTAGTTTGGTTATATATATTTGAATTAGCCTACTATTATATATCTACATATATTTATAGATTCTTTATATGAATATATGTTTTGATATATTATGTTGCTTTTCCTAAATATATATAATTGTGGGTGTTGTGTGTTAGGATTTAGGTGGATAATCGGGTGTGACTTTTGCGGGCAGGGGTTGGCTAATGTATTTGCTGCTTGAGCGTGTTTGGGGTACTAGTGGCCAAGTGGTAATTTTTGGTAGGAGATTTGTGGGCTATTTATTTTTCCCGTAAGGCCTTGGTTTAGTCTTACGTTCTTGTACTTTGGCTTTTAAGCCACCTATCTATATATTTACTAGTTCAAGACTTATCAACAGCATCTTCTCGTGTAAGTTGTGCTTCCATTTTCTTCTCTAAGATGCTCATTGAGAATCTTATGGGCACACTAAATATTGTTTACTGCCTTGTCTAATCAGTCTAATCCTTGACGGTTGTTGATAGACCATATTGTTTCGTGAGAAATTCAAAGATATAATCTACAGAATGTCTGATTTTGTTTCAAGTGTTCACCAGTTGTTCAGGTTCATATAAGCTCTTATTATGCACCTTTTGCTTTCAGTTTAAACTACGTGATTACCTTGCTGACAAGTGCATTGTTATTAGATTGTGGATGTTTCGTCGATGGGTTTTGAAGTCAAGGCTCCTGTGAGCTGAGAACTTCGGAACATCAATCTTAGTTGTACAACGGCAGCCAGAGCTTGGTTGTTTGTAAGGTTTGCTGTATTTTCAGAGCCTTAAAATGAGGGTGTAGACCATTTCAAACATTAGGTAATGCTATCAGTTTTTTCTGTTCTTGTATAAACATGGAGCATGGGCTCTAAATGAGATTTTATGCTACATTATTAGTCTATATTTAATAGGAACCCCACACTCAAAATTTGGCTATTCAATGGCAGGGCAATTGAACTCTGAATAGCTTCAGCTATTGAAAATCACAGATCATGATTGGTACTGCACAGTTGAAGTGTCAATTACAGCTTCAATTTTATCCTTCTTGACACGCCTGTCTTTATCTGGGTTTCTCTAAGTTCTTGGGTCGATACTTTTTTTTTTGTGTGTGTGTATTTTTGTTCATTTTTGGAGGCAAATTCTTTTTTGGTTTTTACAATAACAACAACAATATCAATTTGTCCCGCTAGCAGGGTCAAGGTACATCATTTCTCCGATTGAGTCAAGACGGTGTTTCCGATTGATCTAGAAACGACTACACCCATACACAAACATAGACATACACAATCAAAAGATAACACACATATCGAATACGAAAAATCTCAACAAGGTTAAGAGAGATGCATAAAGAAGAACAAAAAAGGGAAAATTTTCATATACGGTTCTCAGAGGGGGAGTACCCCCGGTTTACCTATCTCAATAAAGTCTATGATTGGTTCGAAGAAAGGAAAAGACATGTAATGAAAAGTACTACTCTAAGATTTCCTATCTTGTGCTCACCTTCTTGACCTGAATAGCTCTCCTTTGTTGAATTCTTTATTGCTTGAAATTCTCTATGAGGCCCACAACAGTTAGGTCCTGCCTAATCACCTTCTTTAAGATATTTTTAGGTCGCTTTTTACTACGCTCGACAGTTTTGATAGCAAGGTGATTGCATTGGTGCACTTTGATCAATCCTTCCTTGTCACGAATAGCTTCGTTTCTAATTTTGTCGAGCCTAGTATGTCCACACATCCATAAGTCCCTTTCCTTGCGTCATAGTAATCGCTCAATACTCTACCCTCTTACATCAAAGCAAGGCTTACCACTGAGATAGTAAGACTTGATGATGCATTTATGTCTGTTACAATGCAAAGTATCATTACAAAAAACGAGGCTTTTTTGGTTTATAGGAAGACACATATATTCATTATAATGCAACACATCGAGGCAAATTTGTTGTCTCATGTGATAGATGTTATTAATTCTCAAAATCTTTTTATTTTATTTTATTTAAAATGAACATTTTAAATAGGTTTAATGCGGCCCATCATGCCCCATTCAAGGAAGATGGTTGGATGCGGCCCATCATGCTCCATTTGAAATAGGTTTGATGCAGCCTATCATGCCCCATTCTCAAAATCAACTATGTGGTTGGATGCGGCCTATTTCATCGCATATTCATGAAGAAGATGAGACTCATCATGCCCCATTCAGAGAAGGAGGTCGAAAAGGATTCGTTTGTTGTCTTCTCGGATTTGAGGTCGAATTATTCTCAGATGTGACCCTAGTCCCTTGTTAGCCCAAACTAAGATCAAACCATGAATACATATTGAAAGGGAAACGACGGTGTATAGGGGGTTGAGCATCGTAGTCCCTTGCTAGTTTATACTCGGTGGTTTGGACACCGTTAGACATGGGTTCCGTTGAAAATACCCCGCTTTCATTATGTATCCTGGACATCTTTGCGAACTTAATACTCCCTCCGGTCATTAAGATTGGATGTTTTACGTTTTGACTCACTAATTAAGAAAGAGGTGGTGATGCGGGACCATCCAATACACCTTCGGATAATGTCCTTCTCAAGAGGAAGAAGAAGGCTCCACCTTGGGAGAAGATCCAAAGTGCAAATGACGTTTTAAAATTCGTTCAGAATTTTACAACTTTTTGACGTCTCTGTAAAATGGGTCGTACGGATTCAATATTTATCGGATTGAGGCGTGCCATACCTTGTCGGAACGAGGACGAAGAGATCTACAACTTTGCTGTTGAAGGTTTTTCCAGATTCGACATGGAGCTTGGCCGAAAATCAACATCTTTGCAAGTTGTACTGTTTAGAACGAAAATCAGCACCTTATGATTCTATTTTTAGTATTCTTTTTACTTAAGTTATTTTAGGAAACTTTAGAGGTTATTTTATTTAATTCCTTTATAAGTTATTATCTAATCTCTTTTATCTTCTTTTCATGGATAATTCGGCCCATCCAGCCCTTGTAAAGGCTATATATGCCGAATACCTTTCATTGAATTCAGTTGGAACATAATGAATAGAATTAGTCTTCTCAAATTGTGTGAAACACATTGAGTGATTGTTGGATGATTAGAGCTGTGCTCATCATTAACGAATTGGTATCTATCTCAGCTTGGTTTGCTTTGTGTTCATCAACTTCAAAAGACTTGGTGATCCTAGTATCCACGAGCCCCCTCCTTGTGCCTCCAAGTTGTCCGCTTGGTTGTGTAGGGTTGCAGAGGCGGGTTGTGTAGTCATTGATATTGGTTCCTACCTTCTACGGAAGCCTGGGGTCTCTATCTTGTTCTATACAGATCGTTTCAGTCCATATCAGGTCGTGTCTTTCTATCTTTATCGAGTCTTTATTCATATTGTCGAGTCTGCCTTTGTTCTTGCGTCGTTTCTTTTATTTCTTGCTGTGTTCTTGATCTTCTTGGACGAGTTCTTGGAGACCTTGTTGAGTCTTGCATAAATCTTGCATCTTTCTTGTTAGTTCTTGCTGCGTCTTTATAGTTCTTGATTGAGTCTTGTCTGTTTCTTTAAGTTTCTTGCTTGTTGTCGAAGATCGGACCAACCTACGGCTAACCCCGTATCAAATTGGTATCAGAGCTTTGGTTTCCGACATCAAGATTGAGTCTTTTCTTTTCCTAAACATAAAAACCACAAAAATAGAGTCAGTTCTTGTTTTGGTTGTTTACTTCTTGCAATTCTTGAATTGATTATTTCACTAACCTTGTTTGTTTGTGATTGTTGTGGTTGCTTAGCCCAAACACAAAGCCTAGCCGAGACCAGTGGAGTCGACCACAAGTGTGCACAACCCTTTGTGTATACCAACAGCCGACGGCAGCTTGTTCTGTCCCCATAGATCTTTGCTTTGGTCGACATTCACACACACCACAAGAGAAAACCCTAGTTTGTTATCCTTTTCTATCTTTGGAATATTTGTTTATCTATTTCCTTTGCCTACTTAAAATCTGATTTGTGGTAGAATTTATTCCTTTAAATCTATCATATATCTTAAAGGCATAAGAAAGATATACTTACCTAAATTATCCAAAGGTTGTTTATAAATATATCTTTAGGGCTACCAATTTCATCCATTCACCTTTATTTTATCAGAATTTCGAGTCCTTCTTTCATTAGCTGTTCTTTCTTGCATTAGATATATAAAAAAAAAAATTTATTCAGTTTCGAAAATCTTAAAAAAAAAAAAAGAGATTGAAATTGGACCTAGGAGGATTAAAATTCACTAGGGGCAAAAGTAAGTTTAAAAAAAAAAAGAGAAGTATTGTTGATCTAGTGCAAGAAAGCTCCCAAGGACAAATTGGTGAACCCTTCTTCTCAGCCCTAGTCGACACACCCTATCCCAAAAACACATACCTCCACAAAATTGAAACCCTACCCTGCAACTACAACGTCCTAACTTAAGGTTTTCAATCAAAAGAGGTAAATTTCCATTCTTGTTCTTTATTTTCGAGTCTTGCATCTTTCTTTAGAGTCTTTGCTGCGTTCTTTAACTTCTTGATTGATCTTGCAGATTTCTTGATCAATTCTTGAAACATCCTTGCTGCGTCGGTTTGAGTCTTGTTATTTCTTTGAGTCTTTCTTTGGTTTCTTGCTTGTTGTCGAAGATCGGACCATCACACGGCTAACCCCGTATCTGGTGGAATGAAATAATTAACGAAATAATGAGTGGTCAGTGCTTTTACCATTTTACTTTCCAACTGCTCCGTACTCTGTATTACCTCATGTACTCCTACTTTCTTCCTCTTTTTTTTTTTATAGTTTGAACATGAATTATAACACTCTTATTTGGACCCATTTTCTTCAAATTTTTACTCCATATGCATATTGTACTTTGTCACAATGATGGCAATAATTAAGAAAATTATTTAAAAAATTAAAAATGCCAAAAAATCTTACATTGTCGATCAATGCCTAAGACCTAAAACATTCAATATTAATGATCGGAGGGAATATTGTGCATCTACATTATCCTGCGGGCACTATTGGGATCTGCAGATAGTACCCGCTCGGCTGACTGCCTATACAAGGACATGTTAGTATTCAATTCAGTTTACTTATTCCTTACTTTCTTTTATAAATGTTAGACTTGATTACTTGAATATATTATTATTACTCTAATTAACTAACTAATTCATTTAATGTTACACTTAGGTTTACAAGGATTGGATTTGAACTTTCAGCATGTATTTATCATATTCCCGGCGTATTATGGGTATGTACCTTTACTAACTAGTTCAATTAATTTAACTATTCAATGAGCTGAGTAAACTGATTCATATAATGTATTTGAATTTTCTGAAAGAAACTAAGCACGTGTCATGACCAAGAGATAAATTGAGCTATGGAAGCTTTGATTAAGAGAGTTTAGAAAGAGATAGAAAAGGGGTTAGGGAAGAAGATAGAGAGGAGATAGAGAGAGGGGTAAAGGAGATAGTATATTTATTGGTTCATTACCACTAAGGCTAATATGGGTATATATACACTAATACCCATAACTCATACATCACACATATCCTTGTACATGAGTACATGACATTACTCACCCCTTAAAAAATATTGACTAAAAGCTTATGGTGTAAGACCGAGGTCTTAAGAGGCGTCAACCCATGTCATCTAGCATTCTCATGTCCGTTGCCCTCACTTTAAGCCTGAAAAGAAAGAGCTCTTGTGAAATGGATATGGTTTGAATCACTTATAAATCACTTCGTACATCCTTATTATATCTTATTTGGAACGGGGGTGTTGCACATGTAAACACATAGAGAGTACACAATGAATGAAAATCTGATTCACTCTCATTCTCTCTCTCAATTCATCTTTTATTTTCTTCTTTCCGCCATTATTGATCACAAATAATGCTCTATTCTTGATCGATTCTTAGTGTTTTCTTCGCATCAATGTTGCCATTGGTTTATGAGTTCATTAGGCATTTTTTGTTTGATGTTGCTTCTGGCTTATGAGCTGCAGTTTCTGTAAGCTATACACCATAAAATTTTAAATTTAAATTGATGTGTCAAGGTTTTTAACCAACTTGTACTGTTTTGATGAATAACTTTATATCTTAAGGATGTGGTTAAAGCATCAAAGGGAAATGGTACATCTTCACCTCCTGCATGAAAATGGTCAAAAATCAGTCACAACCTCTAAATTTCAGCGCATTAGAAAAGTATTACATATTGTCTCCGTATCTAGGTATTGACTTTTTTTATATTAAGATTGGCGTGGGAGAGGATATTTTTCATTTGAATCAAGATTTGTATGTCGGGAAAGATCAAGTCAAGTAGTGGCTTGAGAAGGAGCAAATAGATCAAACTCATATTGATTTCTACATGAATTAAGCAAGTTGATATTTTAGTCAAATTATTTTTATAGCTTATCCCATAAAGTTAATATGACATAGTGTTGATTAATTTATTGCATCTATATTACATAATTAATGATAGGTATTTGTATGAAAATCGCTTTTCCGAAAAGTATGCATTTTTTTGCCCCACATACATAGCTCATGCGTATAATATTGAAGTGGAGGAAAATCAACAGTACATGGCAAATTCAATGGGAAAACAAGGGATGGAAAATCGTATATGGTTTGCACCTTAACATGAAAGGTGCGTTGTTATTATTATTATTTAATTATCTTAAACTATAGTTTCACATATATCTTAATTATAATATTAGTGGTTAACGTTTGAATTTGTTGTAGGTTTCATTGGATGTTGGCTGTTATAAATCCATTTGACAATATTGTATATTGGCTAGATCCAAAAAGAAGGAATATGAGACAAAATTTGAAAGTTATGGTTAAAACGTAAGCCATTTATATATTTTGGATCTTGATTGAATTAGTTACTTATATATTATTATCTACATGTCTAAAATGATGTACTTTTATACTTTTGAATAGGGGTGGGCACAAATCCCGCAAATCCCGATCCCGTCCCGGTCTCGTCCCGATCCCGGTGGGATTTAGGACAAAATAGCGAATCCCGTCCTGATCCCGTCCCGCAAAAAATTATGCGGGACGAAACATGGGACGATCCTGATGGGATCTTGCAAATCCCGTCCCATCCCGCGTATTATAATAATAATAATAATTATTATTATTATTATAATATTATAAATATTATAATATTAAAGATTAATAATAATATATTATTAGTATTATTATTTTGAGCAGATATTATAATTATAATTATAATCATAATCTTCCATTTATAATAATAATAATATTTTTTTATAATAATAATATTATTATTATTTGAGCAAATATTATTTATAATTATAATAATAATTTTCAATTTATAATAATAATATTATTATTATATAATATAATAATATTAATATTAATTTATAATAAAATTATTATTATTATATTATATTATTATTATATCATATTATATTTTTTTCTTGTAAAGTATAATTATTTTATAATAATAACAATAAAAATAAGTATTATTATTATTATTAGAGTACCCCCGTTCTAATTTAACCAAGAGTACCCCCGTTCTAATTTAACCCCCAATTTCTCTGCCCTTCCTCCCTTCTCTCGTTCCTTCACTTTGCGTTCCAGCCGCCTCAATGGAGAATCAATTTGTGAGAGACCACAGACGGCAGCGGCAGGGTGCTTGGTGGCGGTGGCTTCTCCTCCCTCTTCTGTTGCTAGTGGCGACCATAGACGACAGCGGAGTCGGAATCGGAATCAATTTGTGAGGTCGACGCATCTCCTTGCTTGCTTGGTGGCGGGGTCAGAATCGGCCACCGGCGATTCGAGCCTCGATTTCTGGTCGTTTCCAGCCACCGGCGGCCATGGCGATTGCTACGGGGCTCCTGCAACTCAGATCCGGCACCACCGTTTGACCTCAGATCCGGCTGCCATGGCAATTTGGTTAGGTTTTGGCCGATTACTCAATTTCCCCTTTGAGATCGGCGAGACGACGTTGACGGCGATGGATGGAGTTGTGGAGACGATTGCGAGTTCAAATCCATGGTCGTACTCGATGTGAAGACGACTATAGAGCCTTGTATTGGTCGTCTCTGAGGGAATCGGCTCTCCGAGGACAAAGGCGTCGATGCTGCTGCTACAATCGCTTCTCCGAGGAGAAAGGCGTCGACTGTAGAGCCTTGTATGATACAATCCTGTAATATAAAAAGATTTTTTTATTACTTCACCTTCATTTTTTGTTAATTCGTGTGGAGACTTTGCAAGATGTTGATCCAATTGCATTCCGAGCTGGTGTTTTCTAAAGTTTAGGCATGATGATCGAAGTGGATTATAATGTTTCTTAGTTTTTTGGTGCAATTAAAAAAGACATGTTGACAGTGTTAATGACCTAGTTTTTATAATGGTAGAGTGGTGACAGTGTCTATGATCCAATTTTTATTTTGGTGACAGTGCAAATGATCCTATTTTTATTTTGGTTACAGTATCTATGACCCTATATTTATTTTGATTACAGCGTCTATGATCCCCTTACCCATTCATTTATCAGAGTAGAACTGTCACCACATGTATTCTGGCTTCTCATTAGCCCCTGTAGGGTTTGTGCCTCCCTTGTCGTAGGGTTTTCATTTGATTACAGTGTCTTTGACCCTTTTTTCATAGTGGTGACAATGTCTATAACCCTGTTTTTATTTTGGTTACAACGTCTATAGGGTTTCCTTTGATTACATTGTCTCTATTACCTTTTTTCATAGTGGTGACAGTGTCAATGACCCAGTTTTTATAGTGATGACAGTGTTTATGACTCTCTTACCCATTCATATATTGAAGGAGAACTGTCCACCATATGTCTTTTGGCTTCTCATTAGCCCTTTTAGGGTTTGTGCTTACCTTGTCCTAGGGTTTTCCCTTTGGTGACAACAATCATCTCTTAACGACGTATTGTACTTCACATTTTAGGGTTTAGGATTTAGGGCCTTGGCCCTAAACCCTAAAGACTTAACCTTAAACCCTAAACCATACTGTACATCACATGTTCTTTTGGCTTCTGGTTAGCCCTTTTAGGGTTTGTGCTTCCCTAATTATAGGGTTTTCCTTTTGGTTACAAGTGTCTATGACCTTATTTTAATAGTGGTTACAATGTATTTGTCCCTTTTTTTATAGTGATTACAGGGTCTATGACCCTGTTTTAAGAGTGGTTACAGCGTCTATGTCTATCTTACCCATTCATATATTAGAGGAGAACTGTCATCACATTTATTTTGGCTTCTCATTAGTCCCTATAGGGTTTGTTCTTCCTTTATGATATGATTTAACTTTGATTACAATGTCTATGACTATGTTTTTATAGTGGTGACAATATCTATGACTTTATTTTTTATAGTGGTTACACCAGTAGTTACATTTTTAATTTTTTTTTATTGTGGTGACACTACTTTAAAAAAATATAAAAAACTAGAAATTAGAAATTAGAGAACCACTGTCACCACATGTATTTTGACTTCTCATTAGCCCTATAGGGTTTATGCTTCCCTTTTCCTAGGGTATTCCTTTGATTACAGTGTCTATGAACCTTTTTTCATAGTGGAGACAATGTCTATAAAGCTATTTTTATTTTGGTTAAAGCGTCTATAGAGTTTTCCTTTTGATTACAGTGTCTATGCCTTTATTTTTATAGTGGTGACAGTGGCTATGACACTGTTTTTATTTTGATTACAGTGTCTAAGACCCTCTTACCCATTCATGTATTAGAGGAGAACTGTCATCACATTTATTTTGGCTTCTCTTTAGCTCTTACAGGGTTTGTTCTTCCTTTATGATAAGATTTCCCTTTGATTACAGTGTCTATGACCATGTTTTATAGTGATTTTAGCCGATCTTCCGACGGCTCGTTCTCCTTACACAGAGCTCCGTTTGACGCGTATGACCTATCAAACTGACGAGTGCAATCTCTACTTCAGCATCGTTGTGTTTATTTTGTCAAAGAATGATCTGACACACCGAGACGAGTGCTTGAACAGGGGCTGCTAAGTGGTTGTTTCACGAAGCTCCGAGGTGTCCGACAATGGCGATTAGCGATTTTGTATAAATTTGAGAGGGGTTTTTGCACGAAAACCATCCTTGAGAGATGTAGAACGTTATTGAGCGGGTAGAAGGCTTGGATTTAGGGTCGAACGTGATTTAGGGTGCATGAGGAGCTTCGATTCGGCCTTCAATGGAGGAGGGCTCGGTTGTGAGGCTTGGAAGAGTGCGAAAGCAGCAGGGGCGGATGGCGCTCGTCGTCGGCGGCGGAGAGAGAGGGGCGGTCGACGGGAGGTGGTGTGCAGCGAGGAGGCGGGAGGCGGGAGGTAGGAGATGTGCAGCGTCCGCCTCATTTTTCTCCAGATGTGTTTTAATTTGGGGAAGGAGGAAATAAAGGCAGGGGCAAAATTGGAAAAAATGGACACTTACCTAATATTGTAACCCTTGTGTCCTATGACTTAAAATTTGGCCCCCAAATGTCCACTTAGCAAAAAAACCCTTATTATTATTATTTAATTATAACGTGGCATTATTATTATTATTATTATTATTATTATTATTATTATTATTATTATTATTATTATTATTATTATTATTATTATACCCATTTAGAGCTACAAGAGGCAAATAGCTAAATACGATATTCTTCCCAACTATCAATCGATAATGAGACAGAATCTGGTGAATCTCGTCTCAATTCCTTTCCGTCCCGATCTAGTAAGATAATGTAGCCAAATATGTTGAACATTATAATTAATTATACAATCATTGTATGAATTAATAATAGTATTATAATAATAATAATAATAATATTATTATTATTATTATTATTATTATTATTATTATTATTATCATTATTGAATAATATAGTTGAGAAGATTACCGTATTCAACATATTATACAAATTAATGAATTATGAAAGCATTTTTCACTTTGTAAATTTATATAATATTTTATTATTTTTATTTGCGGGATAAGGCCCGTCCCGTCCCGAAAAAAAAGTGTCAATCCCGTCCCGTAAAAATTTCGCGGAACAAGTCCTGTCCCGGCTCAATCCCGTCCCGTCCCGTGCCCCACCCCTACTTTTGAATGCTATTTCGATATACCGTCCTCAAGGGGAAAAGACAGACTGGGTTGAAATTTCAGTAAGTTTGGCATTATGTGTGTGTATGCATTCAATTAGTTTCATGATTTTGGTTAATTTGGGTTATTCTTATGAAGTGTCCTGAGCAAACAAACAATGTGGATTGCGATTATTATATATGTCGATACACGCGAGAGATTATAGATCAGGAGTGCACCGTTATCCCTACCATGGTAGTGTATATAGTAAAGGACAATCATTTAAATCACACGAGACTCAGACGGAAGTTGCCGTAGCTCATCCCTTCTACAACCAAACTCCCAACAATATGCTCTTCATAAATTTCCTAGTACAAATATATTTGGAACATAGAAAAAATAAATTAAGAATGCATAATTTCACATGAAAAATCACTCCATCTACTTAATCACTCTGAGAAAATTAAAGAGTATTTGTTAGGAACAACAAAAGGTGTATCACTGCGCAAGCTCCGACTTCTTGAACCCTGCGGTGTTGACGACAGTAAGCTACCCGTGACAATGAGAACTAGCTGCGTTTCTTGCTCTTTTGCTAAGAAGATTTGTTTTGACTCAGAATCCCCAAGTAGTTCACCCTGAAACCTTCGTCATGGCATGCTTTATGGCACAAGGTACACAAATTTCTTTGGCTCCTATGGTTTTAGACCACATTTACCACGGTCTTAATGAGATGGCAACACATCCAACCTATCCGGGTAGGGTTAATCCTAGCTTTGTGATCCATTTTGTGATCGGATGGTTGTCAGAATATTTTCCTTGCTTATATAGATGTCATGATGATAAAGAGTTCCCCAAGGACTATCCTGTCCTCAAACGTTGTATTGGACTCTAAGTTGAGAATTAGACCATCCACAAAGCCAGATTGATATTGAGACATAACCAGCATGTTCGATAATGAATTATGCCTTTTAGTGATAGGGCTGACTTAGACCGAATTGATGCCGGATGGCTTTCATACATCGATTTTAAGCGACTGCTTTGTATACGCTCAGCTATATTGCCTATTCGAATGGGACAATGATCAAAGACCTAACCATTGTTGATGAATTGTAGGGGAAACTATCTCATTAATATCAATTATCACAAATTCACCATTACTACTTTTACCTTGTTCAATTGTCTTTTCATTCAATTTCACTTTGATCTTATTCCATTTGATAGCAATTTGAGTACACAAGGAAGGTATTCTCTATGTGGGATCGACTCCTTACTCTTCCACTATACTAGTTACTAGCTTACTAGTTGGTTGTTAGTCTGGGCTGTTACTTTTGGCATTGTGGAAAGCTAACGACATTCTGCACACACCAAATTCTGGCTCCGTTGCCGGGGAGAACTACTTTATTTCTTTTGTAATTATTTATATTGCTAGTGATTCACCTTGGTGGATCTCTCTTTGGTTACTAATCAATCTTTGTTGAGTCTTTGAAAGGTTAGACAAATATGTCTGAAACTGTTGATCCCCCTCTCAAGATGACATTGAGAGACTTGAGGGAACCTGATCTGAATTCGCAAAACCTTGCGATTACATTACCTGAACTCCCTGAAGGCTCCAAACTAGGATACAAAGCTGATTGGTCATTGATTCTTCTAGTTTTCTACATGATGATTGGAGATGAGCCAAATAAGCATCTTACTGAATTCGTTAGTGTTTGTGACAAACTCAGACCTCAAGGATTTACTGATGATCAACTCATGTTGAGGTTGTTTCCGTTTACCCTGAAAGATGCAGCGATTGATTGGCTACACTGTCTGCCTACCGGAAGTATTATTACTTGGTTGGAATTGAAGAAAGCTTTTCTACAGAAATACATTCCTGCCACACGTTTGAGTAAAGTAAAGAAGCAATTGACTAGCATATAGAACAACTCTCTAAGGAGAGCCTATATGGCTACATTGAGAGATTTAGGAGACTCAAGGCAAGTTGCCCACAACATGGATTTCTTGAAGCGGATTTAATTCTCTATCTTTATGAGGGGTTGCTTGATCATGAGTGCACTGTCATCAACGCGACTAGTGGAGGTGATATTCTGGACAAGATGCCAGAAGAAGCTATGCAAATCTTTGATGGGTTAGCAAAAAAAGAAGAAGATGTTTTACCTGCCAATAAAGCAGTAGGATCTTTCACTTCATGATTCTAAAAGATGTTCATTAGCTGTTGGTACTTCTCTTGAGTGATAGCCGGTGAAGATGATGCTGTAGCTGCTACTTTCTTGCCCTTTCCCATGACAAAGTTATCCGTTGGATAACCATGAAGTTTCCAACACTTCTCCACTATATGCCCAAGAGATTTGCAGTGTGTGCAAAAAGGTCTTGAACTGCTGTTGGTGGTAGGATTATTATATGATCCTGGATAACCATGGAGTTTCCAGCACTTCTCTATGGTGTGGCCACCAACTTTGCGATGATCACAATAACTACCTGTGCTCCCACTATTCGGATAGCCATGGATCTTGAAACATTTGTCCATAGCATATCCACTGATCTTGCAATGATCGTAGAAAAGAGACTTCCTAGAACCAAAATTACCTCCTCTAGCTGAGAAGCAAAAGCGGAGCCATCACTCTCAGTTGAAGAACCTTTACCCATTCCTCGTTGTTGTTCTTCCTAGATAAAAACCTATAGGTTTCATCAATATCTGGTGGTGGATTCATCATCAAAATGTTGCCTCGGACAACATTATAGGCGTCTGTAAGGCCCATGAGAAACTGAATCACCTGCTGATTCTATATCAACCTTGTCACAGAAAGATTCGATGCATAATCACAAGTTTCACCTACAACTAAAAGCACATATTCATCAAAAAGTCGCTTGAATTTGGTGAAATATACAGGAGTTCCTAAATTTCCTTGCTCTACTGCGTCAATATCTTTCTAAATTTGATACAATCTAGCCCGATTAGCATATCCAAAGCGATTCGCCAATTGGCGCCAAACTTGACAAGCAATGCGACAATAAAGGACTGACTCTGCAATATCCTTTTCTACAGAATGAATAAGCCAAGCGATTACCATGTGTTTGCACCTGTCCCAATGCTGCTGAAGAAGAGGATCTGTGGTCGGACGTTGACATGAGCCGGTGACAAAGCCGAGTTTCTTCTTGGCCATAAGCGAAAACTCCACAGACCTCCTCCAATGGCTGAAATTGCAACCATCGAGAAGACGCGTGGAGAGAACGTAGTTAGGATGATCTGAATGGTGAAGAAATTACAGCTCGTTCATGGGATCAACGATGCCATGCCAATTTCGGATCGCCGGCTGTTGGAATCATTCGCTCGCTCTAATACCATGTCAAAAGATGATAGAGAGGACGAAAAACATGTTGGACAATGACCCTGCTGGAACCTGCAATAAGCAACACAACAAACAAGGTATAAAGCGTTAGTGGATGTAGGCCGAACTTGTTTCTGTGAAGGGGCTAGGGCTGCGGTGAAGCGTGGTATGGGAGCCACTGAATGAGAAACGTATTTGCCCCCGACAGAGGTGAAAATCGTATGCGAGGCAACGTCCCCCAAGGATTTCACCGACTTCTCTCACAAGTGCACTCGAGGGAGAGAAGATGGAACTGGAACAGGCACTCAGAACGGTGAAAGGGTAGGAGAAAACAGGAGAGGGAAAGAGGCGATTGTGTTTCGCTATATTTAAACCCAAGCCCTTGATCCCTTTATATAGCTGCGAAATCAATCCTTAAGCCGCAAGCAAAAGGAAGATTTGAGTCTATCTTCAGAAGATCTTGACTTATCTAAAACCGTTTGAAAGGATAATTTATGAAAATAAATCCAATGAAAAATAGATATTCGCGGATAAATACTAACAAGTTTATCCATAATATCTTCGGCCTCAAGAAAAGATATTTTTCCATAAAGCTCCGTCTCATCCTTTACCTCTCAATGTAGGTAGCAGAAGAGTCTCCTTAAAACCCTTTTAGGATATCCTTGAACATTCCATGTGGGATGGAGAAAGTCTAAGAGACACCTTAAAACCACCTACTCTAGGCATTATATCCAACAATCCCCCACAAATGCCGAGAGAAGGGTTTAAAAACTGAGGTTTTGAAAGCAAGTTCTGAGCGTGTCGAGGTCAGTGCTTAAATGCTGATGTCTTGCGACTTGAATCAGCACATAGTGAAACTGGCGATCCCTTCGATAGAGCGAATGGCCAGAGGCCTTGAATTCCTCCACTTAGGGGTAAACCAGCAACACACAACTTCCACGGGGTCCTGTAACGTTCCGCTAAGTCTTATCACATAAGACGTCCAATTTTGGCACACCTTGGGTGCTCATGAGTGTTCTAGTGATGACTGCCCTTAGTCTCACCTTGGAAGGTTGTCAATCCCTCACACTCACGTAGTTAACTTCAACATATCTGTCTCAATACAGAAAACCCCCACAATGGGTTACGAAGTCATTAAGAGCTCTAAGGCTCAACCTCTCATTTGTTGTTCGGTGATCTATCAAGTCCGTCTCAAAGGACCACCCAATGCCTGAGCTATAGAATCATTAAGAGCGTTAGCTCAACCTCACTATACACTTGCCATAGGACTGGGAGATGTGTATCTCATATGAGTCTTTCCATGGCTTGCGTTCGACCAAATTAATGGTTTCCGCCACAGATTCCTCATCTCACGGGCTTTAGCCCCATTCCCCTCGACGTGTCAAGGACTAGCCTCCTGCAAAGTCCTTTGGTCAATGGATCTGCAATGTTCCTCTCTGACCGCACATACTCTAAAGAGAGTACCCCATTTCTTATCAACTGTCTCACAGCCTCATGTCGGATGCGTATATGCCTCTTCTTGCCATTATACGCTCCGCTGTTTGCTACTCCAATGGCAGCCTGTGAGTTACAGTGTAGAGAAATCGCAGGAGCTGGATGCCCCCACATTGGTATATCAGCCAGTAGGCTTCTCAGCCACTCAGCCTCTTGCCCTGCTAAGTCTAGAGCTATGAACTCTGACTCCATCGTCGATCGGGCTATGCAACTCTGCTTTGCAGATTTCCATGAGACATCTGCACCACACAATGTAAAAACATATCCACTAGTGGAGCAAATTTCATCAGTCCCACTTACCCAGTTTGCATCACAATATCCTTCTAGAACGCAGGGAAAACCCTCAAAATGTAATCCCCAATCAAGAGTGCCTCTAAGGTATCTCATTAACCTTCTAAGTGCAATCCAACGTTCTTTGCTAGGATTATGTGTATATCTACTGAGTCTACTTACTGCGTAAGCTATGTCAGGTCGAGTATAGTTCATCAAAAACATTAGACTCCCAATCACTTTAGCGTATTCCTCTTGGGAATCACCTATACCTGAGTTCTTCACTAACTCTATGGTAGCATCATATGGGGTCCTAACTGGCGTCACATCATAGTTGTTAAACTTTTTCAATACATTCTCTACATAATGGGATTGAGACAAAGTAAAGCCATTTTTAGTTCTAGTCACTTTAACACCTAGAATCACATCAGCTTCTCCTAAGTCTTTCATATCAAAGAGAGAGGAAAGAAACTTTTTGGTTTCACATGCATGTTAGTGCCAAACAACAACATGTCATCAACATATAGGCAAACAATAACACAACCAGAATTGTACATCTTGGTATAAACACATGCACAGATCCACTAACCATAAATCCAAAACTCAACACAGTGTTATGGAATTTCTCATACCATTGTTTAGGTGCTTGCTTTAGGCCATAGAGAGATTTCTTTAACCTACAAACCATGTTCTCCTTACCTGGAACCACAAAACCCGGAGGTTGTTCCATGTATATTTCCTCATCTAGATCACCATTCAGAAAAGCAGTCTTTACATCCATTCGATGTACTAAGAGCTTGTAATTAGATGTTAATGAAAATAATGTTCTAATGGTCGCAATCTTGGTTACAGGAGAATAAGTGTCAAAATAATCTGCTCCATGTTTCTGTGTGAATCCTTTGATTACTAGTCTTGCCTTAAATCTTTCTATAGAACCATCTGTTCTAAGTTTTCTCTTGAAGATCCATTTACTACCAATGGCCTTATATCCTCTAGGCAAATCAACTAGTTCCCAAGTGTGATTACTTGTGATAGATTCAATTTCACTGTTTATAGCATCTTTCCAAAAACTAGCATCTACAGAACTCATAGCTTCTCCATATGTTTTAAGTTCATCCTCTATCATGTGAACATAAATTATAGCTTCATTGATTTCATCTAAATCACGGAGTTCAGTCAAGAATGTAGTCACAGAATTAGGACCAAAGCTAGTTTCAGTTCTATGTCTTTTACTTCTTCTAATTTCACTAGGTTCATCAACATTGATAGAAGCATGTAAAGACAAAGATGCATGTTCAAAAACAGTAGGAATGCTATCATGATTTTTCTTCAAAGGAAATATATGCTCAAAAATTCAGCATCACAATATTCACACATTGATATATCATGCAAGCACATAAATTTATAGACGGTATAATAGTGCTCTTTATAACCAACACGAATAACATCAACCATATAAGATCCAATATCATTTCGTTTAAAGGAATATACGACCACCTTAGACACCTAACCCCCACATTTCTCATATACACTAGGTAGACTCTAAGTCATAAACCTTGTGTAGGATTTTGCCTAACTTCTCATGTGGTGTCTCATTTCCTACCTTTATTGAATCTAAATTATGTTGGTTATAAACAAATTGGTTTTATACCTCATATGTCATGAACAAGTCATCCTACGTCTTTGAACTTGATACATACATGAACTTGGTATCTCTAAGAATCATCTACATAATGTGATATATCAACTTTCACACATTCGCTTTAGGAGTTAAAAAAAAAAGAGATCAACCTTTGTTAACTCAAGCAATCTAGTGGTCCTCTTAACTACAGACTAAAAGGATGTTTAGCAAGTTATGCAAATATCACATTTATTTGATCAACAACATCTAATTAGATATTAGGAGCATTTTATGGAATTTTCTCAAAATTACCAACTTCTCATGTCCTAGTATCATGTCATCAACCAAGATTCAAAGAGATGCATGCATAAGATATATATAACCAACTAATTTCAAATAAAAATGACGTCGATCACTTAGGTTAACTCACAAAAATAGACCGACATGTGTACTCTGCAAAATTATCTTGGTTCACGAGCATCCGTATCTACGATGTAATGTTAGGATTACTCCCGCCTCTTCTGATCACCATCACGCAAATGGAGCCACAAGGTGCGTAATTTTCTTGGCAATACCCGTACCCGCTCTCATGGTGGTCAAGGTCCCTTGCAAGAACACATAAATGCTAAGATAGTCAACGAGGCATAATGTCACCCAAGATGTAAGAGACAATTAAAATAAAACTTGAAAACGTTTTTTTTTTTTTTAGGGAAAAAATTGCTCCTTTGCAGCTCAGTATGTGCGTTATAATCTTTGTACACGTGAACTCTTCAAGCAAGTAGGTGCTGCCGGAGATCGCCGCCATGGCTTCGGCTTGATCTCAGGGCCGGCCAATGGGTTTTGGAGGCCCCGTGCAAAACCTAGTTGAACGAGATGATTCGACGAAAATTTTAAATGAAATTTACATAACAATGATGTAAAAAAATAATTTTTATTCAAAATAACAACAAAGTACTATATACCAGCAAAAGAACACAAACTGATCAATTTTAAACTGCGACTCTGGGATAACAAAGATTAGATATTTTATCTAATTCCACCTAAACTTTCTCCACCAGAACACTTACATTCCAGCTATTGATCTTGGTTCTATATTTAGCATTAACATTCTACTATCAGCTTCAATAAGTAGCCAAGTTCAGGGATTACAAAGATTTGGAAATTGATCATTTGCAAAATCGTCCCATTGAACTCAACCATTTGCAACAATAACACAAAATGTGTATTAAGAAATGGCATGTCATATGTACTAGAGATTAATTTTTGCAAAATTGTGGTATTGAAAGGGGTTTAATTTTAGTAGATACCATGACCAACAATGTCCCAGTCATGATGATCTCATTCTTGGTCAACGGTCCTATCTTGTCCAGCTTCTCCTTAGCAAGCCTGAGTGCATCAAGATTGCTCTTCACAGTGGGCACATAAATCAGATACAACAACAATGGACCCACAAT
Source organism: Persicaria maculosa (assembly GCA_963922045.1). Classification (NCBI taxonomy): domain Eukaryota; kingdom Viridiplantae; phylum Streptophyta; class Magnoliopsida; order Caryophyllales; family Polygonaceae; genus Persicaria; species Persicaria maculosa. The sequence goes on along the minus strand of OY998255.1, from coordinate 21,277,225 downwards.
CAAAGACACCAATCCAGGCACAATCGCCGCCTTTGCCCAATCAGTCCACCTAATTGTCTGCTTAATTGTGTTGAATGGAAAATTCGCACTCAACGGATTAGCAGCCATGGCTGTCAAGAACATGGAGCTTGAAATCACAGAGGTTTGGATGAACAAAATGCAATACAAATAAGAATTGACACCAAAACACTGTATCAAGTTAAAAGGAGTGAAACAACCTGATATTAAGAAATCACACAATTGATTGAGCAACGAAGTGCGGGACACAAATCAGTGAATCACACAATTGAACCTGCATAAACAATTGAACAAGCTAATTTAGAAACAAAAAGAGCCGGAATGGAACCAAATTACAGAAAGTCAGAAACCCTAAATCAATTTTATGATTTAATGATTTATCAATTCTAATTTCGACTTCTACCTGATGGCTGCTGCAACCGGAATAGACCTGCTGGCTGCTGCAAACGCAACACCGCCAACTCCGGCTGAACCCGGACCTGCTAGAAACGCCAACACCGGACTGGAGTGTGGGTTGTGTGGCTGTCGGAATGGAGTGTGGGTTGTGTGTGTGGCTGTCGGAATATAGCCGCCAAGACGGACTGTCGACTGAACCCGTGAACCTCTCCAGGGCCGGACCATCCTTTTCTAGAGCGTGGTTCTTTCTTCTCTGTATCTGCGCTTTCAATTAAGAGAAAGCGTGTTTCAGAATTTTTTTTTTATAGGTATACCCCTGGGCCGAAATACTTGAGGCCCATTGGATTTTGAGGCCCTGAGCAAGTGCACACTTTGCACTTGCCCAGGGCCGGCCCTGCTTGATCTCATCCAACGTGTTCACCATCCATCCATCATCTGAATTCTGAACAAATGCTCACCAATTGCTAAAATTAAAATCAAAACAACACAAAAAAAAAAAAAAAAAAAACGGAAATTTCACGAGGTACTCCCGAGGTATCGCGAAATTCACGCGGTGACCACTTCTTTTACGTCTTTCACGTGGTACCCCTGAGGTTTGAGATTCTTTCACCTCGTGCCCCTCCCTCTTATTTTTAACACTTTCCGTTAAGTTTTAATTAAAAAAAAAAATTATTTTTACCTGTACGCTTACCCAAAGAAACCTTCACGCGAAAGAGGGACTCCACAGGCGAAGACCTTCGAGCGCAGGCGACTCCACAGGCGAGCTCCGGCGGCGGCGTCGGCGCTGGCGGCGGTGGCGGTGGTTTCCGGCGTCGGCGGTGACATCGGTGAATCTCAATGGCTAGTTACAGGTGAATCTCAATCCCAATTTCAGATTTTTCCGAAAATTAGGGTTTAGTATGATGGTTGATTTGTGCAAAAATTTGTGTACATGTGAACTTTATTGATGATTTGTTGGTGTTTAGGGGTATATAGGCTGCATTTTGATGATTTTAGGTATAAGTATCATGGCTTTGTTCAAATTTATAGATTGGGGAATTTGGAATTTGGTTGTGTTATCTTTCAAATTTGGGGTTTTTTGAATTTAGTGGCCTCTAAATTTGTTTGTATAAACATTATGCTTTGTAGAATGGTGTTGCAAATGCGTTATATTCATTCGGAATATGTCGAAATGGAGGTTGATGACCCGGATAAGTGTAGTATTTTGGATATATTTGTTGAATTGCTAGAAGGGGCAGAGAAAAAGGGCATGATCCTCCCCGAGAATCCGACGTTATGGTATGCGCATAATGCTCAAAGTTTTCAACTAGAGAGTGACAACGATGTTGTGAACTTCATGAATACATTTAGAGAGAAGGGATTGATTAAATTGGCCATTGGATCCGGTGACTCACCGTCCAAGAATTTGGAACTAGCACAGGGTATGATTGAGTCAAAAAGGCCGAAGGAAAAGTCAAGTTATGGTAGTCAACCTAGTTCTAGTAGGAGGGTTCCTGCTACTACTGCAAGAAGGAAAGGGACATATCTACCGAAATCCCAAAGTTGCTCCATACCTAGTGAACCAACATCTGCTGAGGTTAGTAGGACGAAGGAGAATGTGCTTGATTCTATGTCCCTTGTATCTGAATTGCCTGCAGCTGATTTGCCCAATGATTTGCCCAATGATGATTTGTTGGGTACTGCATCTTTAGAATGTGAGAATATGTCGGAAGCCAATTTGATAGATGAGGGGGCGTTGGTGTTGGCGTTGGCATCTGGTGGGGAAACTGGTGATGAAACGGATGCTGATGATGTTTCTGGGGAGGAGGGCACTGATGCGGATGACTACTTTGACCGAATTTATGATAATGGAGAGTTGTTTGGTGATAATAGTTTTGGAAATTTAAAATTGAAAGTCTGGATGATTTTTGTTGACAAAGAGTCTTTAATGGACGTTTTGAGAGACTATTGTGTTCAAGAGGGCTTCTCTGTTGTGGTAATTAAAGTTGATCAGAAAAGGTACACGGCTATATGTGGGCAATCAGATTGTGAGTGGAGGATCCATGCATCTAGACTTCCGGATGGAGTGACATGGGCAATAAAATCGTTGAATGACACTCATGGTTGCCTCAAACTAACAAAGTTTAACTCAATGGCAACTCCAGGTTGGGCAGCCAAAAAGCTCCTTGAGCACGTCCGAGCGGATAAGGAGATCAAAGGGGAAACTATGCAAAGTCTTTTGATGAGTAAATACGGTATCAACATGAAGCCGACATCATTATACAACGCAAGGGCGCTTGCTATCAAGATCATCAATGGAGATGATGATGTTTCTTACGGGAGTTTACCGGCTTACTGTGAGGTTGTAAAGTCCTCGAATCCTGGCTCGAGAGCACAAATTGTTTGGAGACACCCCGTAGGTGATCCCGAAAAGCCTTTGCAATTTAAGAGTGTATTCTTAGCATTGAGGCCAATGATCGAGGGCTTCATTCATGGATGTCGGGGGTTGATTGGAGTAGATGGATGCCATTTGAAGCGGAAACATGGCGGTGTTGTTTTATCTGCGATTGCTGTTGATGGGAATAAGCAGATTTTCCCCATAGCATATGGGGTTTATCAGAATGAATATAAAAGTACATGGGCGTCTTTCTTCTCTCAGCCGAGGGAGGTTTTGAAAAGTGCTAATAGGAACAACTGGTGTATTATCTCGGATAGACAGAAGGTACCGTATCTTACCCATTGAAATGTATATATATGTATATGCTTCGTTAATTCTAATTCAATGCTACTTTAATATGAAATATAGGGGGTTGAGCCGGCTCTTGCAGAAGTATGGCCTACCGTTTCGAGGCGTTATTGTTGCACTCATCTATTCGCAAACTTTAAGAAAGCTTTTCCAGGAAAGCCAGTGAAGGAGTTGTTTTGGTCTTGCTGCAAAGCTTTCTCAGAACATAAATTCAAGAAGGCAATGGAGAGAGTTGAAAGTGTAGCAGGAAAAGGTGCTTTGATATGGCTTCAAAAAGTGGGATCGTTCGAAAACTGGGCAAGGTACAAGTACGAACCATCTCTACACGCTCCTCACACATCAAGCAACTTCGTTGAGTCATTCAATTCCACATTGGGCGCCGATAGATGCCTTCCCGTACTCAAGTTGCTTGAAGGTATGGATTCCCTACTACATATTTTATAATGTTATCCAATCCAAATTTGATTTCCCTACTACATATTTTCTGTAATTGTATTCCATTTTTTACTTGTGTAGGAATTCGACTAACCCTAATGGTTAGGCATTGTCAAAGACAAGAAGTTGTTGAAGCTTTGCCTAATGATGGGATAACTGACCATGCTAAAACGAAACTAGCGAAAGCGGTAACAGATTCAAGAGCCCTACAGGTAAGAGGTCATTCATTCATGGATCTTAAGTATTGAAGCTGCTTCATCTATTCAGTCGGCGTATTCTTAGCATAAAGGCAATGCTTTCTAGGTTTACAAGGCATCCCCGACTGAGTATGAAGTCACAGAAGGACAGTCTGCATTGGCTGTCAATATAGCAGAGCACACATGTGGATGTGGAGAATGGCAAATTAGAGGAATCCCATGCCGACATGCAGTGAGGGCTATCATCGAGAGCAGAGGCCATCCGGAGCATTACGTGTCTGAGTGGTATTCATTAAGACTGTATAAGAGAGCATACTCTGTTAATTATAGGTAACATATTTTCGACATTATTTGTATAAAAGAGCCTACTTGGTACCATATTTGTAACCCATTCACATTATTTTAGGCCGGTTCCTGATGAAGAGCAGTGGCCTCCATGTGATCTTCCACGAATCAACCCACCGACCATGAAGAGGAGTGTTGGTAGACCAGCTAAAAAGAGAAAAAGAGCGGAGGGTGAAGCACCTGCAGGAAAGAGGTCTCGACTGGTGCGATGTGGAAGATGTAAGGCATATGGACATAATGTGAAGACGTGCAAGGGCGGACCAACAGCTCGAGAGGTGAGGGAACAAGGTGGCATCCGAATTGAACGGAGAACAAGGAAGAAGACGACGAAGGACTCACCTAAGGATGTACAAGTTCAATCCGTAGATGAAGTGATGTCCTCGGCCCCATCGGTTGCCGGAACGCAGTAGACTAATGTATCGGTTCCACTATGACTACATCTACTATATTACTTTTGTTGGGCAATGTATCTGACTTTTAGTTGTATTTTGCTAGCAACACATTCGGTGATTGTATAATGCAATCAACTTCAAACTTTATTTGCCTCTATTAGCCATTTACAGCACCCATTTATAGCAACATAAACACCCAATAGACTGCTGATTTACATCACCCATCTACACATTTTTAACCTGTCAATAACACCCATATACACCACCCATTTACAGCAGCAAAAAACAGCATATACAAGCTGTACAAAACCATTTTCCAATAGGCATTAGGTTCGAATTGGTTACATTGCAGCTATATAAGTACAGATACCTTCCACAAATTGGGACATGGTTGCAGGGATGATAGGCATTTAAATCATTCAACATCATCTGTAAAAGCTAATTCATTCGCTTCGATTATTTTCCAAACAATCCTTAAAGTTGTACAATTGCTGATATTATGGATATTTTACAATCAAATTGTCCAATTCGAAACAGGAAACCAAAAAAACCAGATTTGTTCCTCCCCTTGTCAATCTAATTGTCCAATTCGAACCCCCCACACAAAGCAACAAATGCAAACAGAACTGAAAAGGGGTTTCTACACAGCCACAGGTGAACATAAATCTAAAACCAGAGAATTACGACATGAAGGAGAGGGAGAGAGACCTTCGCGGGGGTGGATTGAGCTTTCTGCGCTTAGAATCGGGGTCCATCTGTTCGAGCGACGTGGACTGAATGACAAGATGACCAACTCCGCTATTCCTTCGCGGGGGTGGATTGAGCTTTCTGGTGCGGTGGTGCGCCCCTGCTAGGGTCGGCCGGAGGTGCGGTGGTACGCCGCCGCCGGAGCTCGCCTGTGGAGTCGCCTGCGCTCGAAGGTCTTCGCCTGTGGAGTCCCTCCTTCGCGTGAAGGTTTCTCTGGGTAAGCGTACAGGTAAAAATAAATATTTTTTTTTTAATTAAAACTTAACGGAAAGTGTTAAAAATAAGAGGGAGGAGCACGAGCTGAAAGAATCTCAAACCTCAGGGGTACCACGTGAAAGACGTAAAAGAAGTGGTCACCGCGTGAATTTCGCGATACCTCGGGGGTGCCTCGTGAAATTTCCGAAAAAATAATTAGGCCCAAAGTGATAACTCAGCCAACATGCCCAACTGATTTGGGCCCAATCTTCACATAAGGAGCCAAGTAAGATGTGACCCGAAAGCCCGACCAAGCCCATCACACTAGGTCACAAGCTATCCGGCTCGGCCCGAGGCGACCCGTGGTGACCCGAAGCTTGAGAAAGCTTCTAACGCCGCCCTCCTCCACTTGCCAGTTGCCACAATTGCAACTAGCTTGAAGAACCATGCCACTCTCCCAGTTTCCTGCTGCTCCCCTCCGCCGAATACCCAAGCGGTGGCGCCGCCGCCTCCAACTGTCCTGTCGAGGAGCACGGAGGCAGTAGCATCTCCAGGCCTATGACTCCGGCGAGGGCAGTCCACTTGACAAAATCGAAGCTTCCTCACTGGCCTTTGAAGTACCGATTCCGCCGGTGCAAAGCTTCCCCGTCATGAGAGTCTCCGGCGACGCAGACCAATTCCGCCGGTGGATCACCGCTACATCCGCCTCGACACCTGATCCGAGGCAGGATAGGAACCTTCGTTTGATAACGATGTGGAACCTTTCCTCCTCACCGACTGCAATCAAGTCGACTGCAACTAGGCCGAATCCTCAACTCCGTCCATATCCGTGCCAAATTCGAGTTACATGTCTCAAAACTTCCGATCTGGGTTAACTGTTCACGATGAACGAAAACCCTAAAATCAGATCTGCAAATCCGACTTCTCCGATCAAATTGACTATGAAATCTGCAATTCACGCACTACAACAAGCGCACGTTAGATCAAAACAAAACTCGAATCAATCCAGTAAAGAAAGAGGAAGCATGAGGTTGAAGAAGACTCATCTTTTTTTTTTTCTTTTTCTTTTTCCTTTTTTTTTTTCAACTTAGGTAGAGGTTTGATTTGATCCAGTTCCACCATGATCTCAGAAAACTCCTCCTTGGAATTCTCCTCCGATCAACTAGGTTCAATCCTATGACTCATCAGTGCGCTCATAGTTCGAGTCATCCAAAAGGCTCCAGCTTTGAGAGATCGAGCGGCTTTCTGTATCCAATCTCCATGGCAAACATAATCCAATGGAAATACGTTTCTCACTGTTGGACAATGACCCTGCTGGAACCTGCAATAAGCAACACAACAAACAAGCTATAAAGCGTTAGTGGATGTAGGCCGAACTTGTTTCTGTGAAGGGGCTAGGGCTGCGGTGAAGCGTGGTATGGGAGTCACTGAATGAGAAACGTATTTGCTCCCGACAGAGGTGCAAATCGTATGCGAGGCAACGTCCCCCAAGGATTTCACCGACTTCTCTCACAAGTGCACTCAGGGAGAGAGGAACAGGCACTCAGAACGGTGAAAGGGTAGGAGAAAACAGGAGAGGGAAAGAGGCGGTTGTGTTTCGCTATATTTAAACCCAATCCCTTGATCCCTTTATATAGCTGCGAAATCAATCCTTAAGCCGCAAGCAAAAGGAAGATTTGAGTCTATCTTCAGAAGATCTTGACTTATCTAAAACCGTTTGAAAGGATAATTTATGAAAATAAATCCAATGAAAAATAGATATTCGCGGATAAATACTAACAAGTTTATCCGTAATATCTTCGGCCTCAAGAAAAGATATTTTTCCATAAAGCACCGTCTCATCCTTTACCTCTCAATGTAGGTAGCAGAAGAGTCTCCTTAAAACCCTTTTAGGATACCCTTGAACATTCCATGTAGGATGGAGAAAGTTTAAGAGACACCTTAAAACCACCTACTCTAGGCATTATATCCAACAAAACAGAGCTATGAATGGATAACAATGGCGGAAGAAAAGAGGAACCTCAGAGATTGAAGAAGAGAGAACAAGTTGCATTTCTCGATTGTTCTGTTACAAGTTTCCCGCCTCCCTATTTATAGAGGGATAGGTCGGTTACAAGAGTGATGATCGACTACACATGAGGTCCATACTCCTGTACAACCTCACTCTAATACACAAATTGAGCTGATCATGATTTAACAATATGCATAAATCGAAGATGGATAGATCGATGTGTTCCAATAAAGTAGATCAAAGATACATTTATGGATTTATGCTTTGAATTCTTCAATAGTTTCTGCCCACTTCCTCAGATGTATGCTCGCTTTGTCAGCCTGCAGTCAAAGTTCATCCCAACCCCAAATTTCAGAACGTAATTGGTAATTATTTGCTATATATATTTTAATTGGTAATTACTTTGAAGTAGTTAAATTCAGTTATAATTCAGTGCGGATCTTAATTAAGCTCGGTATAACACAAAATTATTTGGGGTATAGTTTTGCTTTGAAAAAAATTTAAAATTTAAATTTGTATTCCATGCACTTATATATATTTACATATTTCTAAAAACAATTTATAAAGAAACATGTTTTAAAAATATATATAATTAAAAATGATTATTTTAGTTTAAATGAATTTGTTGTGCACAAAGTGGATGGTGTATTACAATCAGCACGAATTATAACTGTTGATTTCATAAATTGATTTAATTAGCATATATAGGCCGGGGGATAAAATGAAAGGAAGTATAGTAAAATGACCTCTTTGTCCCAATCACATCGAATAGTGATGATGCATAGTATCATGGTCTGAATGGCTGTTCCCCCAATCATTCCCGCCCAAATTCCCTGCATTTCAATTCATGATTCCATATACAATTAATTATGCATTAATTAATTTGATAAACCACACAATTCAATTCAATTAATTAATTAATATATATCAATATATAAAAAGAGAAAAATTAAATTAATGAATTACCATAACTCCCAGATGAAATCCCCATCCCATGAGGAATCCAAGAGGAACCCCTAACAGATAGTAACAACCCAGGTTTATGTAGGCCACTGATGACTGCCACCCTGATCCCACTGCCACTCCTAATTATACACAAGATGACAGTTATGGCTGGCTAGAGAGAGAGAGAGAGAGTTGGTTTTAGATGGAATGGAAATCAGGAAATGAAATGAATTATGTACCAGAAAGCACAGGTTGGACGCTGTTGAAGAGAATAGTGAAGGCGAGGAGGAAGGAGAGGTTATTGACGGCTTCAACAACTGGCTGGCTGCTGGAGAATATGTATGCCAACTTGTCATGAGATATTACGACGAGCACACAGAAGAAGAGGCCTATCATCACCGACGTCATCACCGCCACCACTGTCGCAAACTTTGCCCCCTTTCCGTTCCCTGCCCCTAGTTCATTCGCCACCCTCACTCTGCATTTTTCCCATCAATACTACATATATAATTTACATATATACAATTATATATTTAATTAAAGAACATTACACACACACCATGCCAGATTGCAGCTCAGGCGACGGACCCTTGAGTTCCGTCGCCTGAGTTCGCTTCCAGTGACGAACTTATGAGCGTTCGTCGTTTGAATCTTCCAAGGATAGAACATTAGAACCCATCTCATATCAGATTCTGGCGACAAACTAATCTTAAAGTTCGTCGCTTAAGCAATTTGAGGCGATGAACTTAATTCAAGCGACGGACATTTAAAAATATATGGTCGCCTGCACTGATGACCCAATTCCTTCCAGCACCAAACATGTAATTTCCGTCGCTAAAATGATTTTTTAGGAGATGGAATGGAACATATAATTCCGTCGCATGAATGAATTTTCAGGCGACGAACATATAAATTCCGTCGCTAGGATGATTTTTCGGGCGCCAATATATTCCGCCTAAATTGTTGTGAAATTTTGAAATACATTCATGTGACCAATATTTATTTCTAAGTCCGTCACTTGAGAATTGTAAGTATATAAGTTAAAAATAAGATCTTAACTACATACTCCCTCCGTCTCAAAATACATGTCTTTTTAGGACGGAACACGAAAATTAAGAAATAGATTAAGTGTAATGATTAGATGTAAAAAGTAGGTTAAGTGTAATTATTAGATTTTGGTATTAGAGTATTTGTTTCTTTTTTTTTTAATTTGTGAGGAGGAGAGTATGGGTGATGTAAAAATTAGAGTAATAATTAGATGTAAAAGTAGATTAAGTGTAATGATTAAATCTAAAAAGACATATATTTTTGACAAAATTACATGAGCTAAATGGACATGTATTTTGAGACGGAGGGAGTATCATATTAATTAATTAAGTAATGTAATTTATAATCTTATTGTATTTATAATGTTTTTATGCAACAATATTCATTAGGTAATATACATAATATTTTTATAAAACAATAGTACTAACGTACATAACTAGAGCTACATTTATATTGTTTTTATACGAGTTCATTTATTTGTTAATATTATATTCATATGTGTTATGAATATAATATGAATTATCAGTAATAACTCATAAGTCATAACATCCAAGTATATAATGTTATAGTCAATAAATTTATAATATTATAATCATATTGTTATAATGTCATAAATTACATGAATCTTAACAGGAATGGAATAATCACATAAAATATATAAATATAACATATGGTTATGGTTTAATATAACACTAGTTAGTATGGTTTTATATAAAAAAAAAACCATTACCTAATTAATGGTATACTAATGTTATACTAGTATTTTTATAAAGTTAAAACCTCAGTATAACATTAATTAGGTAATGTTTTTTTATAAAGCCATACTAACTAGTGCTATATTAAACCATATGTTATATTTATATATTTTATATGATTATTCTATTTCTGTTAAGATTCATGTAGATTGTGTATTGTGTGTGTGCATGTTTTGTATGTTTGGTACAAGTATCTCATATGTGGTAAATACAACATGTTCCAAAAAATGTTTGGTGGATGCTCGGCGGCTAGATAGGGTCAAGGGTCTGGCGCATTGTGCGGGGTCTAGGCGGATTTACTATTTTGAGATGTATTTTTAATCCTATGTCATATTCAATACGTATATAAAATAATAGAGTTTAATTCATAACATATATAAACAAATAAACTTTAATTAATAGTCTAGGCGTTAACAACGGGAGTTAGGTCGCGAGTTAGAGGACTATGAGAATGAGGGATCAAGAGTAAGAGAGAGTATAGAGGTTCAAAACTATGAGAGAGATCGACATGTGGGGGTTTTAGGAGTTAAAACCTCAAAATGGTTTTTTTCACTAACTCACCAAACCCGTAAGGCCGCCAAGACCTTGCGGGTGACCTTCAAGGGTCTAGGCGGCTAAACTCAAATGTGGGGGACCTTCAAGGGTCTAGGCGGGGTCTAGGCGGAGGCCCATCCCTTTTTTTTAGTACAATGATACAGGAGTAGCAAGATCATTCAAAATGTAGTTTTTTAAAACAATTTATTTTTAGGCGACGAACATAGCATAAAGTGGTCGGTTGAATGAAAAAAATAATAATCAGGTTTTATCTAAGGCGACGGATAATAGTATTCAGATGACGGACATAATTCGTTGCTTGAATGCTAATGTGCTGGCTCAAGAAGCCCTAAAGGTCCGACAATGTTCTCAAACAACGAATGCTTTTTTGGTCGCCCAAGACTCATCAGACGAGGAACATCATTATTACCATTGCCTGAATTCTCTAGGGATGGCTTCAATACGATGACACTTCAGGCGATGGTATTCGGTCGCCTAAATGCTCTAGCGACGAAAAGCCCTTTGGATGTGATTTGGCAGAGTGATATATATACTCCGTATAACACATCCTCGATCATCATTCATGAGGATGTGATCCATCGTTTGTATCGAAAATACAAATCCGCTCGATCTTCGATATAGACTACTTTTTGGGTAGTATATCTACATTATGATCAGTAATCACAGGCATGCATGCAGTGGCGAATCTAGGATTTTTGTTAGAGGGGGGCTGAAAACTACAAAGGATGATCGATGCTTAGAATTTTTGTCCCTATGAACCAAATAAGTTATTATAACTAATGTTATTTCCCAAATACAACAAATCATTCAAACCAAACTCTATCAATATATGAAATGCAACTTAAAACTCCCTATTCCGAATCCATAAATGGATTCTCAAATCAACAAATTTACCCCAAATTGCTACTTAAATCCACGAATTTATTAGCAAAATTACAAATCCTAATCGAAATTTACCCTAATTGATTATCAAGTTCACAAATTCTAATCTAAATTCATTCTCGTCTCAAATGAATTAAACTTAAAAACAATGTAATTAAAGTTCAACTTTAAAGTAATCATTGTCCATATTTTATACTCCTATAAAAAAAAATACAAAAAGTGGGGTTAATTAAAAAAAGAGGGCTGGGCTTGTATTAAAAAAAAGCGAGGGCTGGGTTAATTAAAAGGAAGAGGGCTGAAGGAGAAATTGCTGCTGCTTCTCAAGTTCTCAGCGCGTCTGTTTCATCACTTTCATGTCCGTGTTTAAAAAAAACAGATACAAAAAAAGGGCGAGATTGATGAGAATCGAGGGTTATTCTTTCCGGATTAAAAGCCTTCCGTGTACTACCACTAAGCCAACTAATCTTTGTGCTACTAGTCCACTTTAGTTGTATATGATACCAAAATAACATATGTATAAAAAAAATATATATACTTTTTTTTTCCGGATTTGGGAGGGCTTCAGCCACCATAACCCCCCGTAGATCCAGACATACGTACTTTTAACTTCAGCCACTGATGCATGTACTTTGAAAGATGCAGAAATACGTACTTTTGACTTGTGTGTCTTAACTTTGAAGAACCTAGATACTGAATTAATTAAGCTTGCTGGCTTGTTATAGACTGACTAGAGTCAGGGCCAGAGCCAGGGGGTGCTTGGGGGTGCCGGAGCACCCCCTGGCTCGGAAAAAAAAATACAAAAAAAAAAAATTAATTTTTTTGCATATATTTTGTATTTTTAAGGTAATATATGTATTTAAATGATATTTGAATCAAGAGGTTTATCTAGCTCAAGTGATAAAGGAAGGAATGAGGGAAGGTAGGAGAATCAAAAGGTCTTAGGTTCAAATCTCAAATGCTTCACTTTTTGTTTATTTTACTATTTCATTAATTCTTCTTGATTTCTATCTATATTTTGTTGTTTCTATCAACCATTTCATTAAAAAATGTTATATTTTTGTTTTACTATATTATTAATTCTTCTTGATTTCTCTCTATATTTTTTTATTTTTATCAACTATTTCATTAAAAAAAGGTCATATTTATATTTAAATTTAAAAAACATCACAATTTTAGTATTTTTTCATTGAAAAAAGTCATATTTATGTTTTACTATATCATTAAATATTCTTCTTGATTTCTTTCTATATTTTTTTTGTTTCTATCAACTATTTCATTAAAAAAATGACATATTTATATTTAAATTTTAAAAAATTTAAAATTTTAGTGTTTTTTCATTAAAAAAGTCATATTTGTGTTTTACTATATCATTAAATATTCTTCTTGATTTCTTTCTATATTTTTTTTTTGTTTCTATCAACTATTTCATTAAAAAAAGTCATATTTATATTTAAATTAAAAAAAATCACAATTTTAGTGTTTTTTCAATATTTTCTTAGAAAAAATTTTCTTAATAAGTATACACCAAAAAAAATATTTCACAAATTTTTTTAGCACCCCCGGATATAAATCCTAGCTCCGCCACTGTCTAGAGTCGAATCATCCTTGAAATTATCAGTGACTATAAATAGTATATTTTTTTTTACTTTATACAACCATATATCCTTGTAACTATTAATGCATTGTTAGTTGTGCTTATAAAGACAATAAAAAAAAATGAAGAATTAAATGAGATCAAGTTCTAGGTACGGTAGGGATATCAATCATTTACTATTAATGCGCACATGCATATTTTTTAAGATGATAAAAATTATATAAAATATAAAAATAATATTTTTAATATTTTTATATTTATTGAATATTTGTTATTCTTCTAAAAAATGTATGTAAGATAGTGAAATAACATATTTTAATTAGAGGAAGAAGTATCCAATTTTTAGAAAAAGTTGTCAACATTAATCCACATGACATTAATAAGACATGTTTCTAATAGGCATTATAGGTAAGTTTAGGTGCATTTCATTTTCATATATTCATGTTTTAATATTAATTTCGATTAGCGCTCGTTTTGTGAGAAAGTTCAGAATCTACACTATTTCGATGGTTTTATGTAGATTCGTAGATCGGAGATCCAAGGAAAAAAACATGATGAACGGAGCTAAGAGAGGCTAATACGAGACTTGAGAGAGCTTAAGAAAGAAGTCCCAAAAAGCATGGAATAAGCTAAGGAGAAACGGAGCACGGAATCGAGGTCTAAGAGCGAAAACAAGGACGAGTCGCGAAAGCTGTCCGCCCGACAAGCTAAACTTGTAACGCACTTTTTGATGGCCTCAATTGTCCGATCGACGCTTATAAGCATGCGTTGGAAAGCTCTTTTCTAGATCTATGTGATGTTATTCTGCTGGAAATTCACTCACAGCGAATGGCTATCTGCTGCAGCGGATCAAGTCAGCGACATCATGTCTGAGCAAGTCCTTGAGCAGAACTCGCTGCTAGCGAGTCCGACTCGCTGCCAGCAAGTGGAGTCAGCAAGAGCATGTCCAGGAGCCAGCACGACTTGCTGCCAGTGAATGAAGCTCTCTGCAAGCGAGCCGAGTCAGCCCAAGAGTCAACAAGCAAGCAACACGAGTCGCTGCCAACGAATGGTGACTCGCCGCCAGCGAATGGAGTCACTTCAGCGAAGACCGGACTCGCTCCAGCGAGTGGGAGCTCTCACTGCAGCGGATGGACACTCTCGCGGCAGCGGAAGGGTGGGCTCGCGGAAGCGGAAACAAGGGAACCGAGGAGGCTTGACAAAATTCTAAGGCATAGGCATTCGCTGCTAGCGACTTGGTAGCGAGGAGCTAGCGAAAATCCAACAGAAGAGGGACCAAGACAACTCGCTGCTAGCGAAAATCTTTTCGCTGCCAGCGAAATCTAACACTGAACTAAACATGGAAAGTCTATCTTCTATCTAGTTTGTTTAGGAAGTTTCTATCTAATATGTCTATCGTTTACCTTGTATATTCAAGACTTTAGGCTTATAAATAGAATGTTTAGGGTTAGTTTTCTCATTGATTAAAGTAGAGCAATCACCACTGAAGAGAAGAAAGTTTAGGTAAGCCATGTTTGACTAATTTTCTAGTTTCTGCCTACATTTTCAAGACTTGGTTGGTGGTTTGTGAGTTTCTAATTTAAGTTATTTTTCCTCTATAATTCTTTCAACTTTTGTGTGTGATATTGATTATGTTATTGGTGTTATCTTGATTAGCTACCTTGATAATATTGATTTCATGTTAGGATTCAATACTTTTGTATTTGTGTTATTTTCGTAGTAGCACGCATAAGATTGTGGATTCCGTATTTAAAGCATGATTATGTAGGGAGTTGACCTATATCTGAATAGGGTTTAGTTCTGAATAGGGGAGTTAACCTATATCTTAAACATTGATTGACCGCAATTTTTAATTGTTGTTATTTATATGCTCAAGTTCTTGGGACTATTTGCTATCTCTTTGTTAAATCTTGACCGTGTTAAGGTTGAATTGAGGTGTAAGAGATTAATTGGACTCGTTGGACTTTTAATCTATTTAAACCAAGACGGGAGGAATTTGTAGGAAAAGATAATAACTTGAAAATGATTCGATGATCAATAAAACCAACCAAAAAGTCGAGAACTTGTATGTGGGAACTCTTTTCTTCTATCCTTTATTTTCTTTTGTCAATATTATTTTCTTTTATTTTCATTCATAAAAATCTTTTCTTTTTATATTGATAAATACACAATATTTAGAAATACTTGATTTTCTAGGGTTCGACCTCTTACTTACATACTATACTAGTTTGTTTGTTTGAAATTTATTTTTAACGAGGTAAATCAACGACTTTACCTCCGTCAAACATATAGTAAGATGACTTTATGCAAGATGGTAAGTGAATAAGACCAAAGAGCTCTCTCCTCTTTCTAGTTTTCTAGAGAGAGGAAGACACCCTCACCCCCAAATCACCCCAACCAATATCACCCCACCACCATATCACCACCATTAGTATCAAAACTACCACAACATCACCGCCATGAATATCATCACCACCACCCATAACATTAACAAACATAAAATTTTGGGAAAAAGTTCTCAACCCCACTTTTGGACACCAACAGTCCAACACCTCTGACTTAAATGACGTAACCCACCTCAACCAACGGCGTAACCCGCCTCAACCAACGGCTCAATCTACGGTGCAACCCGCCTTAACCAACGGTGCAACCCATTTAAACTCCAAGGGAAACCCAACTTTTCTGTATCTCAAACTCATAATCAAATCGAAATTAATGTTAAGCGAAAACCCAAACTGGAGGGCTTCAACGCCCTGCATCTCCTCCAAAACCTCTCTATCTCCCTCTTTCTCTTCTGAAACCCTCGTCTGCCCTTCGAGGACTATCTCCCTTTCGACCTTACCCCGCCCTAGCGGAATCATTCTGAAGAAGCCATACCTGACACTGGTTACACTCCACCATCACCATCCTCGCTTGTGAGTTCCGTCGGCGGTCCCCTGCCTTTCCTTGGGCTTTCGGTGGTCCTCCGTCGGCGGCTAGCGAGGTCCCTGGTTTCAATCCCCTGCAAATCTGAGGCTTTGAGGATTTGCAGAGACCTAGGGTTTTCGATTTGAGCAGCTTTAATTTTGAAAAATCACTCCCGGGACCAATCGGTAGTCTGAATCTCCTTTTCTATCTGCTCCGATCAACCCTCTTCTTGTCCCCCCCCCCCCCCCCCCCCCCCAACCCCATAACCCCAACCCTGAAAATCTGAAATCAGTCTTGGGGTTGAGGTACTTCTTCATCGTCTCCCCCATTTTCGGGCCAGATCTGTCCTCGCTGTTGGTCGATCCGGCCTTCCTAGACTTCCGCTGACCTTCCCGATCGAAGCTCTCTCCGTCGTTGGTCGCTTCGGCTCCTTGGAGGTCTGATTTCCAGGGTCCTTCACCGCCTGTGTTCCCTTTGGCGTGTAATTGCACGCAAAGGTCGAAGACTCGGGGGAAAAAAATCCTCTATCCGTGTGACCGTGTGTGATCTTTGCGAGCTTTACACAACCGGGCGCTTGCGGCCCAAGTTTTCACAATTGCCTCTTAATTTGTAGGGCCCAAATCAATTAACTACTATCAACTTTTAAAAAAAAAGGGAATGTATATATTTATTTTTTATATATACATTCAAGCACCAACAACCTCACTTATTTTTTTATGATTTTTATACACATTGGTTATATATATATATAATCATACTTTCTTGCGGACTTATATCATCTCTCTTGACTCGCTCGCTTGTACCTTTTTACCCGTTTTCTTTGAGTTGTGTTTGTCCAGCTGAGAGGAGTCGTTTTCTTGGGTGTGGCTCCGTTTAGTTTCCGGATGAAGTTGCAGTCTCGAGCACCCTGTTGTTCGTGTTGAGCGTGGAAGTGTTCATGATTCTCGAAGATCTCTCATCTAGGTGGGGGGAACGTCGTTGATCAACATTTCCCCAGGAGACGTCCTATCCGCGATTGGGTTTCTGCCTCTGTCTCCCCGGCGTCGAGACGTCGTGTTTGCCCTTCGGCTCTCCCATGTTTTCGACATTCGCAACATTCATTCGGTGTCCTACGTCTCCCTTTCCACTGACCTTCTTCGCTTTGATCTTTGTATTTGGGTTATTTTGTTGTTTTATTCTTTTTTGGTTGTATCATGATGTCGACCGACAGTTAGATTTAAAAATAAATAAAAAGTGATTTAGCTTTATAATTTAAATAAAAAGGAAAATTAAAAGATGAAAGGGGTACGGTGGAGATGAACCTATAGCCACAAGTTAATGTTAGGCAGAAGAAAGCATGCAATCCAAATTAATGAATGTGTTCATGTATGGTACGTAAATTATTTAAGAGGCCCTAATAGATCCCAGGCCAGAAACTTGAATTGGCTGGATCAGCATTTTGTTCACTAGTACGTACGTGTGAAGAAAAATCGATATTCTCCTGTGCTATGAGTTGAATTAAGTGTGACCAAATATAAAACAACAAAAAAGATGAAAGGAGAAGTGATGCAGTGCAGTGCAATGCAGTAGGTCAATTAAAATAAAATAAAAGGAGGGAAATGAAGGAAGGAAAACCCTTACCCGGCCCCGGCGAAGAAAGCGAAAGGTATCATCATCTCCCACCCATTGATTGCCATGCTGCCAAAATCATTTATTTCCATTCATTACATATATTACATATCATCCATATCAATTTATCCATGCACTTTATAAAGATTAAAGACTATATATTTATCGACTTAAAAAATGTAAAATGATGCATAGCTATATAATTGACGAAAACCTCAATATGCCCATAAAAAAAAAATATAATAAGATTATTACATCTGACGTCTCAGTACGTACGTAGGTAGACAAATTCAAATAAACAACACTTGAAGATATACTCCATACATTCACGTCCCTTAGACTCTACTAAGTAGTAAACACATTCGATCAATTTCCAATTTTTGTTAAGGTTTTTCTTTCATATATCACTCTAATTTTGTATTCCCTCTCGTAGAAAAAGACAACAACATACTCCCTCCGTCCAAAAATACATCGTCTTTTACTATTCATTTACGCTTTTTTAAAGAGCTAAAAACTATATAAAATATTAACTTTTTTATTAATTTTTTTAAATAATTACAAACTTATTGAATAGCAAAGCCCATGTATTTTTGGACGGAGGTAGTAATAGATAAGGAACAATTTTTTCTTGATAATACCAGCTATAAAAATAATGTTTATTTAACTTTGCCAAACACTATGCATCCATTCTACATTTGGATGTACTCTCCTCGAAAATCATCTATAATTTTTTTTTAAAAAAGAATTGATAAATTATAATAAAATAACATAGATGAGTGAGAATGATCGATTATATATGAGATAGCAATAAACATGGGAAAAATTAGGAGATTTGGAACATCAAACTTCAAGAAATTTATTACGTCATTTTAATCTAGTGCACAATATTTAATAAAATCAACAAATATAATATTTCACCTTCATTTATTACACTCTTTTTTTACCTTATCAAAAACTAAAACTATAACAACATACTAATATAGATAGATAGATAGATAGCTGTTTTGAATTAATCATATTGTTTTTTTTAAACTATTAAAATTGTAATTAAGGTTGAGGTGTGATTGGTTAAAAGGTCTACGATTAAGGGGAGGGCGCAACTTCATCGATAAGACTTCTGTTTTAATAGTTAGTAATAGATGAATATGATAAGATAGTGTATAGTGTATACAAATATGTACACTATCAAGACTCAAGAGAGCGAGGAATAAAGAAAGGATGGCAGATGGAGAATATGAATATTACCATACAGACAAGGCATCTAATGCTATCTCTGCATTCTTCAGGTTCCCTGTCATTAATATCAGAATCCTGTAATACCAATTCTCCAAGCTGCATACATAAATTTTAATTTCAGCATTTTAGTATCCAATTTTAATCGAAAATTAAACATTGTCAACTTCATTAATAATTTTAATTTATGTTATATGTTCCTAATTTTAATCAACAAATACCAAAGTTAAAGTTTAAGCCAATATATAAGAGCTGAACCAAAGCATGACGCCGGAGGCGATAGAGAGCTTAACAAACTCCCAAAGGCCGGAGAAGGCTTCGAAGGAGAGGCCGGGCCAGGTGAGGGGGCAGCCACCCAAGACGGTGTACCCAAGCAGCCCGATGACCAGCACCCACCACGCGAAGTTCAAGGTGACGGCTGTTCCGATGAGGCCCAGCTTCAACTGACCCACCAGGAGCCAGCTGACAAGGACGTGGACGACAAGGCTGACGAGGGCAACCCAGGCAATGGCAGCCGTCTTCAGCTGGCACTGCAGGAACCTCTGCAGAGGGAACTGCAGGGCGAAGCTGAAGTGCAGCGGGATCATCCACCGCGCCACCTCCCCTGACAGCTCCGCCACCTCAGCAGGCTGGCCCATCAGCTTCAGGAGAGGCGACGCACAGAGGTACAGCGGCAGCAACAGCACGCAGCAGGCTGTTAGAACTATCCATGACCTCTGCATGTATATCCCCATCATGTGGTATTTCTTGGCCCCGTATGCCTGCCCGCACAGCGTCTCTAGCGCGCTCGCCATTCCTAGCTGTAATTATTCATTTATTTATTAAATTAAGGATTTTGTTATTAAAAATTAAATTAAGCCTAACTAACATAGTTGAATTTTAATTTCTAGTTCCGTGCCTGATATGAATAAAAATGATTACCAGGAGGCCGAAGTCGAAGCCAACGATGACGTTGTTGACGATAGACATGGCGGCGAGCTCGAGGTCACCAAGGTGGCCAGCGAAGGCTTGGGTGATGACGAGCATGGAGTAGGAGGCGATCCGGCTGAAGATGGAGGGGCCAACTATGTGCCATAGCTTCTTTGATTCCACCAATACTTTCCTTGCAAGGCCCTGATCTCCATCATCTTCCTCCTCTAGTTCTTGATTATGGTTGGTGGGTGTAGTTTGTAAATCCTTTATACGTCGGTCTTTGTTGTGAAGGGTTTCTAACAAGGGTGCTTTAGCTTCGTCATTCCTGGCGTAACTGCCCATTTTGCTCTTTCCCAAAATCTAGAGATTTCAAGAAGCTAGATCTAGAAAAAGAAAGGGCGATTGCTCAAGGCTGCACAAGATTGGGCCTTTTTATATAGGTTTTATATAAATATATACTGAAGTCCATTAGGACTCGGGATCGGGGGTCGTGTGTACGTGCGCCCTTTGCGCTAATAGCCTAGCACATAAGCTGGGCGGGGTTCCATCCTAAACCAATTGGCCATAGGAGAACCCACTAGCTTATATACTAAGGCTTCTTTATTCATATTATCGATGTGAGACTCTTTTGGTCTCTTCACATCTTTCATTCTCTCAACAATCTATAAATAAATTTCTATTCTACGGTCTCATTATTTAAAATACTTTAGTCAAATTTTGAACTAGGTTTCTTAGGGTTCACTTGTTTTTTTAGGAATTCTTTACTAAATTGGTTATTATCATATACCCTGAAATACCAATAAATAAAAATCCACAAGTATATATGTAGAAAACATGAATAATATTTAGTGATTTTTTTTTTAAAGTTTAACTGGCATGTCATTCGGATCTGACTCAAACGAGGTAGGTCATTGATAGAGAAAATGTAGTCCGTGTTGGGGTCATGTAAGTGATCGAATTGTACTATAAATGTTTTGCAATCACATTTCTAAGACCCCAATTCAATTTGAGATTCACTACTAGTTGGTGTGAATAAAATTATTGAAATTATAAGATTTTGGTTGTATGTAGCTAGTTTGGTGTGTTTTGATTGGTGATGTTGAGAGGAGAACATGCAAGCAAACTACAGTTAAGGTGCTAAGCTCATCGATGACGTCGTGGGATGGATGGAAATGGAGGTTAAAGAAATTTAGAAAAAAGTCCTACAAAAAAAAAAAGAAATTTAGAAAAAAAAAAAAAAAAAAAGAAGAGGGGAGATGGATGTTGTGTTATTCAGAGCAATTCTGGCCACAGCCCCGTGGATAGTGTGTGACCACGGATTATTGGTCATACACTTCATAATTTTTTTTTGTTTTTTTATTAGGAAAAAATTCGAGGCCAGATATATCTGGATCTCGAAAGTCGATAAGTCGGCAAACGGAAACCGTCATAATGAAACAAAAATACAACGAATGTGCAAGATACAGGCAAAAGAGATCTACAAAGCAAAACTAAGCCCAACTAAACCGGAAGAGATGCAGATATGTAGACGACGAACGAAGTCAAGCGCTACCCAAAAGCAACACCGCAGGCAGGGCCGGACCTGAGATTTCCAATGCTCGAGACGAAATTTAAAAATAGACCCCTTTACTATTTTTTTAGTAATAATAAAACGGACATTGAAATATATATAAAAAATATATATATATCTGACCAAATATGGCATCACTAGCGAGATTCAAAAAAGGTTAAGTCTAAGGCTAATGAACACTACGGTAAAACACAAACAATAATTTGCATCCATGTAATTGGAATGATTGACAACTTTTAATAAACAACCTATGCATTAGGATAACATTCCATGGTATTGTTAAAGTTAAGGGAAAGGTGGATTCGTATTCAAGGGTTTGATTCAAATTCATCTGGACTATTTTCCAATATTGTTAATGTTACATTTCTAGTTCTTGTTGAGCTAAGGCATACCAAGTACACTATATACACAATTACGCAAAAGAGAAATCAAAAGTTTGACAAAACATATAAACCCTAAATCCTATTTAACAGAAAGATTAGAAATTAGAAATCATATATATAATATAATTCATAGATCCTAAACCCTAGTGAAAAATCAAGTAGAAATTAGAAATAAAAAAAAACTTATAAAACTAGTCTATTGCAGAATTGATGTCAACGTCTTTAAGGAAGTTTAGGAAAATCAATGGCAGTGATTCATACGTTCGATCATTATTGAACAAAGACAACAAAGGAGAAAAATTACCTGAAATCAAGTAGAATAGGGGCGGCGACAGACGAGTTTAGAGTTCGCGTCTTAGTGAAGAACTCAATCGGATTATTGGACCGACGGAGCCCTGGTGTTGAGTTGCGTTCTTTTTGCATCTGGCGTTCTTTCTCCTTCCCATTTGACCCTAGGTTTTCATGTTTTTTTTTAAATATATATATCATTAACATACATATATACCTATGGGCCCCCAACTGGATGTGGGCATGAGGCGGAGGCCTGTTGGGCCTCCCCTCAGGTCCGGGCCTGACCGCAGGACAGCGGTACATCAGGAAACACTTGTGGGCAATGAAGACGAACCTCCAAGGAAATAGCCTTCCGGAAAAAGGAGACACCTGAATACACACTCCCACGATCCCAGCCTGTCCCGACTCCGAACAGCCAGAACCCCATTAACCAAGTAGAAAGACCAGTCCCCCCAAACACAGAGCAACACACCACTTGAATCAAAACACACCAGAAACCCTTATGGGAAATAATCTAGCCGTACCGGGATTTATTTATTTATAGCTAGCATATAATATTTAATAATTTTATTTTTTAATATTATTTAAACCTTATTTCGACGGGCCAGCCTTGGGCCTAAGGCAAGAGGCCTTAGGGCCCAAGGAGCACAACCCAAGCCCAAGAAAGGGCAACTCGGGCAACATGAGCACCGAGGGCCTGGAAGCCAAGGCAGCCGGCAAGAAGCCAATAACACAAGGGGATAAGAAAAACCGACGGCGTAGCCGTCGAGCAAACCTAGAGCGAGTAAGACGGCGAAGCGGCAAGAGCCATCGGACCCTGCAAGCGACGACCAGAAGAGACGAAACCCCAATGGGTAAATCTGAGGCCACGATATCGACCGAAGGGAGAACCAGGCTCGCAAAATGGGAAGCCGGAAAACCGAGACGGCGCCGGAGGGATCGGATCCTCAACAATAAGAACAAGAGAAAGGACTCCGGGGAGGGTAAATTACTTCGTCCGTCATTGTTGGAGAAGCAAGTGTCTTGTTTGTCCTCTTTGGATGTCAAGAACAAATGTTCATTGTTACTTGATGTATTTAAATTGCATGTGTAGATTGAAAAATTATTATTATTATTATTATTATTATTATTATTATTATTATTTTGAACCGGAAATAATTTGGCTTTAGGGGGACCCTAAGAGCCAAGGGCATCCATACGGATGAGAGAGCAAAGCAAAGAATCGTCCGGGCTAATATGACTGTGCATGGCAAAGTTCAGATGCGTTAGGCGGTCCGCAACTTGGTTTACCTCACGATAGACATGACGAATCTCGACAGAAGAGAAGAAACCTAGCGAGACTAGACTGTCCGAGACAATCATTTTAGAGTCTCCTGAAGGTTTCCCAAGACCTTTTAAGCTGTTGATAATGGTAAGGTTGTCACCCTCAATTTCCAAGTCGGTAATTTGTAGTTCTAGTGCAGCAATGATACCTTGCCAAGCCCCAAAGCTTTCAGCTCCCGCAACGGAAGAGATCGGGCAAGGACCACAGCCGAAGAAGATCGGGGTTCCTAAATGATTCCTGATTATAAAGCCATAGGAGCCAGAGCCCGACGGCGCGAGAGCCCCGTCAAAATTAAGTTTATGTTTTCCTTTCGATGGGGGTTTCCATTTTGTTTTCTTCCTTCTTTTTATTGTTGTTGTGGTTGTTGAATGCGTGGTTTGGTTGTTGTCAAGTTCGTCAATATTTTTTGTGGATTTCCATATGGAAATTTGATCAGTGATGAAAGATTTAATGCATCTCACATCCGGGTATATATTGTCAAATAGTGTCTTGTTCCTAAAGTACCAGATTCCCCACGAGGCAAAGGCAAGAGTAGAGAAGCGATCCTTGCCTAAGTTATTCTTAATATCTTGTATTATGTCATTGAGGGTATCGCCTTCCCCAAAGGCATCGGCGATTTTCCCGTACAACACTGGATCAATCGCGAGTATGATGTCTCTTGAAATAGGGAAACCCCATATATAGTAGGTGAGGGATGTCCTCAAAACTGGAGTCACATTGCGGACAGTTGGTTGAGATTCCTAGTCGTCTTGATGCAAGTTTAGAAGTAGTGGGTAAGCCATTTTTTGAGATCTTCCAAAGAAAGGTCTTGATCTTTGGTGGTATATCCAGGTCCCAAATCCATCTCATGCATGATTTTTGATGTTGTTTTAGACTACCCATCATGTCTATAGCTGATTTGGTAGAGAACCAACCAATTATGCTCCATTTGCAATATAGCCTATCCATATGTATGTTTTTGCGTATAGGTGTCAATTAGGACTGGGCTTCCGGTCTGGATCGGACCGGACCGGACCGGAATTTCCGGTCCGGTCCAAGACCGGCGGACAGGAAACTCAAAGAACTTAGACCACGGATCGGACCGGGACCGGGATATATGGTCCCGAGTTTTCCGGTCCGTGGACCGTAAAGACCGTTTGGACTAGAAACTAGATCCAAAAATTTCTCATAATCTTGAATGTTTAAGATATACAAATTGAAATTTCTCATAATCTGAAAATTGAAATTACTCCTAGATCTGAAATTTATCGTACAGTATATACACAAAACTAGATCTGAACATGTTTTCCACAAAAGTAGATATGAAAATTTTAAAATACAAATTGAAATTTCTATAAACCTAGATATGAGAAGAAAGTGAAGAGGGAGAGAGGTCTACGACTGGCCGGTGGTGATGGACGGTGGCGGACAACGGTTGGTCGGTGGCGATGGTGGTGGCGGCTGCCGAGGACGGTGGCGATAAGCATTGACAAAGAGCGAGGGTGGTGGCGACTGGAGAGAGATGACTGCGCATATGGAAGTACAAGGGCGGTGGCGAAGGGCGAGGGCGGTGGCCATGGCGGCGGCGACTGAGCGAGAGCATAGCTAGTGCGACCATGAAGACTCGACAGAGGCTGAGATTCTAAGAGAGATGGAGTTGAGACTTGAGAGGGCAACTGCTTGGAGTGCGTGAGGGTTTGGGGTTGTAATTTTTTTTAAAAAAAAATAAAAGATAGAAAGAAAAGGCTGGCAGCCTGGCACGCACTAAGTAGTAAAGTCCTCTGGCAGTGTGGCCCTTTTTTTTAATGATAGGGAATTCGTATATGTGGCCTCTTACTTTTGAAATGATAGGAAACCGGTCCAATTCCGGTCCAGACCGGAAATTCCGGTCTGGTCCCGGGTTTGGACCTGAAACCGAAAATTAGGATATCTTGGACCGTGGACCAGAACGTAATATCCCGGTCCGATCCAAAAACCGTAAATTCCGGTCTGGTCCCGGTCCGATTCCGGTCCGATCCAAATTTTGCCCAGCCCTAGTGTTAATTTGATGTTTTCAATTATTTCTTTTGATAAGTTGTAAATAGTCAGTCTATTCAATTTTTCACGGTCCCAAGTCTTGTCATCTTTTAAAAATTGGTTTACTGTTGTGGTAGTTTCTATTTGATGGGGATGAGGCACCAAAGTAATAAGAGGTGCGTCACCCGTCCAATGATCTAACCAGAAGTTGATGTTATGTCCATTTCCAATTGACCAACGGATTCCTTGCTTGAATAAAGGGATTAATTTAGTCAACTGAGTCCATTGCCAGGAAGTTGACCCCTTTCGATCATAGTTTAGAAGTTGTTTTTGTTTTAGGTATTTCTCCTTGACTAGTGCCACCCAAGGATTATTCGATTCTGTTAAGATTTTCCATAGCAATTTAAGCTGCAAGGCTTTGTTCATGTCTTCGGAGGTTCGGAGACCTAAACCACCATTGGATTTTGATTTACAGATCTCAAACCAGCTAATTAATGGCTTGTGCTTAGGCCCCTTGTTCCAGAGAAAGTTTCTATTTATTTTGTCAAGTTCTATATGTATTGATTTCGGTAATAAGAAGCATTGCATAAGGTGCAGTGGTTTTGCAGATAAGGTTGTCTTTATCAAGGTGCAACAACTAGCTTGGGAAAGACCATTAGCCTTCCAACGTTGTAGCTGATCTCTAGTCGTGTTTATTAGTTCTTCAAAATCTGCTTTAGTTGTGCGACCACTCATGACAGGGCAACCAAGATAATTTCCTAGGTTTGTTGTGTAATTAATTTGTAATTCATTGCCGATAAGCCGTTTTGGTTTCTTTCCACATTTATTGATGTTTGAAATTGTGATTTATGTCTGTTTACTCTTTGATCGGAGAATGATGAGTATTCTGTAAGAATTTTATTAATCTGATGGCAAGTTGTCTGTGTTGCAGAGGCAAATATTACAATATCGTCTGCGAAAGCCAAGTAAGGAATTCTTGTTCCATTACGTGTTATTTGTATTCCAAGGTGACTCCTAGGTTTTGCAGAGTCAGCTTGTAATCCTCTACCCAAGATTTCAGATAGTATAAGAAATAGATATGGTGATAGCGGGTCCCCTTGTCGAAGTCCTCTCTGTGGGTTAATTAGTTCTTTGGGCTCATTGTTAACGAGTACCGAGTATGTAACCGTGGTTATGCATTCCTTGATCCAAGTCGAGAATCGGGGTGAGAAGCCGAATTTGTCTAATACTGTAAACAGAAATTTCCAATCCACTTGGTCAAAAGCTTTTTTCCATGTCTAATTTTACTGCCATCCATCCCTTGGTTCCTTTCTTTTTTGAAAAGGAGTGAAAGATCTCGTTAGCTATTAGAATATTATCTTGTATGGCCCTACCCGATGTAAAGGCACTTTGCAGGGGGTTAATTATTTTCGGGATTAGTTTTTTCAGTCTAGTAGCAATAATTTTGGAAATAATCTTATATGTGGTAGACCATAGACTAATTGGTCTATAATGAGATGTGGTTGTTGGGTTTTCACATTTAGGTATGAGTGTGATGAAAGTATGGTTTGTTTGTTTAAGAATTCTCCCACTAAGAAAGAATCCTTTTACTGCCTTGATGACAGTTGGTTCAATAATATGCCAATATCTTTTGAAGAAGCGCGCTCGGAACCCATCAGGCCCTGGTGATTTGTCATCTGATGCTGAACGCCTCCTTTTTTATTTCTGAATTTGTGACCGGGCGTGTAAGCCAGTCGTTATCCTCGTCGGTGATTTCCTTATTTATGTTATTTAGTAAATTACTTGGATTCTGTTCTCGAGGTTGATGGGAATAACGCTTTGAAAAATCATTTCTGATGATCTCCCTTATATCTTTTTCGGATGTTAAAGTGACCCCAGCTGCTGATTGAATTGATTTTATGATGTTTTTGTTCCGTCTTTCTGTAGAATTTTTGTGGAAATATCTTGTGTTTGTATCAATTGATTTTACATGCTTCCTTTTAGCACTCTGCCCCCAGTATTTCTTCTGGTAGGCAAGAAGAGAAGCATGCTTAGTCGACAGTCTTTTTATTTTGTTTTCTATGTGAGTGTTATAGCAATTATATAATTTTGATTGTAGTTCTTGTAGATCTATCTCTACTTGGTCGATTTGCCGGAATATATTCCCAAAAGTGACTTTACTCCAAGCTTTGCTTTTTTTCTTTACTTCCTGTAGTTTTTTTGTTAGTTTAAACATTTGGGATCCCGGGGTATCAAATCTCCAAGCTTGTTTAACAAAGGTTTCATAATCAGGTCTGCTGGTCCAAGCCAATTCGAACTTGAAAGGCAGAAGCTTAGGCTTCTGGTTATCCATCAAGTCCAAAGTGATTTGTGCGTGATCAGATTTCAAGAAGGCATGATTTTTTGTGTGTAGATTCGGAAATTGTTTTAGTAACTGAAAGCTAACAAGGGCTCTGTCAAGTTTTTCATAGATATTATCCACTCCATGGGACCGTTTTCTCCATGTGAATTTGTTGCCTGTCGTTGGTGCATCTATCAGGTTATGAGTTGTAATGATTTCATTTAGTCTTCGAAATCGGTTTGCCGATGGGGTTAAGCCACCCACTTTGTCTTCAGGTTCAAGAATCTCAGTTAGATCACCAATAATCATTACTGGGTCCTCTGTTTTTTGTATTGTCTCCAATAGAGAGGACCAGAAACCCTCTTTCTCGTTTTCATGAGGGGGTGCATATACAAAAAAGATTTCTATAGACACCCCAATCAAGCTGTTGGTATAATTTATTTGTATGATTCTGTTGTTAGAATTCACCACTTTGAATGTTTCATTAAGAAGCTGGGCTTCTTTCCACAGGAGGTAGATGCCGCCAGAAAGGCCTAAAGAGGGGCAGAAATGCATTCTATCAAAACCCGGTTTTTTCCATCAATTCTCCGGGGTGGGGTTTGTAACTTAGTTTAAGCTAGCATTAGTATTTTGATGTGGTTTGCTTTAATTGTCGATTCAATATGGGTCCATACATTCCGTCTTTTTAATCCCCTAACATTCCAATAACTAAATTTCATAGTAACTATCTTTGAGAAAATTGGTAATTCTTGTTTTGAGTTTCATCGATTGTTTGATACATAGGATCTGTGTAGTGCATTTGATAAATAGGATATCAAAGAGTCCAAGCGAGAAATTCCCTTGTTGTAGGAGCATATCAAGGTAAGGTTTTTGTGGATAACTGTCAATTCCCTTGTTAATGGTGAAAAAGGCATGGGGGTTGGTGACTATGTTGTGAAAAATAGTACCTGCTGGAGCCAAAAAAAGACCAGTTCCACCAAGAACTTGGGATGTGCAGGGTAATTAAGATCATCTTATTGTTGAGCTTGCAGAACTTTCGGTTTTGAGTAGCATCAGCAATATGTACAAGAACGGGTGATGTCAAAGGTTCCTTGCGTAAGCACTGAGACTGCAAGATATTTTGAGTTTTTTCCTCAAAAAGATGGAATTCCCAATCATGAGTAACATATATTGTTGACAAAGTGGGTTGAGTGTTAGAATATAATGAACAATCATTACATCTGATGCATTTAGTAAGAGAATACAATAGGTTTTGAAAGTTGTAAGGTTTAAGCATCCTGGCAACAAACACATTTGTAATAGCTATAATAAAATGGTGGATAGAGTTTAGGTGGAAAGGTACCATCATACAGTTCAAGTTTCGAAGGAGAATTTGGCTATTAGAGATTCGGTAGGTTCTGATAACATCAAAACAAAGTGTAAACCTAGTCTCATAAACAGAGATATGCATAATGTTTAGTTTACATATGGTGTCAGGGTCCGAGTGTGGAGGTGATTGAAGCCAAAGGTAACATGCTATTTCTATACTAGTGGTTACTGTAAAGAGGCGATACAGCCAGTTTGTCATGCTTGGCAAGGTAGTCATCGAGATGTAGATAGAGGAGCCAAAAGTTAGAGTTACAAGCTCCAATCCCACACATAACCAAAAGGAGAAAGTGAGATCCATAAGAAGACCGTCAAATTGTATAGCTATTATGTTCATTCTTTCAGAAGTTGTGTTTGAGTGAGAATCAAAGAAGGTATGGGTATACCTCCAGATTACCCAATGTAGTAGAAGGCATAAATTGTCCAGTTGTTGTGCTTGCTTAAATCCGATCAGGGGCAGAATCCTAGTAGTGTTTCCTTGATCAAAATGTGAAACAGCAGCAGCGTTAAAAATATGTTTGAGTAAATACATTTCAGTATACATTAGGAGTTTATAGAGAGAGTGCAATTCAGGGTATTTAATAAGAAAGCAAAGTGGCAGATTATTATCATCTTTTATTTGATCTAGAGTCCAAGTGTTGTAGTACTGTAGTATCAAATTCCACTTAGAGGTGATCTTATGAGTAGGTTTTTGCTTTAAGTTCTCGGATTGTCCTAGAAAGCATTGCCTAATCAGCAATGTGTGCAATTTAAATCTACTTATTGCTGTGAAGTTCTGAGTTGTTATTGCTCGGTAAATATAGGCAAAAGAATTAGTTTGCATAGAACTATGGAAATCACATGAGTAGAGATAAACCAAGAGTCTTTTAACCGGATTACTATAGAAGGTTTCAATTTTAAACCTTCTATAATGAACAGAGTCCCACATTGCCTATATTGCTGTGAAGTTCTGAAGGCTTGTCGAGAGGGTATCCCATAGGTTTGATGGGGGGTTGTCCTGGAGAGTTTGTGGGAGGTTATCCCGGTCAGTTTTTTAGATGGGGTATTGGATTTTTGGGTGTCACCCGAAGGTTTCCCGTTGTGTTGTTTTTCGGTGGGTGTAGGAGGAGCCCCATTAGGGCCCCCTTCCCTTTAGATGGTTTATTGCTCGCCATTAAAGCGAAGCAAATGAGGTTGAGATTAGACCAGAGAGATAGAGAAGAAGATATCCAGGTTTTGAGCATGAAAGAAGAGGATAGAGTGTCATACCTGTAGTGATTTGAGATTTTGCTCATCGGGTCCAAGACAGAGTGCAGACAGTGTCGTAGATGGAGTACTCCATGGCCAGCAAACCAGGCCAAACAGCCATAGCAGTCATCGAGAGAGGGAGAGAGGGAGCACCCCATCATAGAGGAGTTGAAGCCAGAGGAAAACCCTCTGAGAGAAGCAGCAGCCGTAGCAGAGAGAGACGAGGCCCTGGGTCCGATTTGACCAAACAGAATGACCGGAACCTTAACAGAGAGAACATAGAGCCCAACACACCCTTCGGAATTCGAATATTGTGCCAGATCCAGTGCCAGAAACCCTTCAATTTTGTAGATCTAATCAAATGGTGAAGATATGAGTAGCTTGATCTATGAGAAGCTGTCGATTTTAGGTTTTTTTCCGGATCGGTGTTCTTGTTTTTGTTTGGGGAAGGGGGTAAGGGGTGGCGCGTGAGAGAGCGCGTTCTCTCTGTCCATTTTGGATTTTTGGGTTCCATTTGAACTTTTTAGATTGAAAAATTATTGTCCCCAAACATCGTCTTAGAAGGACAAAATTGCTTAATAATGGAAAGTGAATCTCACCTTGTGTACATATGGAAAGAAACTCTTTTTAACCACGGGTTGGAAAGACAATAATTGTTTAT
The DNA here is from genome assembly GCA_963922045.1 of Persicaria maculosa. Lineage (NCBI taxonomy): Eukaryota > Viridiplantae > Streptophyta > Magnoliopsida > Caryophyllales > Polygonaceae > Persicaria > Persicaria maculosa. The sequence goes on along the minus strand of OY998255.1, from coordinate 21,246,190 downwards.
TAAAAGAGATATATATTTTTTGACATCCAAAGAGTAAGAAAAAAAAAAGAGAAGTAATATTGATATTTATCTATATTATTCTCCATAGAAAAGCATAATCTTTTGTATGGTAAGATTATTGTAATTTAGATTATTTATATATGCAAAAAATTTAGGAAGAAAATTCTTCCAGAAAAGAAACTAGAGAAAACTTATAGAATAAAAGAGATCGACTATTTTCGATCGAACAAGCGGAGGACACGATCGGGTGTCGTATGGCTCCTTGATATAACCTACGGTTTATAACAAGTTGTCACCTGGTCGTCGGGTGTGGTAAGCAATATTATTAAAGTGTCTCTTACACTGAAAACGCGTAGATTCCGACTTCTTCCACTTAAGAGACAATGAATGCAGTTTATGCTAAGAACATGTCTAAATGCAACCTAAACTACTTAAGGACTACCTAAAATGTTTATTCAAATCATGCATTATCACACATCAAGCTCGATTGCCATTACGCTCCAGAAAGCTGCCCAAAGGCCTCATCACACGTGATCGTGTTCCTTTTCACGCTCAGTTGACTGATTTTCTCACCAAAAATGTGCCTGGAGCTCAACTACTTCCCCTTTTGTACAAGATTGGAGTTGTTTATCCTTCACCTCCATCTCAAGGGGAGATGTTAGGATCCGAAATATGTATGTGGCAGCATTTATTTTGTCTCAGGAAATAGGTTTATATGGTTTATGTGTTTCTCTTTGGGCCTTTATCTGGGCTGAGCCCATTTGTTTTGTCTCAGGCCTTATTCTGTATATATATTATATATAGGGTGTCACTATATACACCGCAAATCCGGATTAAGGATTTGCACGTCCTTAAGGACGTGCTTGGACGTTCTTAAGGACGTGCAAGCCTGGGACTGTTGTTGTTGCAGGAGGATGGTCAAGTATGAAATAAATATGAAATAAAGTTCAGACTGACTTCCCTGTCTCAGCAAATAAATACAAGACTTCCTCCCGTTGTAGTAAGAGAAAATCAGGATCGAATCCACGAGGAAGCACGTCAGCAGTTCTTAGGTAGCTGTAAATTCTCACAAAAGGAGCAGAAAGACAGCAACACAGAAAAAACAAAAGCAAAGAACAAAGCGAAACAGGAAAGACAAAGTAAAGCAGAAACAAAGGCGAGGACACAGAAGCTACTCGATCTCGAGTAGCTGTCCTCTATATCGACTAAGGACAGTCGACAACAGAAACTCAGAAACGAAAACAAAACAACTCGACAGACAAATAAACTCGATCTCGACCACACCTACTCGAGATCGACTAGGGCAAGTCAAGACAGAAATTTCAGAAATCGACAAAAGACATAAACTTTACTCGACCTAGACCAAGCGTACTCGAGATCGAGTATAACCTACTCGAGATCGACAAGATCTCCTCTGTATCGACAAGAAAGACAGAAATTTTAAATTGCAAATTCGAATGCAGAACTCAGATTTTCGACAGAAATAAATCAATATACTAAAGACTTCCAAAGCCAGGGTTTCAACACCACAACGATAACCATGCAAAATAACACATAAAGGCATAAAAGATCATGCTTTCCATCAAATAACTTTCGTCATTAACAAATAGGCATATAGAGGCTTTCGCATAAACCCTAATTGTTACTAACTCTTTTCACATAATTAATCCAAGTTGCATTAAGATTGCTTTCGCTTCAATAATACAAACAAGGATCACCTTCAACTCTCGCAAAAGAATCATGCTCATAGGGATAGAAGATGAATTGCATAACAAGATCTGACCTTTACCGCGTCATCTCACATGGCCACCGTCGGGCTCACCCCAGCCCCAGAAGTGGGTGCACTACTCACGCCTCATTGCAATAACAGACATTGATGTATAAAAAGAACTAACTTGCATAAAATAAACTCCAACTTACAATCTCTCTCTATGTAACTAACTAATTGTCTCTGAAATTGAATGAATAAAACTGAGCCCCATGGGCTTTATTTATAGCCTTCTAGTCCTTGCTAGCCAAGGATAGAATCTCCTATCTTTATCTAAAATTATATCTAAAGGTTTAAAAGATAAATAAAATGCTTTAAGGAAATAAATCAACAAGGGAAAGATAAATCTAATTTAGATAGGTCTTCATGTGTTGATAGATCTTGTCTTCCATGGATAGACTTGATAAAATTTGGATAGAATCTTCCTCCTTCGGCCCCAAGGAATCCCAACTCGACTAGGACAGCCCTCGACGACGCGTTTCTGGAATCGGGTCTACTCGACATCGACAAGGGTCTCGTCGACCTCGACAAGGATTCGTCGTCTCGGCTAACTGGTGCTCGATGTGGCTTAGACTTGGTTCACGGCGCTTGTCGACCTCGAGTAGCCTTAGTCGACCTCGAGTAGCATTGATCCGTCGACTAGGTCTTCTCGGGTAGGTGTGCTCGACAAGCCTGGATCTGGACTCTGGCTCGTCGATCTCGACAAGGGTTCGTCGAGATCGAGTAGGATTGTGCTCGGCTTCTCGATCAGCTCTTCTCCTTGTCGACTCCGGGTGTGGCACTGGGCTTCGTCGATCTCGACTAGGGCTTGTCGAGATCGAGTAGACTTCCGGAGCTGGGTTGGTCTGGCTCTCGATGTTGCTCCTGGTCGACAAGGCTGCGCTCGGATATACTTGTCGAAATCGAGTAAGGGCTACTCGAGATCGAGTAGTCTGGTTTCTCGGCTCGATTCGACTGGTTCCGCTGCATCTTTGACCTTGGACTTCTGTAGTGGATTTCCGAGCTTTTCCGACCTTCTGTAGAATTGCTGTAAAATGCCTCGAATTCTGCGAATTAAACAGAAACTGGTGTAGATTCCATAATTTGGCAAATAAACATAAACTACATAGGTTCTGTACTATCTAAGCCCAAATGAATGCAATGTATGCAGAAATCGACATAAAAGTTACTGTAAAACATGGCAGATTCAGCTCACAACAAACACCCCATACTTAAGCTTGCTTGTCCTCAAGCAATACTTTTATTTGTCATTCAGGGGAAGAATTCAAACTCTCAACATCTTAGATTCATTCTCATATAACCCTGCAATCAATTACCATCCTCGAAAAGGTACTAGTGTCACAGATCCATGCATGTGCAAATATATAAGAGCAACATCTACTCACAAAAGGAGGGTTATGCACAAATAATTTTTATGTGACAAAGCATTAATAATCAAGAGGACTTTAATTAAGCTCATGAAGGAGTAGATTGGTAAAAGTCTAAAAGGTGGGCAATTTCTGGCAATGTGGTGCTAATGATCCGGGGAAATGGAGTATTTCCAAACTGAATTTTCACATTCCTTCTCCATAAGATTCATCACCTTTCATAATGCTTTTAACAATAATAATGCTTTTACCTCTCTAACCTCAGCACTGCCTTCTCGCGAGTCGCAAACATGGGTGTCATGAATGGCCCCGGATACTTAGTGCTTTGGACTCCTCACAATGTGTCCCATCTCTCCAAACTATTACCTCAGAGAGCAGGGTCAATCTACCTTTATCTCCTGAGGTGATTGGATTTTCTTTCACTCATTAAATTTTCCATATAATTCCAACAATTTCCTTCCAAACTCCAATAATGATAAACACAACAACCATATAACAATCTCCATAATGTAACATCATTCTCAACATAATCCCCGGATAAGGTAAAGAATGGCAAATATTTTAGAACATGTGGAGCAATATTTGAAATAAGGCATATTATGGCTTTTGTGATGCATAAGCATGGGTATGGCTAGGATTATAACAATATGAGCATTATATGGAAATATAAAGTCCTCCATCCTCTTATCATGCAACATGTCAAAAGCAACTTCAAATTTCACCTCCTTTCATGGTTTTCAAGAAATAATGCACTTCATTGTGACTTCCCTTTACTAGGCAATTTCATGCTATATCTCTAATGAATCCAATTTTGCATCGTCGAGTTCAATATAAGCTTCCATGACATTATTCAAAAATTTCAATGGGGGTCATTTTTCTCAAATTTTGGAAAACATGCATATAAGCACATAAATCAATAAATGCATTCCAAAATAGCCATGTAGCAATTCCAAGAAATACATTCTAAATATGCACAAATAATGTCAAATAAATCAAAATATGCACAAAGTAAGCCCTTCCCCCACCCCATACTTAAACATTACAGTGTCCTCACTGTATATATAAAAACAAAATAAAGGTAAAGAAAGAAACTCACTAGACAGGTGTGCAGGGCCTCATATTTTCGAATGGAAGAATCGCCTGAGCCGAGTATGAATGTAGTTTGCTTCTATCCATGGACCTGAAAAGTGTAGAAGACATATACCCATAATAGCAAAACTAAAAGTGTTCCAAAACAAAAAACAAAAGCAACAAAGTCTCAAAAGTCCTAAAAAGTTTATGTACATGCTCTAGATTTTATAGTCGCTAGGCCGACTTTTCCATTTAGCTCAAGGTGGCATTTGCAGGGCCCATGTAGCTTGGGCCTCAAATAGGATTCCATTCTTGTCCATCAGCTGCAATCCTCCAGAATGGATCTTGTTCACCACAAAAGGCCCCATCCGCTTCTTGTTGAATTTGTTGGGGAACCAATGATCCTTTGATTTAGAGACATAGAGTTTGTCCCCAACTTCATACTCCTTGGGCTCATCATTGGATATCCTACATAAGCGCACATACCAAGGCAAACCTCTCCCATGTATAGATAAATCTTTAATGAAAATAGGAGAAGAAAGATCCATACCTTGGCTTACCTTCGCAGAGACGGAATCGGGAACCACTGTGTTTGGTCGATCTCGAATAGGGCTAGTCGATCTCGACGAGTCTGTAGGTTCTGGTGGTGGCCTGTTCGAGGATACGGAAGTCGACGAAGGACAGGGCTTGTCGATCTCGACAAGGCTGGTCGACCTCGAGTAGGCTTCTGCTCCTGGTGTCTGCAGCGTCGAGGAGGAAGGGTCTGGTGGAGTCGAGTGGTGGTCGACCTCGACAAGGGTGTTCGAGATCGACGAGGCTGGTCCTGGCTCTGGTGGTCTCAGCTTCGAGGAAGCAGGAGTCGAGTCAGCAGTGGGCTTGTCGATCTCGACAAGGGCGGTCGATGTCGACGAAGATCCTGGCTCTGGTGTCGTCAGCGTCGAGGAAAGCTGAGTCGACGTAGGGCTCTGGTGGTCGATCTCGACGAGCCTACTCGAGATCGAGTAGGGTTCTGCTTCCGTCTGGCTGCTCGACGAGGCTGGTACTGGTGGGGACTCCTTGGTCTGGTCGAGATCGACTAGGGTCCGGTCGATCTTGACCCCATACTTAGCTCCTGTCAAGGCATCCGAAAAATAATTAATCCACAACGACTTACCTTGGTCCGTGTCGATTGGATTCTCTGTGTTCTCCTTGAGGATTGCCATGATCTCCTCCACCTGGGCCTCCATGTCCCTCTTTTCTATCTCCTCAGGGGTCATATTTCTGACCTTGGGTTCCCCGCAGGTGATGTAGCCAGCTGAGATAGATTTGACCTCTTCCATTGGACCTGTATGCCTTTCAGTTTTATTAAAGGAATACTCAATTACCTCATCGCTGATGTTGAAGGTGAGCACTCCTTTCCTTACGCTTATGTTGGCATCCACCGTCGCCAAGAATGGTCTTCCTAAAATAATTGGACAAGCAGGATCTTCTTGCATATCAACAACTAAGAAATCAGCAGGGACAAAGAATTTACCTACTTGTACTGGCACATTGTCCACCATGCCTGTTGGGATGACCACAGTGTTGTTGGCCATGTAAAGTCTAGCATCCACAGGCTCTAAGGCACCTATCTTAATCTTGGACCAAATTGTTAAAGGCATTATACTTACACTAGCTCCAAGATCACATAAGGCATTAATTTTGTATGGACCGAATCCAATAGTTATAGCAAACTTACCTGGATCCGGCCTCTTCTCCAATATGTCCAGATGGCTGCACTACTTTGTAATTTCAGCCATCGACCGCTTTTTGCTCAGAATCTCCTTCAGGAACTTGACATAAGATGGCATTTCATTGAGAGCTTCTGTGAAGGGAATGGTGACGTTGAGTTTCTGAAGCATCTTGATGAAGCGCTGAAATTTCTTTTCCGCCGGGTCCTTTAGAGATTTTGTGGGGAAAGGCAGCTTCTTTTTCTGATCCGGAGCCAGAACAGACGTCAGAGATACTGCAGGCTTCTCTATGTCGACTAGGGGCTCCTCGACATCGACTAGGCCCTTGTCGATCTCGACCAGGTTGGGCGCAGTCGAGTTGCTGTTCGGCGTAGACGAAGGTTTCTGAAGCTTCTCCTCGAGGTCGAGTTGGCCGTCCTCGAGATCGACTAGGCTCTGGTCGACCAGCTGTTCCTCGTTGTTTTGCTGCTTTCCGACCTCTGGCTCTTGCAGTTGATGGCCGCTTCTGAGTTTTATAGCAGCGATGTGTCCAGTCTTTCCCTTAGGATTTAGTTCTGAAGATCCAGGGAGCGCACCTGGCTGTCTGGGGATTCCCGCTGCTAGCTGACCAATCTGTGTATCAACTGATTTTCTCCATATATCAATTTCCCCAAGCCTAGAGTTGACACCTTGCATCTGAGTATAGACGGAGTTGAAGGATTGCCTAGTTTCTGAGCGGTTCCTCCGTATTTCCTCCAGGACTGTCTGTATATCATCCTTTTTCTGGTCCCTCTCCGAATGTCCTGGAGCTCTGTAGGGCGGGGGGTTCCTAGGGACACCTTGGTTCCATTGTGGTTGCTGAAACCTTTGGTCCCCCATGTAGCGATTGGGACCCCCTGCGTAAGCTGCCTCCTCATGATGCTCTGCCATCCTGACTTGCTCTGTGTGTGGGCACTCAGGAGTGGTGTGCCGCTGCGATCCGCATTCAATGCAAGGCTGGTTGACAGAGAGATACTTTACTTGCTTGAGGAGCTTCTTATTCTGGTCTCTGTAGTACTGCTCCCTTACATCCGGATCAATCTCCTTAGGGGGATCATATAGGGGCATGGATGGTGTTGGCCTGGCGTATGGGTTCTCTTCATAAGTTGCAGTAGACCCATACTTGTTGTCATAGGTGGTAAGCTTCTCTAGCACACCCCATGCGTCACTTGGCGGCATTGTCAGATACTCATAGCGAGTATAATGGTTGATTCTGTCCTTAGTGACTTGATCAAGAGAGTTGAAGAAGATCTCCTGAATGACGTAGGGTGGCTGTCCATGAGTAGGGCAAGATCGCAGAAGTTCTTTGTAGCGCTCCCATGCCTTTGCCAGTGGTTCCCCTTGCTTCTGTTTGAAGGCGGTGATTTTCTGGCGGAGATGTGCCGTTTTGGCGGGTGAGAAGAATTTGTTCAGGAACTCTTGCTCCACTTGGGCCCAGGTTGTGAGTGATTTTGGTTTCAGCCCTTCCAGCCATTTCAGTGCAGGCCCAGCGAGAGACCAGCGAAAAGCTTTCATCTTGACATATTCCAAAGTTGTACCTTCAGCAAGAGTACGGCACATGTCAGCAAAGTTTGTAATATGTTCAAGAGGACACTCATTAAATCTACCATAAAAGGCATTATTTTTAAGCTCTATAAGAAATTGAGTGCGAATTTCAAAAGAGTTATCAGGGATAAGAATCGCCGATTCAGGTACGACGAGAGTTGGGTGCATGTAGTCCTCTGCCGTGGTTGGGTACTGGGCAAGCTCAGCCTGTGCTTGTTCCCTTGCTGCTTTCTCAGCGGCGATAGCAGCATCTTTAGTGGCCAATTCCCTGGTAAGCCTAGCGATCAGCTGTTCCTGTGTCTCCGCAGCTGCCATGGCTCTTTGCAGTTTAGCTCTTATGTGTAGTAGGCGCTCTGGTTCGTCTAAGCCGTCAAACTCAGGTGGTTGACCAGAACGGCGCATACACCTGTAAATTAAATCAAAGAAAAATTGAGAACTGACTACCTAAGGCGCGATTGATAGCTTCCCCGACAACGGCGCCAATTTGTTGTTGCAGGAGGATGGTCAAGTATGAAATAAATATGAAATAAAGTTCAGACTGACTTCCCTGTCTCAGCAAATAAATACAAGACTTCCTCCCGTTGTAGTAAGAGAAAATCAGGATCGAATCCACGAGGAAGCACGTCAGCAGTTCTTAGGTAGCTGTAAATTCTCACAAAAGCAGCAGAAAGACAGCAACACAGAAAAAACAAAAGCAAAGAACAAAGCGAAACAGGAAAGACAAAGTAAAGCAGAAACAAAGGCGAGGACACAGAAGCTACTCGATCTCGAGTAGCTGTCCTCTATATCGACTAAGGACAGTCGACAACAGAAACTCAGAAACGAAAACAAAACAACTCGACAGACAAATCAACTCGATCTCGACCACACCTACTCGAGATCGACTAGGGCAAGTCAAGACAGAAATTTCAGAAATCGACAAAAGACATAAACTTTACTCGACCTAGACCAAGCGTACTCGAGATCGAGTATAACCTACTCGAGATCGACAAGATCTCCTCTGTATCGACAAGAAAGACAGAAATTTTAAATTGCAAATTCGAATGCAGAACTCAGATTTTCGACAGAAATAAATCAATATACTAAAGACTTCCAAAGCCAGGGTTTCAACACCACAACGATAACCATGCAAAATAACACATAAAGGCATAAAAGATCATGCTTTCCATCAAATAACTTTCGTCATTAACAAATAGGCATATAGAGGCTTTCGCATAAACCCTAATTGTTACTAACTCTTTTCACATAATTAATCCAAGTTGCATTAAGATCGCTTTCGCTTCAATAATACAAACAAGGATCACCTTCAACTCTCGCAAAAGAATCATGCTCATAGGGATAGAAGATGAATTGCATAACAAGATCTGACCTTTACCGTGTCATCTCACATGGCCACCGTCGGGCTCACCCCAGCCCCAGAAGTGGGTGCACTACTCACGCCTCATTGCAATAACAGACATTGATGTATAAAAAGAACTAACTTGCATAAAATAAACTCCAACTTACAATCTCTCTCTATGTAACTAACTAATTGTCTCTGAAATTGAATGAATAAAACTGAGCCCCATGGGCTTTATTTATAGCCTTCTAGTCCTTGCTAGCCAAGGATAGAATCTCCTATCTTTATCTAAAATTATATCTAAAGGTTTAAAAGATAAATAAAATGCTTTAAGGAAATAAATCAACAAGGGAAAGATAAATCTAATTTAGATAGGTCTTCATGTGTTGATAGATCTTGTCTTCCATGGATAGACTTGATAAAATTTGGATAGAATCTTCCTCCTTCGGCCCCAAGGAATCCCAACTCGACTAGGACAGCCCTCGACGACGCGTTTCTGGAATCGGGTCTACTCGACATCGACAAGGGTCTCGTCGACCTCGACAAGGATTCGTCGTCTCGGCTAACTGGTGCTCGATGTGGCTCAGACTTGGTTCACGGCGCTTGTCGACCTCGAGTAGCCTTAGTCGACCTCGAGTAGCATTGATCCGTCGACTAGGTCTTCTCGGGTAGGTGTGCTCGACAAGCCTGGATCTGGACTCTGGCTCGTCGATCTCGACAAGGGTTCGTCGAGATCGAGTAGGATTGTGCTCGGCTTCTCGTCCTCGGCTTCTCGATCAGCTCTTCTCCTTGTCGACTCCGGGTGTGGCACTGGGCTTCGTCGATCTCGACTAGGGCTTGTCGAGATCGAGTAGACTTCCGGAACTGGGTTGGTCTGGCTCTCGATGTTGCTCCTGGTCGACAAGGCTGCGCTCGGATATACTTGTCGAAATCGAGTAAGGGCTACTCGAGATCGAGTAGTCTGGTTTCTCGGCTCGATTCGACTGGTTCCGCTGCATCTTTGACCTTGGACTTCTGTAGTGGATTTCCGAGCTTTTCCGACCTTCTGTAGAATTGCTGTAAAATGCCTCGAATTCTGCGAATTAAACAGAAACTGGTGTAGATTCCATAATTTGGCAAATAAACATAAACTACATAGGTTCTGTACTATCTAAGCCCAAATGAATGCAATGTATGCAGAAATCGATATAAAAGTTACTGTAAAACATGGCAGATTCAGCTCACAACAACTATGCACGTCCACTATTTAAGTCTTGCACGTCCTTAACAACGTGCAAACACGTCCTTAAGGACGTGCAATACTTGCACGTTGTTAAGGACGTGCAAACCCTAGTTAGGGTTTTGCGTTTAGGGTTTAGGGTTTAGGGTTAGGGTTTATGTTTTTCGACGGTTTTGTAATGTTAATTGATAAAATTGAAGTGTTTAGCTAGTGGATTTGAAGGATTTAGGGTCAAATTAAACCGAACACAAGAATTGTTAAGGTTTTCATTCGGATAATATGCGAATAACGTTACAAGGAACGGAAAAAAAGGTTTACATTCATAATTTTAATAAAGTTGTGGAATACAATCTAGGAAAATAGTAAAGGACGGCCGGACTCGGCACGCAAGGCTCTAAATCTCTCAATTTGAGCTTGAAACGGAGCATCCCATCCTTCGACGCTCGGATGATGATGTTAGACCCATTCTAGTGGAGGCGGCGAAAGAGGAGCGTTAGGACGCAACCAGATCTATGAGAACAAAAATTTAGAGTAGAGTATTGATATATGTATGAAAAGCATGAATAGGTAATAAAAAAGACGTTTGAAGTCGTACCGCGGCAAAATGGTCTTGGTTTCCGATGCAGGCTACACCAAGAGTTGCTGATTGGGGAGGGTTGTTAGCAGATGTCGGCGAGATCATGGGGAGACATGTGAACGGATGATGCCAAGCTAGGACAACGAGAGGAATCTGATATACCGTCGCAAATACTAAACCCATGATGGGTAGCTCTATCCACCGTCTCCTATCACCATGTGTGGCTCCGGCCCATCTTTGGTAGTCGACAAACTGTTGAAATGGGTACTCTCCCGTATAACAACCGACGTACAGATCGGCGTGATCCTCCAAGTGATTGCATACGTCTTGAGTTCCGGGAAAGCAGTCTCGCCGATCGGTGATGTCAAAGCCGCCAAAGCACGGTAGCCACAATGACTATCCCCAACAGTGTCCCTCACCGTCTCAATATGACCGAACATGAAGGGATCAACGTTGTTTCGACCCCAGTTGAACCCTCCGAACACATCATCACGTCCACGTCGAGCTGAGGTCGCTTGTGGACGAGGCCGAGCAGCATTTCGAGCAGCACGCGCTTCTTCTCTCTCAAACCTTTCCCTTACCTCCTCGTATGGCAACGGGTTGGTTCTGCAGGCATTCCTCGACCCCCGAGGCCTCCCCTTCCTTCGGACGCTTGCTGATGAGGGTGGGTGCAGCTCATCCTCACATACATCGTTGGAAGCCGTGTATGAAGATGACAGCTCATACGGCAGTGGGGTGTCGTCGAGGCCAGTCCATGTCAAATCCATCCAGAACGGGTGGATGTCCTCGATGGGTATCGGAGTGCCGGAGTTGACGTATGCCTGAATTTCATGGACACAAGGGATCCCGTAACAAACCCTCCAATGTCGGTCCGTGCATACTGGAGGAACCTTTTGGTTCACGACGTCCTGCCACATCTTGTACAGATAATCGAAGCACTTTTTGGAGATTAAAGTCTTTACCTCATCGAAAAGGTTGACTTTATACGCCGCTGTTGGCCATTTGAAGCGGTCGATCTCCAAAGCAGTTTGCAGCTCATGCAGTTGACAATCGTTGACTCTATGGATTGCATCGATCACGACGCGGAAGTCACCAGTCGATGAGTGAAGTGCATACCACTAAATATTCGATATTATATCATATTGTAATGGGAGATATGAAGTAAGGTTGTACCTGTTTGTCGTACGGGTGCCGAGATGGAAGACATTATCTACGTAGCACCGTACTATGCTCCTGCTGTATGGAAGCCAAACCGACTCCAAATACGCCACCACACCTGGGAATGGGTGCCATGCAGCTCGTAGCACCCGACGACGTCGGTTGAATGATTCCTCCGATCTCGATTTGAACAGCCCCCAACAGTTGCCCTTAAAGATGCCAGTGTGGCTTAAATTCTTCGTGATCTTCAGAGCTGCTTCCTCGCATCTTCTCGTCACGTGTAACCAACAAAAGAGATGTTAGACGTCGGGGAAGACAACATTCAGCGCCGCTAAGAGACCTAGCTCTCGATCAGTCATGATAGCTTGAGGCTGAACCGTCCCAAGCAAGATCTGAAGCTGTCGCAACACCCATGCATATGTGTCTTCGTTCTCTTGCGACATGAAGGCATAGGCAATGCAGTAAGTATTGCCTGAGGGTGTGAGCCCGACCACCTCGCACAAAGGAATCCCATATCTGCAAGTGTAAATATGTTACATATAAAATACTTTATAATTGGCTATATGTGCAATAATGTAATCGTAATTAAGTAACTTACGCATTTGTTTTGTATGTGCTGTCCATTATGATGACGTAATGGAACCTTCGGAGAAGGAGTATCCCGTCGGGATGCGCCAGGAAGAGGTCGCTCAAGACGTTGTCGTCATCCGGATGTCGTCTGAAGTCGTAGTAGTACCTTCTTTCCCGCAGATAGTGCAAGGTATCCTGGGTCATCGTCCGACTACCTCTTTCTTCGGCGACCATCATGGCGAGCGTGTTGGTAAGGCTCTTCCTTGACGTGACGCTGGTATCATCCAACTGGTGCAAGAGCAAAAAAATCTCCGTCAGCTCAATATGACTCTGAAGAAAGGTATCCTGGGTTAACGTTTTCGTTTTCGTTATCCGGCAACCTTATCATATTAACGTTTTCGTTTTTGATGTTTACGTTCAATATGACTCTGAAGAAATGAGAAGAGTCTAATAGAAATATAGAGATAGATACAAAATCCGTAATATAAATGTATAATATCAACATACAAACTGCAAAAGTACATCACTGGCCAGGTGGATGGCGTACAGCATGATCCAAAATCTCCGTCAGCTCGTCCACTAGCTGCTCAATGCGAGAGTTGTCCGCCAGGGCCCTCAAATAGCCCTCGACCTCACGAAAGCGGGCTAACAGCGCCGGACGGATGACGGGAGGCTGAGGGAGGTCCACCCATGGGTCCATGCCGTTCGGGTGGACGGGCGCCGGCGGGTCGGGATGGGGTGGCGTGGTAGGCAGCACGTACGGCCGGCTCTGCGACGCGTACCAAGGCAAGTAATCTGCAGTGACACCGGCCTGGCAATCCTCACTGGTGCGCCTGTGATCGGCCAGCCTGTAGAAGCGACCCTCGTCCTGCAGGTCCCGCCACCTGTTGTGGCCCGGGGCAAACACGGCGATGTACCGCGCGTTCTTCAGGGTCGTGTCGCGGCAGACCTGATCCGGTGCGATGACGGCCTGCGGGATCCCCTGGACCCGTCCGAACTGCCGGAGGATTCTATCGGGCATATACGGCTCCTCCTCACCGCAAAAGGTGATGGTGCCCCGATAGGTGGACTGACGGTACTGCCCGTCGAAGTCCAGATCACGCCCAAAAGGCATCCACCGGAACAATTAAACAAATCAGATTTCATTCACAGCTAAGAATTATAAGTGATATAGATAGAGTCTCGAATACATACATCATCGACGGTGAGACGGTCCACCTCGTCCCGCAGCTCCCGCATCTTCCTCAGCTTCGCGTCGTCCTTCATCCGCGTTGGCTGCTTCGGACCGATGAACTTCGCGTAGAAGCGAGGGTCATCCTTCCTAGCCGGGTCGCTGGACAAATCACCTCGGAAGCGAGGGAAGTACGCCCATATCCAAGCCTTGACACAAAAAAGTATGTTGTTAGCATATAATTTAAACATTTGTAAACTAAAACTCTAATTCAACGGTCTCGTACCTGTAGGATCGGCGTGCAGCTGTCTATGCCCTTCGCGCCTGAGCGGGTAGCCTCGCCTAGGCCCCTGTAGAGACATGCGAGGGCACCTGCAGCCCATGCAAGGGTGGCCGTCCGTGGGATGTGCCAAATGAGGCCGAATATCCTCCATGGGATCCGGCTCTGCGACTTGTCCACAAACAAAGTCGCGGCGAGAGCGATGGCCATGTAGGTCCTGTGCAGAAACAGACGCTGTGTAGGGTCATCCTTAGGCTGCCCCCCTCCCACATGCGTGCGCAGCCGTATCTGCTCAGGATCAGCCGCGGCCTCTGGGTCACCGGGGGGGCGGGGTCGACGAGCGGCCCGTGTCTCTCATGCCACAGGGCAGTAAACCCAGTCACCAGAGGGCCGCCAGCGTGTCTGTACGACTTCAGAGTCGCAGGGGTGAGATGTGACGTGCAGGGCTGGCCATCAATCGGAAGTCCCATCAGACAGGCAACATCGTGCAGCGTGATGGTCATCTCGCCCCATGGGAAGTGGAAGGAGTTCGTCTCCGGGTGCCAATGCTCCAAAAAGCCCGTGCAGGTGAACTCGTCCACACACTGCCAGTGGAGGGACCTGAGCTGGGGGACGCCGGATGGGAGCAGATCCTGGACCCATGTCCCCGGGCCCTCAAATATGTAGGGCTCGAAAGGCAGCAAGTGAGTCGCCCGGTGGTGGAACTTCAGCAGCGGCAGCTCCACCGTAGGATCTCTCCACACCTGGTACGTCCGGTGATGCCTATAAGACACAAGCAGATCTCCCGGCGGCAATGAAGGGTCGACCTGCACAGCCGGTGCGGCAGCCTGTGCATGGATGGGCTCGGGCTGTACCTGTGGGCCCCCTTGGCCCTGAGCCTGCCCCTCCCGACCGTCGTCAGCCTCCTCAACGACGTCAGGGATCACATCATCTACAGAGGCCAAGGAGATCGTCGCTGGTGTGGCGGAGGTCGAAGGCTCGGGCTCGTGTGTGCCAGATGTAGAAGCCTCTGGAACAGCTGAAGTAGAAGCCTCTGGCGGCACGGCTGAAGCAGAAGTCTCCGGTACGGCTGAAGAAGATGCCTCCGGGATGGTGGGTGGAACACGAGTAGGACGTCTACCCATGTCGGCCCGTCGCCCAGCGACTACGTCGGTGATGCGGCTACTCAAAACCTTAGGGGGCTCTAAAGAAGGCTGCAACCCCATCATCGCATCGCCAGAAGGATCACAACCTGGCATACCCGCCCAGAAGGTGTCGTTCTCGTCGGCCGGGGGGGTCCCCATCGACTGCTGCAACCGCTCTGCAGACGCGAGCAGATCGTCGACTGTGGATGTCGAACTGTCGGGTACCATCCTCCCTGGAATATGGATGACCGCTGCCCGGTCGGCGAACGTAACAGGCCGGAGGGTACCGTCCCCCCTCATGAGCCTCCCTGCCTGTTATTATGAAATGTATTTTATTATAATTTATTATATTATAATTTAATATATTTTAATGATTTTATTTTCTTTCCATTTATATTTATTTCTATGTATTTTATTATATTTTAATGTTTTTATTTTCTTTAAATATAAATTTATTTCTATGTATTTTATTATATTTTATTATATTTTAATTTTTTTTATTTTCTTTAAATTTAAATTTATTTATATGTATTTTATTATATTTTAATTTTTTTATTTTCTTTAAATTTAAATTTATTTCTATGTATTTTATTATATTTTTATGTATTTTGAAGTATTTTAATATTTTTTAATGTTTTTTATTATCTTTCAATATAAATTTATTTTTATGTATTTGAATATATTTAAATATATTTTAATGTAAATGAAATAATTTTGAAGTATTTTAATATTTTTTTAATGTTTTTTATTATCTTTCAATATAAATTTATTTTTATGTATTTGAATATATTTTAATATATTCAAATATATTTTAATGTTAATTAAATACTTTTGAAGTATTATAATATATTTTAATGTTTTTTATTGTCTTTCAATTGTAATTTGTTTCTATGTATTATATTCTATCAAATTACAATTATATTCTCTTCTATCAAACTATATACTATAAAAAAACATTATAATATATAAATAAATCAAAAAATCTATTTTCAATTATATTCTATTAAACAATATATATTATCAATCATATATTCTATAAATTTCTATTATAAAACTATATTATCTATCAAATTATATTTTCAAACTCTAAAAATAAATCAAACAAAAAGTAATTCAAATAACATACCGATGGAGTCGGGATCGGGGACACCTCAATGGACCGACGCTTCCGCGGCGGTTCCGCCTCCTCCTCGGCCACTGCTCGGCCTTCGTCGCCGGCGCCAGACGCCGCCCCACCACCACCACCCTCCTCCTCGGCCACTGTTGGGGCTCCCTCGCCGGCGCCAGCCGCCGCCCCACCACCACCACCCTCCTCTGCCGCCGCAGCCGCCAGCACCTCCAGCCCCTCAGCCACCGGCTCCACCGCCACCGCCACCCCCGATGCTCCACCACCACCACCCTCCGCCTCCATCGCTGTCGCCTCCGCCTCCAAGGCCGCCACCGCCGCCTTGAGCTCTCTCTCTCTTTCTGTCTCCATCTCTCTCTCTCTCTCTGGGTCTCTCTCTCTCGGTCTCTCTCTCGCTCCGGCACTGCTCTCTCTCGCTCTCGATTTCTCTCCGGCGACCTTCTCTTTCTCTCTCGCTCTCGCTCTGGTTTCTGAGGAAGAAGGAAGGAAGACGAAGAGGCAAGTCCTCTTCGCCTTTTAGAAGACGGGCTTGCACGTCCTACGTGCTTAGGGACGTGCAGTTTTGCACGTCTCTAAGGACGTGCAGCACGTTATTAAAAAAAAAAAATGTGCAAGCACGTCCTGCTTCGGGTGGCTCTCACCCCACTTGCACGTCCTTAAGATAGAGTTTAGCAGCAAAGATTACATTTTTCCCTCCTCCTCTGTTCATCACTTTCCGTTACACAGAGTGATTTTTACTACAACAATCTTTAATGATTTCTTGAGATACATATTCCACAAATTGTTGTCCATTTAATTGAAGCTTCTTTTGTGTATGCACATTTTGTTATTTTTTATTTGGTAATTGTATGCAAAAAATTATACTGTAAAAATGAGATAGGCAACTTGTGTTCAGCAACTATAGCAAATTGCAAGAGAGATTCAAAAGTGGGTTATTTTGGGTGATCTGGATTGTGAGGTTTCAAGAATTGCTTGTTTCATATCTTGGGTGAGAACCACCGATTAAATAGTTACATCACAATTATAGTTAGAGAGATCCTAGGAGCTAATTAGATAATTACAACTAATTAAAATCCTATACAAGCGTAACTACTAAGATTTAGAACAAGCTGAATATATCTCTTTACATGCCCCCTCAAGTAGGACACCTTTTGGAGGAGAGTCCTAACTTGAGTAGTAGCTGCTGAAATTGAGACCGAAGGAGCGGTTTTGTGAGTACATCCGCAAGCTGATCGTTTGTGGAGACATATGAGACCCGAAGAGCACCACTCTGGACTTGTTCTCGAACGAAATGAAAGGCCAATGCAATGTGCTTCATTCTTGAATGGAACACAGGGTTCGAGCTCAAACTTTTTGCCCCCATATTATCACAATACAACACTGGCTGAGATGGTAGCTGAATGCCCAACTCCATAAGCAGATTCGTAATCCATAAAAGTTCACTAGAAGCATCAGCTAAGGCCTTGTACTCCGACTCAGTTGACGATCGAGCAACCGTCTTCTGCTTGCGAGAACTCCATGAAACTGGTGTTTTGCCCAAGTACAGTAAATAACCAGTGGTAGATTTGTAGTCATCCCTATCACCCGCCCAATCTGCATCCGAGAAACCATGAAGACTCAAAGAAGGAGCTCGGTAGATGACGATTCCAATATCTGATGTACCTTTAAGGTACCTAAGTAATCTCTTGAGCGCACTCCAGTGGGTTGTTGTTGGCGAATGCATGAACTGGCTCAACTTGTTGATTGCAAAACCAACGTCTGGGCGAGTGAGAGATAGATATTGCAAGCTGCCAATTATCGTCCTGTAATCAGACTGCGCAGGAAGAGGTGTACCTGATGATTTTGACAGAGCTGTTGTAGTACACATAGGCGTGGAGATGGCTCTGCACTCAGCCATGTTGAACTTGGCTAGGAGATCAGTAATATATTTTTGTTGATTGAGAAACAACCCTCGAGAATCAGAATGTACTTCAACACCAAGGAAATAGGATAGAGGACCCCCAAGTCTTTGAGAGAAAACCGGGAGGAAAGTTTGTTTACAACCGCAGTGACGAAGGCGGTATCATTGTCGGTGACAATAATATCGTCGACGTAAACAAGAATATAGATTACCTGCCCTTGGCGCTTGTAGACGAATAAGGAAGCATCGGCAGTGGAGTTAACAAATCCAAGAGCGAGCAAAAAATTTCGAAGTTCCGTATACCATGCCCGAGGAGCTTGTTTGAGGCCATAAATTGCTTTCTTGAGGTGACAAACATGATCGGGATGTTGTTTGTCAATGAAGCCTGGAGGTTGCGCCATGAAAACATCTTCGTGTAGGGTACCCTGAAGGAACGCATTGTTGACATCCAATTGCCTTATAGACCAGTGAGATTGGACTGCAACTGTGAGCACTAGTCTGACTGTCACTGGCTTTATAACTGGGCTAAACGTCTCCGAGTAATCGCAACCAGGGCGCTGATGAAACCCCTTCGCCACCAATCTCTCCTTATACCGTTGCAACGAACCGTCTGGATTATATTTGAGCCGAAATACCCACTTGCACCCCACAATATTGGTGTGAGGTTGAGGAGGGACAAGATCCCACGTTGCATTGTCACAAAGAGCAGTGAATTCTGATGTCATTGCCTGGCGCCAATCCGGATCCTTCAGGGCCTGGGTAATATTTTGTGGCTCTTGGGGAGGAGAGAGACTGGCATGAAGATTGAGTTTTTGGATAGGTTTAAGGTGATTTTCTTTTGAACGGGTGTTGTATGTATGTGATGGCTGAGGATTGGGACAGGGGGGAGATGACGACAGTTGGCCAGGGAGAGACTCAGATGGCAGGGACGAGGGATTAGAAGATAAGGGGGAAGATGAATTGGGTGATACAGTACTTGAATTTCCATCTAAATTAGGAGAAGTATGTAAAGGAGGGGTTTGACTTTGCTGAGTAGATGGTGGGTCCTGGGTAGGTGAGTGGATTGGGGGTTGTTCCTGGGATTGGGGGTTTGAGAGTGGTTGAGATATTAATGGGGAGAGGGGAGGAGATGGCAGTGGGTCTAGGGATACTGAGGTTAAAGGGAAGGTGATTGATGAAGAATCATCAGGATTAGTTTGTGGGTTATTTTGATTGAGTTTGAGATAGGAGAAAGGGTAATTATTTTCTACAAACTTTACATGACGTGATGTATATAGTTTGTATGTTTGAGGGTCTAAACAATAGTAGGCACTTTGGGTGAGAGAATAACCAACAAAGACACATGATATGGACTTTTGATCCATTTTATGGGCGGTATAAGGTTTAAGCCATGGAAAACACAAACAACCAAAACTTTTTAATTTCCGATAATTAGGTTGTGTTTTAGTGAGTTTATGAAATGGTGACATATAGTCAAGAGAGGGAGTGGGCATCCTATTTATCAAGTAGACTGCGGTTTGAAAGGCAAAAGGCCACAATTCTTTAGGAAGGCTAGAATGAGACATGAGAGAAAGACCTGTTTCTACAATATGACGGTGTCTCCGTTCTGCGTAACCATTGTGTTGAGGCATATGTGGGGGAGAGGTGAGATGAGATATACCGGATGATGAAAGAAAAGAAGCCAAAGCAACATATTCTCCGCCATTATCAGAATAAAGGATTTTTATTTTTGTGTGAAAATAGTTTTCAACTAGGGCTTTGAAAGTGATGAAGATGGACTTTGTATCTGATTTATGTTTTAAGGGATACAACCAAATATATTTTGTGAAATGATCGACAAAAACAATATAATAGCGATATCCATTAAATGAAGGAATAGGAGATGTCCAAACATCAGAGTAAACAATTTCCAAAGGAGAGCTTGACTTTATGGTAGACTCTGCAAATGGCAACTTGTGACTTTTATTAAGTGAACACGCAGTACAATTAGAAGCGATGAAACGAGATTTGCCTAATTGAAAACTATTTTGCATGAATTTTAAAGTTGAAAAAGAAGGATGACCCAATTTGTGATGCCAACTAAAGTCATCAGGAGAAGGATGAGCCACGAGAGCATTGGGATGGATAGACTTTGGCCACATGTAGAGACCATCAAGACATTGTCCTTTAAGCAGTTTTATCCCCGTTTGTAGGTCCTTCACGAAAAAACAATCGGGTAAGAGCTCAATAGATGTAGAGTTTTGACGACAAAATTGAGACACAGAGACGAGATTTTTAGAAACTTGGGGAACATGAAGAACATTATCGAATTTAAAAGTTTTGGCCGATGTGTTCAAAACGAAATTTTCAACATTTGAAATTGTTAAACCCTTACCATTGCCCACAATCAAATCATCAGGTCCCTCGTATGGATAATGAAGGTTGAGGTTCTGTAAATCAGCAGTGACATGATGAGATGCACCACTGTCTACAATCCATTGTTGGTTATTGGGGGTAACAGCGGAGTGATGGGCTTGTGGTGCGGTTGGGTTGGAAGGACGGAAGGGTTGTGGGGGTCTTAGGTGAGGTGCGACCTGACGGAATGTAGGACAGAAAGCTAGGACGTGCCCAACTTCCTTGCACCATTGGCATTTCCCCATAAAAGGCTTACCCGGGGGACGATAAGAAGGGGGTGGAGAGGTGTTATATGGCTGCTAGTGTTGGTAGGGTGGGGATGGACGCCACTGAGGAGTCGGATTGGACGAAGGAATGATACTTGTTGAATTGGACTGTCGATTCTTAGGCTTTGGTGGTCGGACTTGTGCGGTCATGGCGGAAGCTGGTAATTCAGTCGGATCTGCCTTGAGGGCTAGCTCCTTTGTAAACAACTTTTCATGGAGTTCCTCAAACGTGATAGGCTTGTCACGAGCGTGAACCCCATCAATCACTGATTGGTAGGATGAGTCGAGGCCTTTGAGGACAAAATCGGTGATGTCCTCATCATCCTGCTTCTTTCCCAGGGAAGCCAAGTGATCAGCCACAATTTTCACCTGCTGCATAAATTCAGAGATAGACTGCGTACCTTTCTTCATTGTCCTAAGTTTTTCTTTGAGGAGATGAATATGCCCCCTGGAAGGGTTAGCATACGTGTCCTCGAGAATCTTCCAAGCTTGTTGACTAGTCTCCGCAGATGTAACCAAAGGAGCTACACCGGCCGAGAGCGTCCCGACTAAGGCTCCAAAGAGCAGTTGATCTTGGCGCATCCAAGTAGTGTACGCCGGGTTGCGGGCATCAGCATTGTTAGTGCGGATGGTGGGTTCAGGTTTGGGATGGGATCCATCCACAAATTTGAATAAATCATACCCAAAGAGGGTTGATTTGATTTGAGCTTTCCATGAAACATAGTTCATGGGGGTGAGTTTTATAGCGTTGTTGAAGTGGACAAGGATGAAGGGTCTATTTGGCTCTCCATCATTGGGAATTTGATTCTGAATTGGAGCAGCCATTGAAGGGAAGCAGTGTACAGAGAGATGTACGGCTGTTTGAGACGGAAAAAAATCTCGTCTTGGATCAGGCTCTGATTACCATGTGAGGTTTCAAGAATTGCTTGTTTCATATCTTGGGTGAGAACCACCGATTAAATAGTTACATCACAATTATAGTTAGTGAGATCCTAGGAGCTAATTAGATAATTACAACTAATTAAAATCCTATACAAGCGTAACTACTAAGATTTAGAACAAGCTGAATATATCTCTTTACATGGATTGCCTTTTGAGGATGGAGGAAAAGTGGTCTCCCAAACCTTCAAAGAGAGACGAATTTGAGGAACTTGCAACTGTCATAGAACAGTGTGGTAATAATGAGCAGCCAAACTGACATAAGCAGATAAGCTCAAAACAAAATTCTAGCAAATTGAGTAGTCAAACTGAAACGAGCTTGTGACGAGTTCGAACAAGCTTACGAGAGAGCGAACTCGAGTTCGAGCTTCTTATACAGCTAAGGAGCCGAGTTTTAGCAACATCTCAGGCTTAAAAATTAAAACAAAAAATAAATCAGCTTGTTCAACTCCAACAGCTTTAAATCTTTAATACTCAAACAACTTGAGTCTGTTTGGACAGAAAGATGAGCGAAAAAAGAATGGAATTCAATCATTTATTCATGTACGACGGACTCATACAAGAAGATCACCACGTGTCAACATCAGAATCCATCATCGTCCACCAATCCCAACATCCCAGCCCTCCAAATCCAAATCTGGATACAATTATAAACATTGAACAATAAAAATAAAAAAACTCTAAAATAAAACAAACTCCGGCATAGCAGTCCCAAAATAAAATAAATTATAATTTAAAATAAAAAAAAAAGAACAAAACGAATATCATCACATGAGGAATCGAATCTCGAGGAAACCGCCATCAATGGTTAGATAGATAGATACTCAAATCTACATCTTCAGCTCCTCCTCATCTCACAGCATCAAAGCGGCGACGAAAGATCCAAACAGAGCTGTTCCGGAAACGGCGGTCTTGCCGAGGGAGAAGGCGGCGTTATCAGAGGGACTGCCGGGAGGGCTGGCCGGAGTGCTGGCGGCGGAGGGAACCAAAGCCGAGGGAGAGGGAGGGGATGAGGAAGGACTGGAGGCAGGGGAAGAAGAGGGAGACGAGGATGGGGAGGCGGTGGGGGTAGCGGACGGGGCGGGGGTTGGTGTCTGAGAAGGTGGGGAGGCGACTGGGGCGGGAGATGGAGTGGGGGAGGCAGGGGTGGAGGTGGTGGGGGCGGGGGAGGGGGACTTGGTAGAGGTGGGAGGGGAAGCGGTGGAGGTGGGAGGGGCGGCGGTGGAGGTCGGAGGGGATGCGATTGGGGATTGGGAAGGGGACTGGGCGGTGCAGGCGGTGGCGAGGAGGGCCATCAATAGCACAAATTGAAGCCTTGAGCAATCCATCTTCTTGACTAGTTGCAGATGGAGAGTGAGATCGGAGGAGTTGCTGTGAAAGGAGACCGAAAAGGGGGATTCAGAAAAAGGGGGAGATGGAGAACTGAGAGCGTGATGGGATTCCAAGAATAGTTGTGTTTTAACATTAATATATATAGAGAGGATTGAGGGTGGGGAAAGCAAAGCAGAAGCTGGCCTTGGTTCGGTGGTGTGTCTGTGCTGGATGGATCTTCTGGAAGGTTCTGGTGAGGGGAAAATGCCCGGAAAGGACGGGGGTGACACGTGGGAGACTGACAGCGGGAGGAGGTTTGGTAAAAAAGATGAAATGACTAACGTCTCCACTGACTAACAGAGAAACGTCTACGAATGGAAAAGGGTGTTTCCGTAATTCCGGGATGAGTAATCTTGGTTACGGTGTAAAATTGGATAAATTAATGTATGTATAGGATGGGGTTGAACGTGGAAGGAAAGATGAATGCGTATACGCGTTACCTCCCAATTACGCCTACCACGCGGTTTACAAGTGTGTAGTAAGGGTTCGTATTGAACGGGGTTAATAAAATGACTAAAATTATAAACAGGGTAAAAATTTATAAACTGTTGGTAAAAGTAGTTAAAAATTTATGAAAAAATATAAACTCCGTATGGGACGAAAAACAGTTTATTTGTAAAAAGTGGAGTTTATTTGGTTTTTATTAGGGGTGTTGTGGTACTTTCAAACCAAATAAGATAAAAGAGAAGGGGTAAAATAGTAATTATGGAATATAAACCTCAAAATAAGCTTCAATCTGCAGCTTATTTATAAACCCTTTTTTTAACTGACTAAAGCTTATTTGTTGTTCTCATACACCATTTAAACCCGTTTATTTTTTTAACAGCTAATAATTTCACACTTTTTAACCGACTTATACCGGTACCATACACACCCTAAGTATAAGTAGGTGATCGACTACCTCTTGGCTAGCTTAGGTATTTTGTTTACCTCACATTCGGCTTTTGGCTTTCAACTCAGGGCTGCCCTCCGTGTCCTTTTTTTTTTTTTTTAAGTAGGTAAAAAGGGGTGGTTCTTAAGACAGAACGTCACCCTAATCATCCTTACGGATGATGTTACAGAATTCTCTATTCAAAGAGAGAGTATCCATATACATACACCACCAAATTATACACCAATTTTATTTATGTTCAATTTTTTCCCTAGACCCTAGGATTCACCAATTTTATGTCGAGTGTATGTTACTTATTGGGTTGCGCTTTTTTTTCTGTTGTATGTTGAACGGTTTTCCGTCAACCGACTTATCGATATGTCGGTCTATCGGCATATCGAGTTTCGAACTTGTCTGAAATCGAATTCTCACTCAATAAAAAAAAAGTAATAATTTTTTCAGGTTTATTCTTGATAATATGAGTATAATAGTGTGTTAAAGAAAAATTTTAGGGTTATTTTTTATAATTTTAAAAGTAGTGGATAGATTTTAAAAGAACTTACTCATGAGAAAAAGATGCACCAACATAAACAAGTGTATGTGTATCATCCTCCTTGATAACTCCCTCCCTTGATGAAAATCGGAATAAGTTTCAAAGGCTTTGACAGTCAGTTTTTGTCAAAGGTCTTGAAGATTTTACAGTGTTGATGAAACACAAAACCTGTTCTATATGATATTATGTTCGAAATATTATTTTATGTTATTATATGCTTCCATTATATTATTATATATAACTAACCTTTCAGGAAGTATTTTCGAATGTTATTTCTTGCCTTATGGTGAAATTTGAGAAGATTCAAATCGGAAAGATTATGGCCTTCGAAGTTTCCAAAGATAGAAGATCCAGCTCAAGCCATGATCTAGACTAGCCGTTGGTGAAGATCCTTAGGCGCCGATTTGTCTCAATATAAAGAAAAGGAAGATGAAGACAGAGTAGACATACATTGAACACGAGCTTTTTACACTCCAAGCCTTCAAGATAAATCTGTCTTCGTGTGCTCTCTGCTAAGTCCTTAAGAGTCTGTTATTTCATTTCAAAGCATTTGAGAGTTACACAGTGAGCTTATAGGATATATTTTGTTATAGTGTTATACTCGAGAGTTTGTAACTCGGGAAGTGAACACTAGGCGATTGATTCACTAAGTGTAAGAGGATTGTACTAGATAGCATAGAGAGGTAGGGCTCTTCCAGATTGGTCTAGGACTCAAAGGGAACGTGAGTTGACTAGATTGCAATTGTATAGGAGAGAGGCTTCTCGGGGAGCTACTAGGATCCTAAGTCTTGTGAATCAATAAAAGCCGGTTGAATCCTAGGGTTGTGGAAGAACCCTAGGCGGGGACGTAGGCCAAGTTCGTGCCGAACCTCGTAAACAATTCATCGAGTCCTTTATTTACTGCTTTACCTTATTTCCGCACTTGGTTCGATTGTTTAACTTTGTGATTCAGGTTTTCAGAGAAAAGACTGAGTCTAATCTCAAAGGCTTTTGCACAAGCTTCAAAAGTCTTGAGACTATCTGCGAAAAACCGGCATACTCTATTCAATCCCCCTTCTAGAGTATTTCTATATTACTTTGTTTTACATTATCGAACCTTCACTCCTTATTCTACTAATTACTCCTCCAATTTAAAGTATATAAATATAAATATTTTAAAAAATTAATATGCCATACAACTTTTTCATTATAAAAATGTATGTCAGAGGTAAAATATCTTATATTTATAATGAAATGGAGTATTATCTTTATCTTAAAGATTAATTTATGGCATGCATTTTAAGAATTAATATTATCAAATACTTCGTCTATTTGAAAAAACCTATCATTTTACTATTCATATACTAAAAGAAAAAGTTGTATGATAATACAACATTTGAAAATTTTCATATTACTAAAAATAAATTTTAATTTTTTAAAAAATTTCACAGTAACTACAAAATTGTTAAAAAAAATTTAAAAAAAATATTTATATAGTTTTTATTATTTTAAAAAAGTGTGTGTAAATCATAAATTACATGTTTTTTCAAAAAGAGGGAATATGTATTTTAAAAACGGATGTAATATAAAACTATTTCAAAAATCGTACGACTTAATTAATATGCCATCTCTGAATATTTTATTTAATTTGTACTTAAATAGATTTGTTTAAGCTACTGACTATTTTGTTAGGAGTTAGGAAAATATAATGTTGCAGTTTTGTAAGGTGATTGTGAATTCAATCATGAACTGAGAGCTGGCCAGAGCTGGAACGCATTCATTAATTGAACGAACGAATGAATGAATGTTGTTCAGTTTGATTAAATATTAGTATTAGAAAAAAGAATAGCAACTGTGTTCTTTCTTATTAAACGACTAAACGAGAGATTCACATGTATGTGGAAACTCTTCGCTGTCATTTGTTTTTGGAAACCCTCCCGCTATCATTTTTAGGTTCTTATCCAAGTGGAATGAGCTAAATATTCCTAGTTCATTAGAAATCAATTTGAGTTTAAATTTGAATTCAAGTTTAAAAATATATTTATATTCGAGTTGTTTAGTATATAAACAAGTATCAGTCAAACTTTTTTTTTCCGAATATGGTTAATGACAAGTAACTTAAAAGTAATTTTATAAATTTAAGTTATTCGATCTTGAGTCGAGCTTCGAATCGAGCTTATAAATGTGTTCATGTTCAGCTCATTTAATAAATGAATGAGTTTGTGCTGAATTTTTATCGAACCGAACTCGAACTACTTGACTTATATAATAGCCCTAATCATTTTATATTTAATGGTTTTGTTTTCATTTTATTATCTTCCAAAAAAATTAAGATTAAGTTAGTATGAAATAAATTAATATTATTTGACTCATAAAATAATTCTCTTTTCAAACCTTTTTTTTTATTTTAAAAAAAAACTACATTATTTATTACGGAGTAGATTGATAGGTATTTTGAGCTTGGTAAAAACTTGTCTTTTAAGTCGCTTACTTTGTTAAATGAGTTGAATAAGAAAACCTCGACTCGAACCTTTAACAAGGTGAGTCTAGTATCTCATTTTAGCACGAACTTTGAGCTTGAGCCAAGCTCATTTTTAAGCTCGTTTAATTTTGTGCTCAACCTTGAGCTATTTTAAGCTCGAACTTGACTCGAAACACAACAATTTTAAACATAGTTTTGACTCGTTTAGTTTATAAACAAACCAAAACAAGAGCACCTAGCTGACTGATAGCATTGCATTGCGTGGTATCCAGTACTCAACCCAAGCTCTCAATTTGAGATGAAGAAAAAATTGCGGGCCGAGAGGCCCAAACGCTCTCTTCCTACCAGGAAAAAACCCAAACCCTCAAAACCAAACCCTAGTAACCCTTTCACTCCGCCGCCGCCGCCGCCGATGACTCACCTCTCCGACCGCCGATGTAGCTGGCCCACTGGCCCTGTTCTCCTTCCTCCGCAGAGTGTTTGGTGCACCCTTGACGCCGATCCCCCTCCTCTCCTTCGCCGCCCTTCTCGGCTTCGATGTGGCCGACGGCCTCACAAGGCTCCATCTCTCCTGCCCAGCCCCTGCAACCAGCAAGCTCGCAGCTGTGTGCCCCGTCAGCGGCCCCGCCTGCGGTAGCGTCTCCTCAGACAGTCGGAACCTCCCCCTCACAGGTTATCCCTCCCACTCGCTCCTTGTTGCTCCGACCCCATCTCCTTCTCGACCTCAGCCTCGCCTCCAACCTCTCTTCACGAACGCTTCTCTTCTCCCTTTCCCTAGCCATAAAAACTCTCTCTCTGGTGGTAACTCTC
This sequence comes from Persicaria maculosa, assembly GCA_963922045.1. Taxonomy (NCBI): domain Eukaryota; kingdom Viridiplantae; phylum Streptophyta; class Magnoliopsida; order Caryophyllales; family Polygonaceae; genus Persicaria; species Persicaria maculosa. The sequence continues at coordinate 21,218,583 of OY998255.1, read as the reverse complement.
TCTCCTGCTCGGGGTAAACCCTAGATCTAAACCCGCTGCCACCACATGTCCGGTTCCTACTCCCTATCGTGCTCTCCCTCCCACCTGCCGGAATCCTAGCCAAACTACAAATTTCAGCCGACATAGCACCCATAATTCCAAACACAACCCGATTGAAGAGCTCCTGCTCCCAAATCGAAAGCCCCAAAAAACAATTCCCAAAATCTCTTCTCGAAAATCTCTTGAGTGTAAAAATTTAGTCCCCTTCACTAACCCTCGGCGCCTCCCCGCCGCCCCAACCCACACCCTCGTCGTCAACTCCTGCCTCCCTCCCTGCTGTGATATGTACAAACTCAGCCAAAAAAAAAAACCGATCGAGATACAAACCCAATCCCTCAACAGTCCAGATATCAAGATCAAGATAAGATCTCAAGACATAGGGTTGTTTTTTTTCTAGTGGTTTTAGTTTTTTGTGTTGTTGTTTTTTTATTTTTGTCTTTTCTTTTGTTTGCTGATCCTCTGCGTAGGGTCGAACAAGTCATCTTCGGATGGCTTCAGGATCGCTTGTCGATCCACTTCTTGCCCACGGTAAAAAAAAAAAAAAAAAAAAAAAAAAAAAAAAAAAAAAAGGCGCCTAGCTGACTCGAACAACTGTTTGAGTAGATATCATTACGACTTTTGCACAAGTGTATAACTGATCAGTTACATCCCTAAACATCAATTCTGATATTCCACGACTAATCGACACCTATTACATACCTATTTCAGCTAGTTATGAATACATACATAACTTATATAATATCATGTTCAAGTTTAATTAATTTCGTGTAGTTTGATTGATGATGTATCACTCCACCAAACGCGGCTAATTACACGGCTTGGGTCTTAGCCCTCCTTAGTCCTTGACTTGTATTTTATTCTTTTTTTGTTTTAGGAATTTTATTGTGTTTTTAATAATAAACAATCGGTGAAGAAATGTAGATGTTCCGAGTTTTTATAAGACGAAGCTTTGTTTGGTAACACAAATAGTTTTTCAATTTTTTTTTGATAATATTATGTATTGTTTTAAATAGTGTAGCAATATGATTTTAATTTAATCTTTTGGAATTGGATTTTTAATAGTTACGTGGGATCTCTTTGGTGGTTGTCTCAGCGCTATTAACTAAGTTAGACAGAATAAAGTGCAATCAATTCAAACAAAAATTGGACACGAGATTTGTGGTAGAAACCCTCTGACTATACATATGTAGGTAGTGCGGTATGAAAATCACCACATCCCTTTGCCTTAGAGAAGATTTCGAATATGTCTATTTTTATTTATTTACGAAGAGCACCTAACACTAAACTGCGAAATAGCTACGACACTAACATGCATGGGTTTAGCCACGAATGACCGTGACTAAGGAAAATAACCATGAACTTAGCCACGACATAAATTTTTTTGAAGCAATTTGTCTCGAAGCTAATAGCAATGGCATATATAACTAGTACAAATTGAGTCATTAATAGCCCAAACTTAACAGCACTTATTCAAAACTACTATTAATGTATGAGAAACATAGCGCTTTTTCTAAAGAAGTGCTGAGAAGCACAACACTTTTTTAGAAAAAGCATATTTAGTTTTTTTTTATATATTTTTTTTTGGCAAAAATTGCTATATGTACATTTTGTATCCATTTTTTAGCTCATTGTTCTTTTTTATTGAAAAATTAAGTGAGTGTCCTAAATTGACATTTTTGCCCGTACACCTATTTCTGTTCCTATCACGCGCTCCATTTCATCCCTAAATTCATATTTCAACACAAATCACCCATGGCGGCCTCCTTACAGCTGCTCCTTCCTCTGCCGCGGCCTCCCTACATCGGAGCAACCATGGTGGTCCTCCCGTCCCTGTCAAGACGAAGCTCGATTTTGCCCCTTCAATTTCGCCTTCAATTCCCTACCCCTCTCCCACCCCAACCCCACACAGACAGATTTCGCTTTGCTTTCCCCCCCTTAGTTTACCGGATTTCATTTGAATTTTCAGTTTTGAAGTTCTAGCAATTTGAAATTCATCGGATTTGAAATTCCATTCAATGATTTCTAATGGTGATTTCAATGGTTCTTGTCATGAATTTAATGTTTTTTTTTTTAATATTTTCCATCTTTATCTTTTTAATAGGTTTATGAATTAATGGATGAATGGATCTAATGAATCTAATAGGTTTATGAATTAACGAATGAATGGAACGGAACCAAAGGCGAATAGATCTACGAAAGCGAGTTCCAGAATATTATTAATATATGAAGGGTAAGAGGGTCATAGACGCTGTAACTAAAATAAAAACAATGTCATAGACACTATCATCACTATAAAAATAAGGTTATAGACACTGTCACAAGTATAAAAACAAGGTATAGACACTGTAACCAAATGAAAAACCCTAAGACAATGGAAGCACAAACCCTAAAGAGGCTAATGAGAAGTCAAAATACATATGGAGGATAGTTCTTCTCCAATATATGAATGGGTAAGAGGGTCATAGAAGCTGTAACAAAAATAAAAACAGGATCATAGACACTATTAACGATGCCCTAGAAAATAGCCCCCCTGATTAATAGGGATATGACGTCATTAATGGGCCACCCAACGCAAAAGACACCTTAAACACGACATTATACATCGTGAACCTTACATCATGTAAAATCATGACCAATGTCCTCCCCGAAATAGAACAACACATAAGATCACGATCAGTATCCTGACACTTACAAGCATATAACCAGAACAAGCAGGGCCCGCACGCCCTCTCATTCAATTGGGCAAAGGCAAGTAGCTCACTGGTCAAGCACCTCTCCGCTAATGCAACCATGTATAACCACCCAACCTTCTAGCACAAGGGCATGCGTTACACGTGTCTCATGTCAACCCACGAGGTCATCAGCCAGCTGCTCGCTTAGCACCCCTATAAATACCCCTCTTGAGTCCTCAAGAAAAGGATCTGGTTCAAGAAAGAAGAAGATCGAGTTATACGGTTCTCCCTGACATAAAGCCCTCAGAGTTTAGTTCTTGAAGCCTTTGATTGGAGAAGAATGTATCTGGAGTAAGAACATCATTTGCAGGACTTCCTCTAAAGACGACGATTGAACAACGATTACCTGAACACGAGCAAACTACGTCACGAGGATTACCTTGATCCTTAAAGCATCAACTAATAAAGAACTTGTATAATCACCCACCCTAGTTGGCTTCACAGGTAATTTAGGACATCTGTCGTCACTTTGAGTTAATAAGTATAAGTGAAATTCTAGAAACGCTTCATTGGCACCGTCTGTGGGAACCTTTCACGACGAGAGGTTCCTCGTAGAAATACACTTTATTTCTTATAATTTTTTAATTTTTGAAACCGTGATTTCCTACCTCTCACGAGAATACTAGTTTTACTCTTTGCACTAACCCTTTACAGGAACCATGAACTTCACACTGTTTGGCGAGGAATTCGGAAATCAGCATCGCGACGTGGAAGGAATGGACGGATTAAACCTCAACAATCCCCCCAATGAGGAGGCTCAACCCCAACAGGACGAAAACATTCCCCAACAACCTTTTTGGAACGCGGCTTCGCCTCCTCCGTTCGGTCTGTATGGGACGTGGGGTGGGTACCCTCTATAGCAGTACTTCGCAGGTGCTTATCCTCAAAATCCATATTACGGACAACCCACGAACGGGATACCCCTCATTATGACCCTTACAATTATTATCGGCACCAACAAGGCCTAGTACCTACTACTTTCAATCACTTCTTGACGGAGGGAAAGTCGTTGATTTCCATTATCAAAATAATTCCCAAACAAACAAACTAGTATAGGATGCAAGTAAGGGGTCGATCCCCACAGAGAAACAAGTATTTCCAAGAATTGTATATTTATTGATTGAAAGACAAAATATGGGAATAAAGTAAATAAAAGAACTAATCTAAACAAAAGCAAGTGAAAGATAAAAGAGATGTTTCCATCCACAAATTCTCGACATTGGTTGGCATTATTGGTCGTTGAATCCAATAAAAGTGTTCTTCACGAATTCCTCCCATCTTAGTTTGAATAGATTAAAGCACAAAGAGCACAATTAATCCCTTACACCTTTATGCAACCTAATCACGGACAAAGATTTAACATAAAGATAGCACAAGTTCCTAAGAATCTAGGCATATGAATAACACCAAGTATACAAGGTGACCAATGTTTAAGACATATGTCAAAATCCCTACTTAGTCATGACCAAACAAAGGTTCTCACAATCCTAAGCATGCTACTACAGAATTCATTCAATGACGAGAGAACAAATACCTAGCAAGATACTATCATGGTGATCAATCACAATAATATCATCAATAATCGCAAGAGAACTCGAAAGATATTAAAGAGAGAATTACTACTTCATTAGAAAATCACAAACAGCCAACCAAGTCTCGAAAGTGTAGATAAAAACAACGGAGAATTAGCCAAGCATAACTTACCTAAATTCCTTCTCTTGAATGGAAAACAAAACCTAAACTAATTGATTGAAAGAGAAAAGTCTGAAAATCTCAATGTTAGTCTGTTAGATGATTCTCCAAACGGTTGAGAAAAACCTCCTATATAACATAAAGGCATCGGCCAAACCCTAGAATAGAGTTTCCATAAAGATAGTAATTGGGCCGTTGGCGCAGATTCGGCTCTGATAGGATGGCGGGCGCCGCCTTGATAGCTTCGCAGACTTAACTTGTAATTCACTTTCTGGAGTCTTCGTTTGTTCGATTGATGCATTTGAATATGCGCTGGAATGATCTTTTCAAGGACTACAACTCTCATGAAGAACTTTGAAGCGGAATCCACCTTCTCATAGCCTTAAAGAGACGATTTCTCCATATGCTTCATTTCCGCTCTTGTTCTTTTGCTCCTTTGCTTCCCAAATCTCCTTCTAATCCTTCCTTGACTTGTTCCTTGCTCTTTGGACATCCTCTTTGGTCTCTTCCCAAGATCCTCACCATATCGGCACTATGAATCTGCATAAAACCAATAAAATAGCGTAGTTTCCGATCTTTACCACTAAAAAAAGCATAATACGCAATTAACTCTAAAACATAACCAAACAACCATAAAACTCAACTAAAACTACTTTATAATGCCTATCTAAATATGCCTTATCAAACTCCCCCACACTTAAGCTTCTCCAGTCCTCGAGCAAACATTAAAAAGCAACTTGTACCTACGAGTTCATCATCCATGCAATATCCTTAAATAAAAGCAACATCAATATGAAATGGAGCACATGATCAAGTGAATAAACATCATAGCATGTATTTAGCGATCAAAGCATAGAAGTAGAAATCATCCAACCTCACAAGGAATATGTGTTTCACTCAAGCTCTCATGTGTTTAGGCTTTTAAGTTCCACCCTCAACTCAATCAAAATGCACTAAGTTCATAGACATTGACAACAATATAATCAAATCTCCACCGAAATGTCGTCACTTGCGAAAAACAATAAAAATAAACAATTTGGCTCTAGAATATTCACTTTTTTCTTCTTTTTTTCTTCGGTTTTTTTCTATTTTTCCTTTTTTCTTGCTATGGTTTCTTTCGGATTTGGTGTATTCCTTACGCAAGTCGCAAACATGTGTGTCATGAATGGCCTCGGTCTATCAGCACCTCAACTTACTGGAATAAAGCCCACTTGAACATCTTTTGACGCGAATTGCAAACATGGATGTCATGAATGAATCCGGTTACTCAATGATCAAGCTACCTTTCTTAGTGGATAGTTTTCAACACCATTTTACGCGAATCATACCCATGGGTGTCATGTGTAGACCTGGTTACTAAGTGTATCAACCATTGCCAGTTTATTTCACTCAAAACTCACAAGGAGCTAAAGCCAAATATTAAACATAAAGTACAAACATCCGCAAGCAACAAACATGTGAGTCGCCTTTGACAATAGATAATGAAGTCAATATCAAGAGGTAGAAGCATAGGAGAGTAAATCACACATTCAAGCAAAAAGACTATAGATGAATCCAATGAGGCTAAAACAATCTCACAAGGATAATGTTTTGTAGGATTTCAATCATACTTTAGCTTAATCATACATGCTCCATTACATCACTAATCATGCTCCATATGAAAACTTTTAAGAACAATAAGGCTAAGCAATTCAAACTTATCGTAGAATTTACAAGTTCATGCCATAAGAAAATGTAGAGATTCACTAACCAAGGTAGATGTTTGAATAACAACATATATATGCATGCTATTTTTGGAAAATTTGACATTTTCTATTTTTTTTCTTTGATTTTCTTAATGCATAAATAAATAAAAATACAAACACAACTGAAATTGAAAAATGACCTAACTAGACACACTAAATCCCTCCCTCACACTTAAATCTTTCATTGTCCTCAATGAAACATAAAAGACAACAAAAAGAACCAATATAACTCGAGGTAAGGGAAGAGAAGACTTACTAAAGCTCTTGTAATGGTGTTTATAATGCCCGAAACTGATGAACTCGCGTCCGTGGAATGTAGGCTCGCGGGGGCGAGATGAGTGTTATCACTGGGGCTCGGATGTGGGAGTTGTCGCGGCCGCGAGAGGTGAAGTCGCGGCGGCGAGGAGAAGGGGTCCGCTGTGGTGTGAGCAAGGGAACTTGCAGTGGCGAGTGGGAGTTTTCGCGGTCGGGAGAGGTAGTCTCGCGGCGGCGAGATGAGGGCAGTCGCCAGGGCCTGGTCAATGACAGCATGGCAGCAACATGAGATGAATTGCGGCCGCGACATAGGGTCTCGCGGCAGCGACTTGAGTGAAAAAACTTCCGACTTGGCACTTCCAAATACCGAGTCGATATCTGGCCTCTGCATAACCGGTGCCCGCCGTGGCAAAACACGGCGGACAAAACAGGACAAGCTCGCGGCCGCGACTTGTGGGTTTCGCAGCGGCGACTTACCTGGGCGAGCCTTGGTTGCTCATTTTCCGCCATAGCTCCCACCATTCTTTCAATTCAACTCTACAAAACTTATAAAAGCACTTTCATAAGCCCATTAACTATCGAATAGGAACTCTAAACTTTATTGAAATTGAAATATTGAATAACTAACTAAGAATTCAAAAGCGAAAAAATAGAGACTTACCTTGGGTTGCCTCCCAAGAAGCGTCCTTGTTTATCGTCTAAGAACCGACGGTTTATTGTTCTTACCTTCAAGACTCATTCAAGCATTGTCAATGCCCTCAAAAGCAAATAAAACTCTTGTGCCCAACCAAAATTTGAATGAACACGAAACATGAAAAAATTGAAAGCTAAAGATATGAAGTTAAAGAATGCATTCAACTTATCATGCGTTTGAGATTAACATTCCGCTGAGTGTATGTAGTACCACCAACACAGTTCCACTGGTGGTTTGTAGAAATAGTGCTCCCAAGGATCAACATATTCACCAAAATCAACAAAAGTGTAAGAAGCATCGCTACCTTGCGTAGGGGCCACAAAGATCGGCTCTGGACTTGCTTCCTCGGTGGATGTGGTGGAATTGAGCTCTTTGGATGAATCAGAATCCAAAACAAATGGATCCTCATGCAGCCTTCACGAGATTCCATTTCAAGAAATACTAGCTCTTCTTTTTCATCCTAGTCCTTGTCAGAGAAGTCAATCTTATTGATATCTTCCTCCTCCGGTGGCATAATGCAATTTGTGAAGTAGGAAGGAGGGAATGAGTTCAACCAAATATGGTGAAAAGGCTCTTCCACGCTTGTATCCATAGGGTTTCCATCTTTCTTTTCAATTGGGTATGCATCTATGGGTAGGTTGGGAATGGGTTCTTCGGGTGGGGTGGGGGCCAAAACACACGGTTTCTCATGAGACTCCACTTCAATGGGCATTGGGCTTCCTTCCCCATCTCCACTTTCATCTGAACTGACCACAGAAGGGACGGCGGGCGCCGCTAGAGAAACGATGGGCGCCGCCTGTACAGTAGGCTCATCGGTAGAGAAATCATCGTTAGAGGAATCATGCATCTCCATATTTTCTATATATCTCCTGCATATTTCCTCCATTTCTCGCTCTCTTTCCAACCTTTTCATTCTTTGAGCAAGTTGACTCAATTGCTCCAATAAGCTCTTGCGTTCATCCTCCGCCTCTAGGTCACCCATATAGTAGAAAAGATCCCATAATTCGAACCTATCCAACCCTTCAAAGTTTCCATTGTTGACGAATTCGGCGAATATTTTGGAGCTAAGAGTCATGCCCTCAAGCAGACAACTAACTTTTTCTTCCCAACCATATTGAGTACCATCCCATGAATAACGGAAAGCCACCTCATCTTCCACTCTTGTGGGATATCAGTGAAAGTATTCTCCCTCATGCTGCAATAACTTCAACATCTTGAAAGATTAGTAGTATGGTGTCGTGAACCGTAAGATATGATCACGACGAGGTTAGATGCATATACAAATCAATAAACACACAAAACAAAGAAATAAACTTGATTCCTCGGCAACGACGCCAATTTGATGGAAGGAAAGTCATTGATTTCCCTTATCAAAATAATTCTCAAACAAACAAACTAGTATAGGATGCAAGTAAGGGGTCGATCCCACAGAGAAACTAGTATTTCCAAGAATTGTATATTTATTGATTGAAAGACAAACTATAAGAATAAAGTAAATAAAAGAACTAATCTAAACATAAGCAGGTGAAAGATAAAAGAGATGTTTCCATCCACGAATTCTCGACATTGGTTGACATTATTGGTCGTTGAATCCAATTAAAGTGTTATCTACGAATTCCTCCCATCTTAGTTTGAATATATTAAAGCACAAAGAGCACAATTAATCCCTTACACCTTTATGCGACCTAAGCACGGACAAAGATTTGACATAAAGGTAGCACAAGTTCCTAAGAATATAGGCATATGAATAACACAAAGTATACAAGGTAACCGATGTTTAAGACATATGTCGAAATCCCTACTTAGTCATGATCAAACAAAGGTTCTCACAATCCTAAGCATGCTACTACGGAACTCATTCAATGACGAGAGAATAAATACCTAGCAAGATACTATCATGGTGATCAATCACAATAATATCATAAATAATCACAAGAGAAATCGAAAGATATTAAAGAGAGAATTACTACTTCATTAGAAACTCACAAACAACCAACCAAGTCTCGAAAGTGTAGATGAAAACAACGGAGAATTAGCCAAGCATAGCTTACCTAAATTCCTTCTATTGAATGGAAAACAAAACCTAAACTAATTGATTGAAAGAGAAAAGTCTGAAAATCTCAATGTTAGTCTGTTAGATTATTCTCCAAACGGCTGAGAAAAACCTCCTATATAACCTAAAGACACCGGCCAAACCCTAGAATAGAGTTTCCATAAAGATAGAAATTGGGACGCTCGCGCAGATCCGGCTCTGATGGGACGGCGGGTGCCGCTTAAACCACGGCGGGCGCCGCCTTGACAACTTCACAGACTGAACTTGTAATTTACTTTCTGGAGTCGCCGTTCGTCCGATTGATGCATATGAATATGCGTTGGAAAGATCTTTTCAAGGACTACAACTCTCATGAACTCAGAAGCGGAATCCAACTTCTCAGAACTTTAAAGAGACGATTTCTCCATATGCTTTGTTTCCCCTCTTGTTCTTTTGCTCCTTTGCTTCCCAAATCTCCTTCTAATCCTTCGTTGACTTGTTCCTTGCTCTTTGGACATCCTCTTTGGTCTCTTCCCAAGATCTTTACTATATCGGCACTACGAATCTGCATAAAACCAATAAAATCGCGTAGTTTCCGATCTTTACCACTAAAAGAGCACAATACGCAATTAACTCTAAAACATAATCAAACTACCATAAAACTCAACTAAAACTACTCTATAATGCCTATCTAAATATGCCTTATCACTTCCCCAACCCAGCCGACAACCTGCCAAACCCCGAGCTAAATCGCGACGATAATAACCTCGACAAAAGAGCTCGCGACTGCAACGCCATGGATATTTCATCGTGCTCTAACTTTTCATGAGGAACAAGTTGAAGAAATGACTAGGTCAGGGGTTGATTTCCTGATCATCGCTAAAGAACAGTTTGTTAAAAAATCATTGTTTTCTAAATATGCTAAGTATGTTTGCAAAGAAATATCTGGAGATCTAACTGTCAAGAATAATGAAAATCAAGCAACTGAAGTAAACCTAATCAATTGGGAAAATATTAAAAAAACATAAAAAAAATAAAAAAAATTTAAATATATTTTCATATGTCGCATCCAAGTAATAATAACTCCATTGCAAGACTATGGAAAAGATGTGCAATGCATTAATTTTGTTTGTGATATTAGGCATAAGAAGTTTAGTGATCAATGCATTAGTGGAATAGTCTATAATTTGAGTCAAGGTGCAGTTTCTTGGATATGTAGACCTAACTATTATGTTAGTCTAGAAGATCATTATGCATCTAAATTCTTGGCTATAAAATTATTAATAGGAGGTATTAGTATGCATAAGGGAACTTGTCCGTTACAATTAAAGTGGAAGGTAGTTTATAAACTTGAGAATACTACAAATGCTCCATGAAAATGCCATATAGTAGAAGCTGAGAAACACGAAGTTGTAGGTCCAAGTAAAGAAGTTGTGCCTGTTAAGCTAAGATCTGATCAGATAAGACTCAAAATAATTTGGGTTAAACGCATTTGAAAATTCTACAGCCATTAGCATTGACAAGGTTTTAACCATAGATGAGGAAGGTAGAATCCATATGAATGCTAAACCACCAGTCAGTCTCTCTAGATCTCCAAGTTTATCCAGAAACACTAATTTTAGGTTCAATCCTAATCTCAGTATTACTCCGAGGAATCAGGGAACTACTACGAGCAGAAAAGATAAATCGTTTGTAGTAGATGAAGACATAGCAAGCATGGTACCAGCATTAAACAAAAGACTAGAAAATAAAATTATAAGGGAACCAGCCAGACATAGTATAGATCTAGGTTCTTGTCCTTTTAGGGGATTGGGTTCAATACCTCCAACCATCCTAAATTTTAGAGAAAATCAACAAGGATCATCTAGTTCCGAGCAAAAAAGGAAGATAATAGGATATACCACTAAGACTTATAGTGAACCTATCTATGAAAATGATCCAAGAGCTGATGATCTCAAAGAATCTCTCACGGATCCATTATTTGAAGATGAAATAGGTATGAGAATGGAAGTAATAGACCTCAGGCATCTCTATGGAGATAATATGAGAGTAGAAGAAAGCCTTGAACATGTCAGCAGAGAGTCACTGAAGAAAAACTATAGACTTACCAACCCCAATAGCATTTATATCCCAATAAGTATTTGCCTAGAAGGGTTCAATAAATACGAATTATGTGCATTTGTAGACAATAGATGTTCGGTATGGTTTGGTAAAAAGGCATTATTTTCTGAGTTTATTTGGCAAAAATCTCGTAGACCAATTCAAGTCAGAATAGTTGATGATAGTATCATGGTTCATTCAGACTATATGTTCCGGTCACTCAACACCTAGATATGATGGTCTTCAACATTCATGGAGAAGATGCTTGGGTGAAAAAGATTAAACAAGCTTATACACATCAAGCAATAGAGTTTACACGCACTAAGCGTGATGAGGAATATATTCTTCCTACACAAAGAGAATTTGCACTCTCTATATGTGAGGTATCATTAAAAGAAAAAATCCTTAAGCAGCAAGAAAAAATGTGTATGGAGTTATATTATGAAAATCCTTTAAACTTTTAGGAAAAAGATAAATCATTTGCTACCATAGAGTTAATAGATCCAAAAGTCGTCATTAGGGTAAAACAAATGGTTTACACTTACAAGGATCAACAAGAATTCAAATAACAAATTGATGAGCTTTTAAAGAAAGGTTTAATTCGAGAAAGTAAAAGCCCTCATCCTAGCCATGCCTTTATTGTCAGGAATCATGCTGAAGAAAAAAGAGAAAAAGCTAGAATGGTTATCAATTATGAAAAGCTTAATGATAATACTGTTTTTGATGGATATTATATCCCTAACAAGACAATTTTATTTAATAGAATACAGGGAGCCACTTGCTCTCTAAAATGGATTGCAAAAGTGGTTATTGGCAAATAAAGATGGATGAAGAAAGTATTCCACTTACAACATTTAGTGCCCCACAAGGTCACTATGAATGGGTAGTCATGCCCTTTGGTTTGAAAAATGCACCTCAAATATTTCAGAGAATGATGGATAATGTTTTCAAAGAATTTAAAGATTGTTGTCTTGTTTACATTGATGATATCTTAATTTTCTCTAAAACTATAGAGGAACATAAGCATGACTTGAAAGCTATAACCCAAAAATGCATTGACCATGGAATAATTCTAGGACAAACGAAATGCATCTATGCTGAACCTGAAATTGAGTTCCTAGGATTAAATATTAAAGCAGGTCAAATTATTTTACAAGAACATATTTTAGAAAAGGTAGAAAAATTTCATGATGAAATAAAGGATAGAAAACAACTAGAAAGATTTCTAGGTTGTCTTACTTATACTTCTGATTTTATTAAAGATCTAGCCAAATTAAGAAAACCTGTACAGGTTAAATTAAAGAAAGATAAAGTTTGGAATTGGACTCATTTAGATACTAAAATAGTCCAAGAACTAAAAAGAAGGTGTGAAAAACTTCCAATATTAACTTTACCTAATGAAGATGATGAGTTAGTTCTTGAAACAGAAGCTAGTGATTATCATTGGGGAGCTGTTTTGAAACTAAAGAAAGATAATAAGCTTTGCAAGTATAGCAGCGACAGTTTCAACAAATTTGAATATAACTACACTGTCATGGAGAAGGAAATTCTTGCGATTTATCGCGGGATCCAGAAGTTTATAATCTTCTTAGCCCCTAAACCTTTTACAATCAGAACAGATTGTAAAGGAATATTGGGTTTCATAAATAATAATCTTGATAATATGAAAGCGCATGGTAGACTCCTGCATTGGCAGTTAACCCTTAATCAATTCACTTTCACTGTTGAACATGTGCATGGATCAAAAAATTCTCTAGCATATAGTTTAACTAGAGAGTTATAATGGACCAGAGAAATCAAATTCGATGGGAAAATCCGCAGTGGGTAACCCACCCATGGTATACTAATCTCTTAGGCGAAATATGAGGATACCAAGGATGGGTTTCCCCTCCAAGTTTTTACATTTCTGTTGATTTTGGAAGGTTGACTGAAAATAGATTTCGTCGTGGACTCTTACAAACGAGACACAGAGCGGTTCTACGATTCTTAACCTTGGAGATAATAATAAAAGTTCTCCAGCTACGTATCGAACTCCAGGAAGACATCTGCAGGAGATGGAGGATGAGAGATTTCGAAGACTTCTACTGGACAGTAACCCTGAGGGATCACGATACTCCAGCAAGGATTAGAGAGTGGTGTAACCATTTTTGTACAAACAATGGCACTGGGGTAGGAGGAATCTCATTGCCACTTACAACTCATGTTGATGCAGAGTATCTAAAAGCCTGGAAATATGGAATGTGTAATGGACTCTACAAATACAAGCGACCATGGCCAAAAGAAGAGGAGCAGAGTGTCATGTACAACTACTTCACTAAATTCCAGAATTAAGTCTTCCTCAGAGCAACAAAGTTTGAGAAGATAGAGGAAATAAATGGTTGTCGTGTTATCAGTGCTTGCATGGATGTTAACCAGGGAAAACCCTGGTTACCACATTACTTGAGACCTCTTAAAGAACAACAAGGGGACACCAATTAAGGTCCATAGTCACCATTTATAGGCCAAAATGCGTGCACCAATCACGGTCAATATTATTCAGCCATTAGCAATCAAGAGAGTTTACCCAACTTGTTATCCAGGTACACATCCACGAGATCGTCACCCCGTGTTTTAAGAACTAACTCAGTGATCAAGGAAAAATTCAAGTGTAAGCACAAAGATTTCCCGGAGGGTAGCAAATTCTCGACCTCCTTCACCACTGATAAGTGCTAAAGAAGCTCGAGGGGCAATTGAGAGAGCGAAATTAAGTGAATCCGCTAGGGCCCAAGGATATTATTGTCTTTCATACGGTCAAACCCTCAAACCCTAATTTCTATTATAAAACATGAGATATGCCTCCAGGAGAGGGAGATCAGAAAAAATACTGACTTAACTAGGGGCGGACTTGGGAATTTGGGATTTTTTTTTAATCCTGTCCCGCATCCCGTCCCAATCACGGTGGGATTTGGGAATTTTTTTTAATCCCGTCTCGATCTCGTCTCGCAAAAACTACACAGGATGAAGAATCCGCATCCCGTAAATCTCGTCACGTCCCGCATATATATAATATTTTTATTTATACAAAAATAAAATTAATAAAACATCAAAGACTATATATATATAATTAATTAATTAAATTGAATAGACTAAATAAAGAGCAACTTGCTACTTACTGATTTTTTTTTTGGTAGAGAACTAATTGCTACTTTATACAGTAGCTACTTAGCTACCGTAGTTAAGGTTTTTGCTACATTTAGTTAGGCAAATTTATGTAAAACCTCTTAAATATATGTGATTTCACTTAACCACATCTTAAATAGAAAATTAAAGCAAATCATCCTTTATATATGCTCTGTCAACATAAAGCCACCCTTATTCAACTTCTGTCCAAAACCCATTAACTTCACATGAAATGACCAATTTACCCCTATCCTCTGTGCCTAAATCATCCCAACCGGAAGCAAGACAGGTGCGAGTCGCCTACTTCTCCCCGATATCGCTTAGTCAAGTGCCGATGCCATATCCATGTCCTTATCGAGCCTAGCCAACGAAGCTATTCCAAAAAAAATCCGAAACCCAAAGCAACCAAACATATTATCAAATCAATTTAGGATTTTATTCAATCCAAGGATAAGGGATCACATGCTCTCAAATTTGTAGATCTAAATCCCTAATTCAAACCATAAGCCATCAATTTCCCAAATCTATTTTTGGGTTTTATGAATACTAGAAGTCCCAGTAGATTGGACGAATCAAAAAGAGAAGACCACAAATTGAAAAGGAGAGGGGCATTTATGTCTTTCACATGAAACTAATCGAGTTTTAGATAGAAGTTGGATAGGGGTGGCTTTCTGTTGACATAGCATGTATAAGGGGTAGTTTGCTGTAATTTTCCATTTAGAAAGTAGTTAAATGAAAACACGTGTATTTAAGAGGTGGTTTTATGTAAATTTGCCCATTTAGTTAAGGGTTTTTTTTTGAATAAGTAAGAATTCGGTTGGAAAAACCTAACCGAGAGCATCTCGACAGATGAGATCATTAAGATCAGTATAAGATGACAGGGCCGCCCCATTAACAAGGTGGCCAAGGTGTGCAACCTTGTCGGCCGACCTGTTACCCTCGCGGGGCACATGCGAAAATACCATGCTTTGGAGTTCAGTAATTTGTCTCTTAATATCTCCCCAAAGAAGTTCAATTTCCTAAGGGAAGGGGCTATTGCATTTTAGATTGTCTATAGTGATTTTAGAGTCACATTCAATGACAATGTTCGCATGTTTGATTTGCCTGACAGTGGTAATTCCTTAACGAAGGGCCATAGTTTCGGCCATTGTTGGGGAAAGGCGCCCCAAATGTTTTACCCCCATCATAATTAATCACTTTTCCTTCCCAATCTCTAATTATGAAACCCGCAATTGATTGTCCCGACCCATCTGTTGCCCCATCAAAATTTAACTTGAGGAATCCAGGATCCGGTTTACGCCATTTAACATTCTTCCTGCTCAGTTTCCGATTCTGTGTTTGCCTCTGACTTGAGGATGAGAGAGAAACCTCCTCCTCATCCCGAACCGCCCTTTTCCATTGATCTTTTACATTATTATGAAATTGCTGAATTTCCCAATAAGAAGGCTTATTCATTCTTCCAAATGAAACTTGGTTTCTATAAAACCACGTTGTCAACCACTTTATCGCCATTTCCTTCTTTTCCTCCTTATTCAGATATTTTCCAATCATGCCAATGATTGCTCGCCCACACCATCTGGGCTCACTTCTTTGGTTGGTTAAATTATATAGTTTAGGCACATTTAAATTGGAGTTTCTAACAAAGGGACATTCTATAAAAAGATGTTGTTCATCTTCTACAGAGCTATCATAGAAAACACATTGATTTGGGATTGGAGTCCCTCGCTTACTCAATCTTTCTTTCGTGGGGAGGCCGTTCTGAGCCATTTCCACAAAAAGTTTTTTATTTTTGGCATCGTATCCACCTTCCACACCCAACTTTTTGGATCGTCAGCAAACGAGTCTTGATTTGAGATTAATTTGACAACACTTGTTGTCGAGAACCATCCTTGCTTGTCTGGCCAACAATAAAGCCTGTCCGAAATAGGTTTTGACGGAAGCGGAGTTTCCATAATTGTTAGGGCCATGTTTTGGTGAATTACAGCAGAGAGTTTGTCTCTATCCCATTGACCATTAATAATAAATTAACTAACAATTATACTTTTATCCTTGTTCAGGGAACTGCCATACTTCTGATCTAGTGGTGCATTGGTAATCCATCTATCAGTCCAAAATTTGACCGTTGCCCCATCGCCTATAGACCATACCAACCCAGTCTTGAACTTTTCTATTAAAGAAGAGGCATTTCTCCATTGCCAGGATGAATTTTTGGCTTGCTTGTAATTTAGGATGTCGGAGTTATTAAGTTACTTGTGTTTTATAATTCGTACCCACATATTCTCTATCTGGGTCTGCAAGTGTTTTCCACAATAATTTCATTTGAAGTGCTTCATTCATTGTTTGAGACTTTTTTATTCATAGACCGTCTTTACACTTAGGCTTACAAATCCTATCCCAGCTAATCAAAGGTTTATATTGGAGATCCTTATTCCAAAAAAATGATTGGCTAATCTAATCTAGATTTTTATTAATTGAGGCGAGTAGCATGAAGCTTTACATTGCAAATAGGGGCTTTGCTGACAAATTAGAATTGATAAGTATGGAGCGACCCTACTGAGAGAGGGAATTGGCTTTCCATTTAGATAGTTGGTCTTTTGTTTTACAAACGATGTCTTCAAATGTTTCCTTGTTTACTCTACCGCTAATGATTGGACACCCAAGGTATTTCTCCATGGCCCTTGTGTGGGGAGCTTGAAGAGAGTTCTGTAGCAGTTGAATTCTAGCCCCCATGAAACCCCTCGTTGTTTGGAAGGAAGACTTATGGCAGTTAACTTTTTGGCCTGATAGCATACAGTATTCTTCGATAATTTCTTTCACTTTCTGACTTGCTTCCATGGTAGCTTTTGAGAAGATGATAATGTCATCCGCAAAGGCTAGCAAAGGCACAATAGGGCCCCCACGACCAAATTTAAAACCTACTTTACTAGAGAGCATCAATGATTCTTGATGTAAACGTCTTCCTAGTAGCTTAGCACCAAGTATAAACAGAAACGGGGAAATAGGATCTCCTTGTCGAATACCCCTTGTAGGACTAAAAATTTGGGTTGGAGAGTTGTTCACTAATATAGAGAAAGATGCAGAAGAAATGCATTCCTTAATCCAATTTATAAAAGTGGGGTGGAAACCAAATCTTCTCATTATTTCCCAAGAGAAGTCCCAGTTCACCCTATCGTATGCTTTATCAATATCCAATTTGATCGTCATCCACCCTTCATCACCTTTACGCGTTTCAAACGAGTGGAATATCTCATGGGCGATAAGAACATTGTCCTGGATCGCAGTATCCGCCACGAAGGCACCCTGAAGTGGGTGAATCAGTTTTCCCATCACTTTCTTTAGTCTTTCCGTTAGTATTTTAGAAATAACTTTTTAGATGGTTGAGCATAGACTGATCGGTCTGTAGTTATTCGTTGTGCTTGGATTATCCATTTTAGGGAGTAAAGTTATGAAGGTATGATTTACTTGTCGAAGCATTTTCCCAGAGATGAAGAAATCCTTTACTGCCCGGGGACTTGTTTTTCCCCAAGCTGAAGACAACATTTTTTACCTCGCTATTTAAAACTGGTTTAATCAACTCTCTGTTTTCACTAACCAATATATTCGGGGAAATGTGGTCTAGCATGTCGCTCCACCTCGTACGATCCACCCTTTCCTTTCTAAACCTTTTTTCAAAATCCTTTTGGATTTCTGCCTTTATGTTTTCTTCGCCTAGGATCTGGGTTCCTTCTGTAGTATTTATTGATATAATTATTTTCCTATTCCATCTCCCCGATACAACTTTTTGGAAGTAAGACGAGTTAGTATCTGCTAGCTTAATATGTTTCGTTTTTGCTCTCTAATTCCAATAGGTTTTATGAAAGTTAATTAGGGCATCTTTCTTTTTTAACAGTCTTATTTGCTTTCCAACCATGCTTTGGTCCTCTTGCTCGCATAGGGATTTCTGAACCTCAATCAGCTCTTCCTGTACCTCCTTTAGTTGTCTAAAGATATTCCCAAATGTCTTTTGATTCCATTCCTTTATTTTAGCTTTTAGAACCTTTGTCTTAAATGCTAGTTGGAACATAGCTGAGCCCCCGCAACTTGCCCGCCATGATTGTTTTACTATATTTCTAAGATCTTTACGTTTTAACCACATATTTTCAAATTTGAATGGTGCTGATATGGGCGGAGATCCTAAGTTTAGTTCTACGGATATAGGGCAGTGGTCAGATGTAGAGAATGCATGATGAGTTACCTGAATATTTGGGATTTTGTTATTGTTACTATACATACATTATTTAAGGTTTTGCCTAGTAGCTGAGTTGTAATTATATATTTATATATATAATATTTATGGAAACTAAATTTGTAATATAAATCCATTGCTATTTGACGGGAGGAAAACCTGTCGTTGATCCTGTCAAAATATAACTCAAACTTATAACTAGTATAGTAATGAGCACGAGGTCGATCCCACTGGGAAATTCGCTATTCAAGTGTGATTCGGATGTCAATCAAGTAACCAAAGGGGGGTTTTAAGAATGCAAAAGATCCGCCTTTTATCAAAGCGGAATAACGAAAGCAAAAGTAAATGAACTTGATTCAGACAATATTGAGAAGTAGTCCTACCTACAATTATCCACTTTATTTGGTTGAAACGATCCTTGTAACTTCCTCTCGTCCTTTTAGGTTTCCTATGAATGTCCTTGTCCCGACCTAATATGATTACTAGTCCAATCAGTCCTGGACACCCTTATCTCATTAGCATTCCCTAAAGAAGGATTTAACCCAATCGATAGCTTTAAGTTCAGAGATTAACCAAGATATTTGCAGTCCCTAAAGAGGGATTTAATAACACATCTGATGTGAACCGGA
Organism: Persicaria maculosa; assembly: GCA_963922045.1. Taxonomy (NCBI): domain Eukaryota; kingdom Viridiplantae; phylum Streptophyta; class Magnoliopsida; order Caryophyllales; family Polygonaceae; genus Persicaria; species Persicaria maculosa. Next base: position 21,199,281 of record OY998255.1, on the reverse strand, counting down.
ATCCATCTAAGGAGCTTCAATCCGACATCACGCTTCATGGAGATGGTCCTATCACGAGGGCTAAGGCTAATAAGATATCGAGTGCACTCTACTCTATCCTAAGGCATATTACCACATATGCTACCTCACCTTGGATGTCGAAACACGAGTTAGAGGTGAGAGATCTCGGATTAGTAACCTTATTAGCCCACGAGGACTCGAGCCATCTTGCACTTCCAGCAGATACGTGCGTGGGCGTGTGACATGGATGGGTGGGCATGCAATTATGGTGTGCAAGCGTGCAAATTGTCGAGCAATGGAGTGTCCAACAGCACGCAAGTGCACGGGCGTGCACCCAAAGCGCGCGAGCGTGCACCCCCTCTGCGCGGCCGTGCACAACGGTAGTTTTCAGCACGAATTTCGGATTTCATACTTTGCGTTTTATGCTATTATTTTTAGGGTTTTCTTTCTTTATTTAGCTTTCATTCTCAGGAAAAATACTTTGTTTAAATAATTATTCAATCATCAATGAAAGCACCCTCAATTACTATTTTCTTTCAAACAAGTTTCTTGAGAAACCCTAACGGACGTGAGAAGCGTTCATCTTCTTCGTGAGATTCAAAGAAACTAAGGACCGTGAGAAGCGGTGCTGAGAGATCGATTTTCTTGTGAGATTTAAGTAGATTGAGATCTCATCGATCTTAAGGAGGATTCGTGAGATTCGAGTTCTTTCGCATATCCAATTCGACTATTTATTCGACGTGATCGGGCACCCTTAGGCATGAGATGCGCATCAAGTTTTTCCTAACCATGTCACAGGACAAAGGAAAACGTCATGCTGATGAGGGGGCATCGGATGTTAATCTTAATTAGCTTGCGGCCACTGTGACTGAACTGGCGCGAGCGGTTGCCGTATTGCAACATCAGTCCGCTCGCAACAAACCACCCTTTGTGGACTTCCCAGAGACCGAAGATGACCATAACCTTTTTGCTCACGACACCTCTCATCGACGTGGCGAGAGCTCTAGTGGTCCGCGTGGCCCATGCCATGGAATCCCACGTCATTTCCTTACTGATGATCGCTTTCAAGAGAATGAGCAGCCGCCTCCTCGCCGTGCCCATGGTATTCAACAACAAGAGGAGGAGCAACCCCAACGCCATGTCGATCGAGGTATGAAACTCAAAATTGTTGATTTTGTAGGTACCTCCGACCGGAAGTGTATCTCGAATGGGAACAACAAACGGAGATTGTCCTAAGGTACTCTCGATACCTAGAAGAGAAGAAAGTTGGAATAACCACCATTCACTTCACTGGCATAGCTCAATCTTAGTGGCTCCAAGATGTGTCAGATCGTGAATATGAGATGCGAGATACCATCACCACATGGGAGAATTTGAAGGAGCTCATGCGAGCCCGCTTTGTGCCATTCAATTATGAGCAACGAACGTGCATTCATTACCCGGAGGAGCCACTAGACCGTTTCCGAAAAGGCTCTCTTTCCCCAGAGGGGCTCTTTGCTGAAATGCGTCGTTTGATGCAACGAACGAGCATTCGTTACCCGGAGAAGATTATCTTGTCAAAATTCATCTCTAGCCTTAATAGAAACATTGGTGAACAAGTTGAACAAAAAAGGTACTCTTCAATTAATCATGCACTTCATTTTGCTACTATATTATATGAACAACGTCGTGTAGGATCCGCATTTTCATCTAGCTTCAGCCGTAGGTGGTCCCCTTGGCCCCTAGGACCACCACCCACGTCAGCGCCACAGCGACCGTCATTGTCGAGCTCCACACGTCCCAATCGTACCACAACTAGCCGCCCTGGGAACCCACGTGGATCCCAGCAGCCACTTATTAGACCTAAGGAAGCCCCATCTAATGCCCCTCGGCAGGGAATTCGATGCTACAAGTGCTAAGGGTGAGGCCACTTTGCTCGGGAGTGTGGCAACACCCAAACGATACTAATGACTGCATTTGGTGATTACATGGTCCAAGAGGATGATGAGCTCATTGATTATGATGCGGTGCAACCCATTTACGATAAAGAACCACAACCAGAGGCCCGAGATCCGGAGGAGATCGAGTGTAAGCCTGTTTCTGGAGAAGCTTTTATGGTAATTAAATAGGTTTTGACTACAGATCAGGTACCCCGCACTTCTCAACGGGAAACCGTTGTGGAGGGAAATCAAGTATGCAAATATAAAACTATAAAAGCAAACCGAATCTTTGAACCAAGCAAATAAAATTACAAGAATCCCTCCCGCTGTAGTGGTAGGGTATTCAGGATCGTATCCACGAGGTAGCGTGTCAGCGCTCGCCTTTGAAGTTCCAAAATCCTCTCGAAATCGACTAGAAGCTACTTGACATGGAGTAAAAGTACTCGATGTTGACTAAAGCAGTCGATCTCACCTGCACCTGCACAATAGAAGACAAACAGAGCTGATGTCGAGTAGAAAGATACTCGACGTCGACCAAATTTACTCGATGTAAACTAGAAAGTAGTCGATCTGGAGTTCGTCAGTACAAAAAAAAAACGAAACCTATGCGAATAAAATAAAGATAGAAATAAACAAGAATTTGATGGATGTAATTCAATAAACTAAAAGCACCTAAAGTCGGGGTATCAATGCCACAACGATAACCATATAAGAATCATGCTAAACGTATAAAAGATCATGCCTTTTCATCAAATAACTTTCGTCATTAACAAATATGAAGATAGAGACTTTCACATAAACCCTAATTGTTACTACTCTATTCACATAATCAATCCAAGTTTGCATTAAGATCACTTTCGCTTCAATAACACAAATAAGGATCACTTGCTACTGTCGTAGAAGAATCATGAGAATTAGGGATACAAGATGAAATCGCAATAAAAGTTGTACCTTTGATGAATTACCTTACATGGCTACCGTCGGGCTCACGCCGACCCTAGAAGTTGGGTGACTACTCGCTCTTCATCATAGAAAAACACATAAATATTATAAAAGAACTAACTTGCATTAAATCAAAAGAAAACTTACAACCGAACAAAGCCAGATCACTTTTGCTCTCAAACTCTACTCGGCCAAGCTCTCCAAAAAATCTCTAAATTGCCTAACTAGCATTTGATCAATTGCTTGAGAATAGAATAGAAAGGATCCTAAAACTCAGCCCCTAAGGCTTTATTTATAGTGTTCAACCCTAGCTAATCTAGGAAAGAGCAATCTATCTTTATCTAAAATCTTAAGATAAATGTTTAACAATTAAGTAAAAATAAAATAATTAAAATTCCACTAAGTAAATATGGGAATTACTAATGTGAATAAATCTTCTCATGTGGATAAATCCTTCGTGCCTTCATGTGTAAGCAATGTCTCTCTCGGATTCCAGCTCGACTTCGACTCGGACTCGGCGATGTGGTGTACTCGACATCTAGTAGTAGTAGTCGACGTCGAGTAGAATTCGTGCCTTGGTGTAGAAGATAGCTCCTCCTCAGATTCGTCCTAGATCTCGGGTCGGACTGCTCTCGACATTTACTCGACATCGACTAGAAGTAGTCGACGTCGACTAGACTCCATGTCCTCAGCTGGTCTTGTGCTCGATCTCGGCTCCAGGAGGTGGAAGTCGACATGTTGAGTGGCTTTCTTCTCTTCCGTTTGCTCGATGCTTTCTAGGTCAGCTTCTACTCGACCTCGAGTTGTTGTAGTCGACCTCGAGCATTTTGATAGTGTCCTTCCCTTCTCCAAATTGCTTGTAAAGTGTCTCGATTTCTATGAAATTAAATAAGAACTAGTGTAGTCCTCCATAATTGGCAAATAAGCATAAACTACACAATTCCTGCATTATTCTTACCCAGATATATGAAATGCACATCAACACCCCATACTTAAGCTTGCTTGTCCTCAAGCAATACTTTTAATGGTCATACAAGGGAAGAAATTATACTCTCAACATCAAGGATTCATTCTCATACGTCCCTACAATCAATTGCCATCCTCGAAAAGATACTAATGCCACAAATCCATGACTGTGAATAAAAGCAACATTTACACACAAAAGGAGGGTTATGCAAAAACAATTCATCGGTGACAAAGCAACAATAATCAAGAGGACTTTAATTAAGTTCAATAAGGAGTAGATTGATAAAAGGCTTAAGGTGGGATATTTTTGGCCATGTGGTGCTAATGATCCGGGGAAATGGAGTAATTTCCAAACTTTTCATACCACATTCCTTCTTCCTTTGATTTCTCACCTTTCTCTCATTGATCATTGCTTTTTTCACTATAATGCTTTTACCTCTCTAACCTCAGCACTGTATTCTCGCGAGTCGCAAACATGGGTGTCATGAATGGCCCCGGATACTTAGTGCTTCAGACTCCTCACCTTGGTGTCCCATCCTGCGGAACTAACATCTCAACGCAGGCAGGGTCGATCTACCTTTATCTCCTGAGGTGACAGGATTTTCTTTCACTCATTAAATTTTCCATAATATGATGATTCTCCTGCCAAACTCCAATAATGACAATAACAACACAAACACCATATAATAATCTCCATAATGTAACTTCCATTCTCAACATAGTCCCCGAATAAGGAAATAAGGTAAGGAATGGGCAATATTTAGATCATGTAGAGCAATATATGAAATAAGACATAAATATGGCTTTGTGATGCATAAGTATAGGTATGGCTAGGAATATAACAATGAGCATTGTATAGAAAATGTAAAGTCCTCCATCATCTTATTGTGCAACATGTCAAAAGCAACTTCAAATTTACCTTCTTTCATGGTAATAATGCACTTCATTGTGATTTTCCTTTACTAGGCAATTTCATGTTATATCTCTAATGAATCCAATTTTGCATCGTCGAGTTGAATTTAAGCTTCCATGACACTATTCAAAAAATTTCAGTGGGGGTGAAAAAAAATAAACTTTGGAAAACAACATATAAGCATATAAAAGAAATAATGAATCCAAAGTAACCATGCATGAACAATTCAAGAAATATGATATGAATATGCATAAAGTAAGCCTTTCCCCTACCCTATACTTAGATATTACATTGTTGTCACTGTATAAAAATAAGGGTAAAGAAAGATACTTACTAGACGGATGTGCAAAAGCTCGGAATCGAGTTTTGAATAACGCTGCAAGGTGGTCGACATCAGTAAAGTTAGTCGACATCGAGTAAGGTTAGTCAACGTCGACTAAACCTACTCGACATCGAGTGTATTGGATCCTCAGGGTGGTTAGGCTCCTATTTGCTTGACGTATGTAGTCGACGTCGAGTAGACTACTCGACGTCGAGTACCTTTGCAGCTTTTCGTACCTACAAATTTTGTTAGACAGACAAAATCCACAAAAGCAAATCCAAAACAATTTTTTAAAAACCAAAAGTGTCTAAAAACCAAAACTAAATTGTCTTGTTACATGCTCTAGATTTTATAATCGCTAGGCCGACTTCTTCTTTCTCCGCTCAAGGTGGCATCTGTAGCGCCCATGTGGCCTATGCCTTGAATAAGACTCTATTCTTATCCATCAGCTGTAGTCCTTCGGAATGGATCTTATGCACCGTGAAAGGTCCCATTTTTTTTGTTGTTGAATTTATTTGGGAACCAATGATTCTTTGACTTGGAGACATACACCTTGTCTCCTACTTCGTATTCCTTAGGATCGTCATTGGAAACCCTGCATAATCGCACATACCAATGCAAACCTCTCCCATGTATAGATAAATCTTTTATGGAAATTGGAGAAGAGATGTCTTTACCTCGGCCTACCTTTGTAGAATTTCGTCTTTCGGGACCTCAGGTTCTGGTCGACGTCGAGCATATGTACTCGACGTCGAATACTTCTCTGCCTCTGGTGGATTGCTTGACACTAGAGAAGAAGTCAATGGGATGTGGGTTATTCTACATCGAGTAAAACTAATTGACGTCGAGTAACTTTTTATTTCTCTTGGTTGCTCAGTCGATGTAGAGGTGTCTGCTTTTGGGTCGATGTCGAGTTGATCTTCTGTCTCCTCGTTTAGAATTGCCACGATTTCCTCCACCTAGGCTTCTATAGCCCTCTTCTCCGGCTTTTCAGGAGTCATATTTCTTACCTTAGGCTCCCCGTAGGTGATGTACCGTTCTGAAATTGACTTTACCTCCATAGGACTTGTATGCCTCTTAGTTTTATTAAAAGAATACTCAATTACCTCATCACTGATGTTGAAAGTGAGAACTCTCATCCTTACGCTTATGTTGCTATCCACATTGCTAAGAAAGGCCTTCCTAAAATAATTGGACAAGAAGGGTCATCTGCCATATCAATAACTAAGAAATCGGCAGGGATAAAGAACTTACCTACTTGTACCGGTACATCGTCCACCATGCCTGTTTGGATTACCACAGTGTTGTTCGCCATGTATAATCGGGCATCCACAGGCTCTAAAGCTCCTATCTTGACTTTGGACTAGATTGATAAAGGCATGATGCTGACGCTGGCTCCACAGTCGCATAAAGCATTGAATTTATATTGACCAAATCCAATTGTTACAGAAACCTTACCTGGATATGGCCTTTTCTCTGGAAGGTCCATCTTACTGCATTCCTCTGCGATCTCAGCCATCGACCACTTCTTGCTTAGGATGTCTTTGAGGAACTTGACGTATGAGGGCATCTTGTGAAAGGCTTCTATGAAAGAGATGCTGACGTTGAGCCTTTGAAGCATCTTGACGAAATGCTAAAACTTTTTTCCGCTGGGTCCTTCAAAGATTTTGTTGGGAATGGTAATGTTTTCTTCTTCAGTGGTGTTGGAGTGTGGTCGACATCGAGTGGTGTCTGGTCGACATCGACTGGGGGAGTCAACTTCTGGGTAGGTTCTGCATTCTGGTCGACGTCGAGTACGAGCTGGTCTACGTCGAGTAGACTCTGGTCGACGTCGATAGGATTAGTTGATGTCGAGTAGTCTCCAGCAGCTTCTTCCTCCGTTTTCTGCTCGGGTGTTTGCAGCTGACGCCTACTCCTTATATTCATAGCCGTCACCTGCTTTGCAGATTTACCCCTAGGGTAAGGTTCAGAAGAGCCAGTGAGCGCACCTGATTGTTTAGGGATTGATGAGGCCAATTGACCCATTTGGGTCTCCATAGTCTTCCGCCAAATGTCGATCTCCCCAAATCTGGAGTTGATGCCATGCAGTTGAGTGTGGATGGAATTGATGGATTGTTTGCTTTTAGTGTGATTCCTTCGCATCTTGTCAAGAATAACCTATAGGTCATCTTTCTTACCTTCCCTATCAAGATGACTAGGAGCTCTGTATGGGGGGGTTTCTTTGGTGCTGGGGCTGGCGATAATAGCTCCAATTTTGTTGCTGATGTTGCCCTGAGTAGTTTCCCCTTGCATAGCGTGCCTCTTCGTGGGTCTCTGCAAGCTGCAGTTGGTCGGCATGTGGGCATGCAGTAGTGTTGTGCCTCACAGACCCACACTCCAAACAAGGTTGGTTTTTAGACAGAAATTTAACTTGCGTGGTGAGACGGCGTACCTGGTCATTGTGAAACTGGTCCCTGACGTCCGGATCAACCTCCTTTGGTGGCTCATGAAGTGGCATACATGGGGCAGGCCTTTCATACCTTTCATCGGAGGCCGCATGAGTCCCATAAGTATTGTCATAGTTGGCCAACGTCTCAAAGGTTTCCCAAGCACGTCGTGGTGTGTACTCGAGATACCTATAAGTCGTATAGTTGTTGATCTGCTCCTTTGTTGGCGCATCCAGACAATTGAAGATGATCTCTTGGATTACATATAGTGGTTGTCCATGTGTAGGACAGGATTTCAACAGTCGTTTGTAGCGTTCCCACACCTGTGCGAGTGTTTCTCCTGGCTTTTGCTTGAAATCCGTGATCTGCTATCTGAGCTGCGCTATTTTGGTTGGAGGAAAGAACTTTTTAAGAAACAAATCCCTTAGTTCGTTTCATGTGCGGATAGATTGTGGAGCCAAACCCTCGAGCTAATGTTGAGCTTTCCCTGCAAGAGACCAACGAAAAGCCTTTAGTTTTAGATATTCTAGACTGGCATCATCTACAATAGCTTCACACAAATCTAGAAAAACAGTTATATGCTCTAAAAGACATTCATTGGTTTTTCCCCTGAAATTGATTCCTCCTAATTTCATAAATAAAAGAAGGACGAATTTCAAAGTTAACGCGAGGGAGAACGATTGGTGATTCCGGAACTTCCAAAGTAGAGTGCAGATACTCCTTCGCATTTGCAGGGACGTGCTGAACCTGTTCCTCGAGCTCTCCTCTGGCATGGACTTCGCGATCCACCCTTGCCTCCCACCTTTGTTGATTCTGTGCATATTCTGCCTCTCACCGGGCGTACTCTTCTTGCTTGGAAAAAACGTTCTTGTCTTGGTATGAGCTGAACCTCAATCTCGTTGTCGGTAAACATTAGTCTTCTCCTTAGCCTTTGCTGAAGATGGAAAAAACGTTCAGGCTCAAGAATAGGGTTGATGGGTGTGCGATCGGTTCTTTGCATGCACATGTAAAACAGAAATAAAAAGAAAAGAGTAAAAAGGAACTAGAAAGGGCGTGATTGATTGCTTCCCCGACAACGGCTCCAAAATTTGTTGTGGAGGGAAATAAAGTATACAAATATAAAACTATAAAAGCAAACCGAATCTCTGAACCAAGCAAATAAAATTACAAGAATCCATTCCGCTGTAGTGGTAGGGTATTCAGGATCGTATCCATGAGGAAGCGTGTCAGCGCTCGCCTTTGAAGTTCCAAAATCCTCTTGAAATTGACCAGAAGCTACTTGACGTCGAATAAAAGTACTCGATGTTGACTAAAGCAGTCGATCTCACCTGCAGCTGCACAATAGAAGACAAACAGAGCCGATGTCGAGTATAAAGGTACTCGACGTCGACCAATGTTACTCGATGTCAACTAGAAAGTAGTCGGTGTCGAGTTCATCAGTGCAGAAAAACGTAACCTTTGCGAATAAAATAAAGATAGAAATAAACACGAATTTGATGGATGTAATTCAATAAACTAAAAAGCTCCTAAAGTCTGGGTATCAATGCCACAATGATAACCTTATAAGAATCATGCTAAAGGTATAAAAGATCATGCCTTTTCATCCAATAACTTTCGTCATTAACAAATAGGAAGATAGAGGCTTTCGCATAAACCCTAATTGTTACTACCCTTTTCACATAATCAATCCAAGTTTGCATTAAGATTACTTTCACTTCAACAACACAAATAAGGATCACCTACTAATGTCGTAGAAGAATCATGAGAATTAGGGATAGAAGATGAAATCGCAATAAAAGTTGTACCTTTGATGAATTGCCTTACATGGCTACCGTCGGGCTCACGCCGACCCTAGAAGTTGGGTGACTACTCTCTCTTCATCATAGAAACACACATCAATATTATAAAAGAAATAACTTGCATAAAATCAAAAGAAAACTTACAACCGAACAAAACCAGATCACTTCTGCTCTCAAACTCTACTCGGCCAAGCTCTCCAAAAAACCTTTAAATTACCTAACTAGTGTTTGCTCAATTGCTTGAGAATAGAATAGAATGGATCCTAAAACTCAGCCCCTAGGGCTTTATTTATAGTGTTCAACCCTAGCTAATCTAGGAAAGAACAATCTATCTTTATCTAACTCTATCTATCTAAAACCTTAAGATAAATGTTTAATAATTAAGTAAAAATAAAATAATTAAAATTCCCCTAAGTAAATATGGGAATTACTAATGTAGATAAATCTTCTCGTGTGGATAGATCCTTCGTGCCTTCATGTGTAAGCAATGTCTCTCTCGGATTCCAACTCGACTTCGACTAGGACTCGGCGTTGTAGTGTACTCGACATCGAGTAGTAGTAATCGACGTCGAGTGGAATTCGTGGCTTGGTGTAGAAGATAGCTCCTCCTCATATTCGTCCTCGATCTTGGCTCGGACTGCTCTCGAAATTTACTCGACATCGACTAGAAGTATTCGACGTCAACTAGACTCCGTCTCCTCAGCTGGTCTTGTGCTCGATCTCGACATCGAGTAGTGTACTCGACGTTGACTAGACCTGTCGAGTGGCTTTCTTCTCTTCCTTTTGCTCGATGCTTTCTGGCACAGCTTCTACTCAACCTCGAGTTGATGTAGTCGACCTCAAGCATTCTGACAGTTTCTTTCCCTTCTCCAAATTGCTTGTAAAGTGTCTTGATTTCTACAAAATTAAACAAGAACTAGTGTAGACCTCCATAATTGGCAAATAAGTATAAACTACACAATTCTTGCATTGTTCTAACCCAGAGATATGAAATGCATACAGAAATCGATATGAATGTAAGCGAAAATCATGGTTAATTGAGTGCACATCAGAAACTATCTTTCATTCACGTTGTTTCATTCAAGATAAAGTTTGTAGTCTCGTCATTGATGGTGGTTCTTGCTGCAACATTATTGATACTCAAGTCGTTGAGCGCTTTAAGTTGCCTATTATTGATCATCCTATCCCTTATCAATTGAGTTGGCTAACTTCCGCAGGTAACCTCATGGTTAAAAAGCTAGTTAAAATTGCCTTTTCTATAGGTGAATACAATGATGTGATAACCTGTGATGTAGTTCCCCTTGAGGTTTGCCATTTTTTGTTAGGAAGACCTTGGTAATTCGATCGCAAGGCCATTCATGACGGGTTTACTAATACTTATTCCTTCAACCTGTAAGGTCGTTGTGTTACTTTATTTCCGCTAACCCCGCAGGAATGTTTACAAGATCATGTTGAGCGGGAGCAACGGCGACAAGCCCGTCTCCAGGAGAAGTCGGCTCCCTTGCATCTCGGCCCCACCTTGCATCCCAAGAAGAAAAAGGCATCCCCGTCACAACCACCGAAACACCTCCTGTTGGCCCGTGCTAGTGAGATCAAAAGCGCTATTAAGGGAAGTAATCCTTGCTTTCTACTCTTGTTCAAAGAGTCTTGCTTGGTTTTGGAGTCGTTGTATGATTTACCCCCTTCTGTTGCTCCACTTTTGTAGGAATTCAAGGATATCTTTCCCAATGACATCCTACAAGGCCTGCCGCCATTGAGAGGCATCGAGTATCAAATTGACTTTGTTCCGGGTCCTACAATACCCAAAAAAGCGGCGTATAGAACCAACCCGAAGGAAACTGAGGAGCTACAACGCCAAGTCGAGGAGTTGCTCAACAAGGGCTATGTTCGTTAGTCCTTGAGCCCTTGTTCCGTTCTTGTCATCCTGGTGTCGAAGAAGGACGGTTCGTGGCGAATGTGCGTCGATTGTAGAGTTGTAAACAACATTACAGTTAAGTATCACCACCCTATCCCTCGTTTAGATGACATGCTAGATGAATTGTATGGTTCCACTCTTTTTACTAAAATTGATCTTCGAAGTGGTAACCATCAAATTCGAATGAAAGAGGGAGATGAATGGAAAACAGCGTTTAAAACTAAATATGGTTTATATGAATGGTTGGTTATGCCCTTTGGACTCAATGCCCCTTCTACTTTCATGAGACTAATGAACCATGTTTTGAGACCTTATTTAGGAAAATTCGTTGTTGTTTATTTTGATGACATTTTGATCTATAGCAAAACTGAAACTAAGCATTTAGACCATCTCCGCCAAGTTTTCACAATTCTTAGGAAGGAACAACTTTATGCTAACCTTAAGAAATGTCATTTTTTTTGTGGAGTCTACTATTTTTCTTGGTTTTGTTGTAGGGAAAGATGGCTTAAGAGTTGATGAGAGCAAGGTGACCGCCATTAGAGATTGGCCGCAGCCCACATCAATGACCCATGTCCGAAGCTTTCTCGGTCTTGCGGGCTTTTATAGGCGCTTTGTGAGGGATTTCAACAGCATTGCTCATCCCTTAACCAAGCTCACACGCAATGATTTTGTCTTTCAATGGGGTCCGGCCCAAGAACGTGCATTTCAACTATTGAAGGACAAGCTGACCAACGCCCCACTGTTGGCCCTTCTGGATTTCAGCCATACCTTTGAGATCGAATGCGACGCCTCTGGCATCGGTATAGGAGGTGTCCTCAACCAAGGCAATCGCCCCATTGCCTACTTCAATGAGAAGCTCAGCGGCCCGTAGCTCAATTATTCCACATATGATAAGGAGCTCTATTCCTTGGTTCGGGTTCTTCGCACGTGGCAGCACTACCTTTGGCCTAAAGAGTTTGTGATTCATTTGGATCACGAGGCTCTTAAGCACCTGAAGGGACAAGCCAAGCTAAATAGGAGACACGCACATTGGGTAGAGTTCATCGAGACCTTCCCCTATGTGATCAAGTACAAACAGGGTAAGGACAACATTGTGGTCGATGCGTTGTCTCGTAGGTACGCTCTTCTTTCTTCCTTGGATGCTTATTTGCTTGGGTTCTCTTTGATTTGTGATCTTTATTCTACGTGTGAAGATTTCAAACATATATATGCTGAATGTGTGTCCAAAGAAAGTGTGAAACTATGCATTCCTAGGAGCTCTATTCGATTGCTTTTGGTCCAGGAGTCTCATTGGGGAGGTCTTATGGGACATTTTGGGATTGATAAGAGTTTGGCTATGCTTAAGGAATACTTTTATTGGCCCAAAATGAAAAAGGATGTAGGTAAGTTTTGTGCTGCTTGTATCCAGTGTAGGAAAGCTAAGTCTAGATTGAACCTCCATGGCCTTTACACTCCCTCACCTATTCCTTCAGCCCCTTGGGAGGACATTAGCATGGATTTCATTATAGGATTGCCAAGAACTAAGAAAGGGAGGGACTCTATCTTTGTGGTTGTCGACAGGTTTAGTAAAATGGCTCATTTTATTGCTTATCACAAAACTGATGATGCATCTCATGTCGTTGATTTGTTTTTTGTTCATATTGTGAGATTGCATGGTATTCCTTGAACAATTGTTTCGGATAGAGATGTTAAGTTCCTAAGTTATTTTTGGAAGACACTTTGGGCTAAATTAGGGACTAAGCTCTTATTCTCTACTAGTTGTCACCCGCAAACTGATGGCCAAACTAAGGTGGTGAATCGGACATTAGGAACACCATTAGGAACACTTCTTCGTGCTATTTTGCAAACTAACCTTAAATGTAAGGAAGATTGTTTGCCTTTTGTCGAGTTTGCTTACAACAGGTCCATCCATTCGGCAACTAGAATGAGTTCATTCGAGGTTGTTTATGGCCATAATCCACGCACACCGTTGGACCTTACTCCGCAGCCCCTCAAGGATCAGGAGAACTTTGATGCCCGTGACCGTGTTGAGGTTGTGAGGGAGCTACATCAGCGGACGTCCGAACAACTTCATCAACGTGCCGAGCAGTATAACCGGCAACATAACAAAGGACGTCGTGAGCTCGTATTCCAGCCTGGTGATCTTGTGTGGGTTCACCTTCGGAAGGAGCGCTTTCCTACCCGCCGCAAGTCCAAGCTAGATCCTCGAGGGGATGGATTGTTTCAAGTGTTCCGACGGATCAATAACAACGCTTATGAGATCGATCTCCCCGATGATTATGGTGTGCACGCTACTTTCAATGTTGCCAATTTGTCTCCCTATGTTGATGATGATTTCGAGCCTCCATTCCATGATTCGTGGACGAATCAAGACGAACAAAGGAAGAATGATGTGAACTGGAATCGATATAAGGAGCTTCAATCCAGCATCACGCTTCATGGAGATGGTCATATCACGAGGGCTAAGGCTAAGAAGATGTCGAGTGCACTCTACTCCATCCTAAAGCATATTACCACCTATGCTACCTCACCTTGGATGTCGACACAAGAGTTAGAGGCGAGAGATCTTGGATTAGTAACCTTATTAGCCCACGAGAACTCGAGCCATCTTGCACTTCCAGCATATACGTGTGCGGGCGTGTCAGCATGTGACATGGACGCACTAGCGTGCAAGTATGGTGCGCGGGCGTGCAAACTGTCAAGCAATGGAGTGTCCAACAGCACGCAAGTGCGTGGGCGTGCACCCAAAGCGCGCGGGTGTGCACCCCCTTTGCGCGGTCGTGCACAACGGTGTTTTTCAACACGAATTTAAGATTTCATACTTTGCGTTTTATGCTATTATTTTTAGGGTTTTATTTCTTTATTTAGCTTTTATTCTCAGCAAAAATACTTTGTTTAAAGAGTTATTCAATCATCAATGAAAGCACCCTCAATTATTATTTTCTCCAAATAAGTTTCTTGAGAAACCCTAACTGACGTGAGAAGCGTTCATCTTCTTCATGAGATTCAAAGAAACTAAGGACTGTGAGAAGCGGCGATGAGAGATCGATTTGCTTGTGAGATTCAAGTAGATTGAGATCTCATCGATCTAAAGGAAGATTCGTGAGATTCGAGTTCTTTCGCATATCTAATTCGACTACCTATTCGAAGCGATTGGGCACCCTTAGGCGTGAGATGCGCATCAATATCCAACTTCCTACCCATCCAATTAGTTCAATTAGCTCTAAAGGTGATACCGGCCACTTGATACGTTTGGGATACCCGATCCTTCGCCTGTGGGCTCAAGATCAAGAACCACGCCGTATATTTGCCCGATCTTACAATGCTCTTTCAATATCTCCTGATTAACAATTGAATTAAACTAATTAATAAACTAAACAAAAGCAACCGTTCTTAACTTAAAGAAATTCTTACAACTAATAGCGATGGAAAGAAATTAACTAGACTTAAACTAAAGAAATAGTGATGGAACTAATTAAAACCACAGTTTTTAACTTAAGGGATTCAATAACTAACAGTGACGGAATAAACTTAATTAAATCTAACCTAAACAAAAAACGACAGTTTCTAATTTTAAGAACTTCAAATAACTAATGGCGATAGCAAATAGAATAGCGATCGAGGGAGAGAGAGAGCGCGAGCGCAAGTAAGGGTGTTCGAGGATTGGGCACACGTGCTGGAGGCAGGGCCGAGCACACAAGAGCGGGGCTCCTCAAGGTGTGCGGGAGCGAGGCTTCGGCAACGATCGCTAGTGGCGATGGCGGACGCGAACGAGAGCGAGAGCGCGACGCCGTTGAACGAAGTGCTGGGATGCGGGAGCGGCGACTATTGAGCGAGAGCCTAGGACCTGAGAGCGATGCTGCGGGAGCAAAGAGGAAGCGAGAGCGAGAGCCAAGGGGCTCCTGGCGCCAAGCGCCGAAGCCGATACGCTTGTGTCCAAGGACCAAGCGCCGGGTTCCTCTTCCTGGCTGCGTCGAAGCTGTGCTGGGTTGCCGATTGCAAAAGGTTGAAGATGATGATGATTGCGGTAGCGCCGAAGGTATTAGAACACAAGAACGTAGAAAGCGTTTGGGATTGAAATCGAAGAACCCTTTAATTCATTAAGGGTTCCTCAATTCTATTCAATCTGATCTATATCTATCTATCTATATCTATATCTATATCTGTACAAACCTAAAAGCAGAAGCATCTCATTCCTAGGTGGCTTCACGAAATGTCTCAGATCCAGATGTCATCAAGGGAGAATGTCCACCTCAATTACCCCTCCAATTCCTTGCCATATAATACCTACATGGTACCAATGTGGCATCTACGTGGTAGTTTCAGTTTCTCCATCCTTCCCCACCCTCTTCACCCACTCTGTTAACCCACGTTCCCACGTTCATACGGTTCCCACCAACACAATACCCTCCACAACACAGTTAGCCCAAATCTGAACAACCTCTGCTAAGCGGCGATCTTGAATCTACCTTCCACGAGTGGTCGGCGGTGGTAATTCTTGCCGTTGTAGTTCTCGAAACCCTAGGTGCTGCAAAGGAATGAGCGACGAATTGCTTCTTCGTCAATTGGTGATACATGGGTGACAAGAGCGCTCCCCGGCATCAGCTTTGTCTTCCTCGTCAAGTGGAACGTCGGTTGGATCACCGGATTTGGATCCCCATGAAAAGGATGGGGGTGGCGCTGGTGGCGATTTCACCGGATTTGGGAGCCCATTACGAGGATGGGGTGGCACTGGTGTCGATTTCTGGCCGACCAATCCGATATCTGGTTCGTCTCTCTCTCCCTCAAGCCGATAACGATTTACATCCTCCGAATCCAATCATCCACTGCGTTGTCGAACTATCAAGTTCTTCCATTTTTCCTCCACATTTGTTTGCATTTCTCTTGTACAATTTATTCGATCCGAACTCCCATTACCCGCTCTTCAATTCCCCCTTTCTCTTAATTTAGGGCTTCATATCCCTCCCTCGGAACGGCAATGCGCATACGGCGGTGACAGCTATGGATACTCCGGCAACCGTTGGCACTCTGGTATTTCTCTTTTCCTTGTGCTTATTCCGTTCTGCCTGTATAGTTTGCGATTTCTAATTTTTGCTGTCTTGGTGGCGGATGAATTGCTCATAATTTTTCCCTTTACATTGATACCTGGAGGCTGGAATTTGCGATTGCCTGTTTAATTTGAAGAATTTACTTTAATACAGGGAGGTTGGAAGGTGGACGAAGGAAGGTGGGTCTGTAAAATTATATATCCCTAACCTAACAAAGACCTGTATTTACAAGTAACAAAACCCGATATATAGTAGCTTTTGTCCGTTTGGATGGGTTGTCATTGTAATTAGATAAAGATCACTGTTATTTCACTTTCTTATGTTCAAAATGGTTATATGATCTGGAACCGACAGAGGGAGAAGATTCAATTGCTTTGGTTCTTTTCTTCCCCTAAATTTCTTTACTTTTGTTGATTCAGAGTGAGTTTATTACTTGCCTCAATTCTATATAGAAAGCAGATGTATTAGTCCTAGGGTAAAGGTCAATAGTAGGCCACAACAACTAAAGTTTAAGTTACTCTTTGCCTGTGGTGATGTTTGTATAGTGCATAAGGTTATTATTAGTGGGGAAATAGAAGTGATGGATTGCCTGTCGTGATGTTTTTATAGTGATGTCGTACCTCTGCAGGCCAAGGCAGCGAGCCGTTAGGGTTTCGATGAATGCTCCGATAGTTTTGTACCTCCAACCATTAATTCAAGAAGACATTGAAGACGAAGAAGGTATTGATGTCATTAGATTAATGTCATCTTCAATTTTGCTAATGTACAGTTATGAATTTGTGGGCGTACTTCTGAAATTCTCCCTTTCCTTAGGTTAATTTCATCGTCAAATTTGCTAATTTATGCCTTTTTTTTAAACCAGTTACATGGAGTAAAGGGAAAAAGGAGTGTGCTTTGAGATGCTTTTCGCCATGAAGGCAGGGAAGATGCAGCTACCAAGGATATGAAAGTCACGGTTGACAATCAAACGGTGTGCAAAAGAATGGTCATTTACAATCTAATAGGAGTTTGCTTTGGAAATTCTCCCTTAAAAGGAGTGTGCTTTGGAAATGAATCACTAGCCATCAAACAATTTGTGCAAAAGAATGGTCATTTCATCGACATGAAAATTTGTTTGGTGTAATTATGCCTACTTCAGTTCAGTTTTCTAGGAATTAATTCAAAGCATGAAAGCTTAGAGCTTTCTTAACACGGACTAATATATTCCATCTTTAAATTTCAGGTACATGACAAACCTTGTAGTCGTGTCGGTGAACTCGGCTTTCCTGGTAGCTGCACTAGGTGAAATGGCTTGCTAATATTCCCTGTAAGTAGAAATAGTGTTAGTATGTGCGATAAGACTACTGCACTTTCTGCTCATGAATTGTCTCTGATATTGGATTTGGTTTAAAGTTATAAGATTATCCTTTATTTGTAACAGTTCTAATCTTCGTGCATTGGAATCTCGGATTTGTAGTTTAAGCTTATATCAACTCTATTCTATGAGATCAATGAATCTTTCACGGCGGATCATCTTCTGATGTTCTAAAACTATTTTGATTTGATTGTGCAGTGCTCTCTTTTTCTGTTGGATCTTAAACACACTTGTTGGGTTCTTACTGGCGTCGATTTCTTCCTTCAGAAGTGAATAACTAAATCATTGGACTTCTATAATTGATGAGTCTGGGCATATTTGATGCTTCCTTTTTTTAGATTTAACTTGGTTTCCTATATTCCTACAAGTAGAATCAACTTGAAATTTCTCTTATTATTTTGTTTCCAATCCTGGCTTTGATTTCTCTTTTCTTTTGCAATTTCATCGAATTAAACTTGGTTGCTTATAGAAGCTTATCTTCAAAGGAGGTGGATATAGAGATTTTTTTAACTTGCAATGTTTCTTAGTTTCTTGAAGTTATTATTCATCTAAACCCTTTCACTCTTTAGTTTGCTGACTAAAAGAATGTGTTTCCCCTGCAGATTCTGCATGGGAGCGCGCCAGACAATAAAATTGCTGATAGAAAAAGGACCTTATCAGTTCATCCATTGTAGAATGCACAACTGGATTCGAGAAAACAAGTTCTTTTTGTAGCCGGTGGGACTGACCAATTTGTAGGCCAGGTTTTCTGCCTCTTTCTTAATAGAATCAATGCGTTAGCTTAACAATAGCTCAATGACTTCAAAACTGCCACTATTTCCCATAACACCACCCGAATGAGAATATCATTTTGAAAAATAGAATCATCCCTTTCTGTATATTATTAGTAGCTCTAGATTAAGAGAAATTTTATCATAACACTTTCATTAGTTGGTAACCGAAACTAATGGAACTTTCAGCTCTCCATTAGTTGTTGCTGCTATAGTGTAGTCAATTTATGCAGGGCATTTACCCAGTAACTCTTTATTTTTATAATATTATTTTATTAATAATTCTTCACTATTAAAGAGTCAATTTATGAATGGCTTTTAAAGAGTTTTGTTGCCAGCCTCTGTAAAAGCATCTTGCATCGGGCCAGATCTGTTTTATAAATTTCTGAAATCTATGACTATAGCAGATTAAAAATTAACCAAATGTGAAATCTGAAATCTGGAAGTTGTTTTCTAAATTTCTTAATTTTTAATGTGTTATAAAGCATTTGGTTGCCATTCTTCATTATGTTGTTGTGGAATACGGATTACTCTTCTTTTTACACTTGAATATTCTATATCAATTGCTAGGATGAGTCCTCCTGAGCTATGATTTGGCTGCTTATTATGAAACCCCAGATACTTGTCATGTTCATATCTTGTAAATTTTTTAGGAGTTGGAGCTCAAAAAGAAAGTTGAAGAGGAAGTGAAGGAGAAAGAAATAGCTCCTGCTAGGGAGAAAGCCGAATTCGTTGAATCTGACAATAATGCATATAACAGTCCTACTGAAGGACAATCCGAAAATGAAATGGATGCGCTGGTTCTGTTGGTGTGATAGGTATGAAATTTCCATTATCTGTCAATTCTCTTGATCCATTTTGCAATATATAGTCTTTCCTCACTCTTGAATTCCTTTGATGCTCAGGCAAAATGTCTAGGACGCTGAGTTGGTGGTGTTTCAATCCAGGAATAGCCATGGAGGACTTTTCCAGAAAGGGTGCTGGTTCTATAATTTTGACATCCGGGACTTTGTCTCCCATGGACTCATTTGCTCAGGAACTGAAGCTGTAATTATCTGTACTCTGCAGCATCATTGTGTTATATTCTATCAACATTTTCTGCCTTACTGAAAACTGCTAACTTTGACCATTGTAGGGATTTTCCAATTCGAATTGAGAATCCTCATGTTGTCTCCTCATATCAGATCTGGGTTGGTGTTATACCAGCTGGACCATCTGGCTACTCTCTGAAGTCATCTTTCAGGACTCGTGATTCTCCAGAATACAAGCAAGACCTAGGCAATGCTATTGGTAAGTATTATTTGGTCAGAAGTGATTGCAATCTTTCTAAGTCTAACTTTTATGGTAGAAGTTCTACCTAATTAGGGTGATTTGTGCTAGACCGAAACCTGTTTTTTGTCAAATACAATGAGGTCTGTGTGTGTACGTCTCTTTGTTGCTGCACCCATCTATAATCAGCAAAATTGAATCAAAATTTTTTTATGCACTTAAATATCCAACACTATGTCTTATTCTTAGTTGAAATTACTCTCTATATTGAGCCTGTTCCATGTACCCCATCAAGCTCCTTTTCAACCCATACTTTATATTTTGAAGCCTCTACCCTGCTTCCCTTCATTTAATGAAAAAGGCGTTCATGGTTACTTTCGTCAATCCTTGGTTACTCTGACATGGAATTCTCTTCATATTCTGTAACTCAAATAATTTTATGAGCGTGCTCTCTGAGCAAGATTTAACAACTAAATATGAATATTAAATGGAACTTCAGGACTTATGAAATGAATCCAGCAACGAACCTAGAGCTAAAGGTAATAATCCTTTACTCCTGAAACCAGTTGGGAAAAAAACCCTAACCACTCTAAAGGCTTAAAGCTAAATGCAAGATAGATCATAGATGATTCGAATGTAGGGCTATTTCCCTCTATTTATTCAGTCTCCTACTCAAACTAAGTTTCCGTGACATAATAAAGCTGACAATCACTCTTAACAACCCACCTCACAGCCATGTAACCCCCCCAAACATAACATATTTTGATCCTTTTGGTCTTACAATGCTGTTTTGTTTCTTTAGTCTTATTTGTATATATCACTTGCAGTCAACTTTTCCAGAATTGTACCTGATGGGCTGCTTGTGTTCTTTGCATCATATTACCTCATGGAAAATTCTATTAATTATTGGAAGGACAATGTAAGCATCTAAGCCTAGTTTTCCGTTATTTTTGGGATAGGATCTGTATGCAATTCATATGGAAATTTTTGTGTGCAGGTTCATATCAATTCAGCCACTTCAAGCACAATTTGGGAAAGAATGTGCAAACATAAGCTGCCTGTTGTTGAACCTTGGCAGTCTTCACTTTTCCCTGCATCCATTGAAGTAGGCAGTTTTTTTTACTTTGCAATTTATTGTTTCCATTTCAGATGTTAATGCATTACCAATTGATAGTCTGACTGCTAAAGATCAATTTCAGGACTATATGTCAAAGCTGAATGATAGATCTACTTCTGGACCTATCTTTTTTGCCGTATGTCGTGGAAAGGTAAAATTGTACTTTGGCATAAAATTCAGATTGATTGAAAGGATTGTGAGTGATTTTTTTAATACAAAACATCAAAATTGGTGGTTTTGTAAATTAATAATTTATGAGTATTTTTATTCAATTTGCCCATAACTTCTAACATCGATTTGACAAGTTTGGTTACACAAATGTATGTCAAAAACCTTGAGGTTAAAATGTGAGTTTTCTCTAATTTTTTTTGGACAATGCTTGATCAATAAACTGTGTCTATACTGCTCTTGCTATTGTTTGTTAGGTTAGTGAAGGATTAGATTTTAGTGACCATGCTGGAAGAGCCTGAGGCTTGAATATTCGAAGATAAATTTTATGTTTTTTTAAAACATGATTTTTGCCAGTCTTCATTAATTATGTTGTTGTGGAATACGGATTATTCTTCTTTTTACACTTGAATATTCTATATCAATTGCTAGGATGAGTCCTCCTGAGCTATGATCTGGCTGCTTATTATGAAACCCCAGATACTTGTCATGTGCTTATCTTGGAAATTTTTTAGGAGTTGGAGCTCAAAAAGAAAGTTGAAGAGGAAGTGAAGGAGAAGGAAATAGTTGCTGCTAGGGAGAAAGCCGAATTCGTTGAATCTGACAAGAATGCATCTAACCGTCCCACTGAAGGACAATCCAAGAATGAAATGGATGCGCTTGTGAATCTGAGATGGGCTTTGAATTAAATCTGAAGGGGTTGCTTTGAGGTAAGTCTGATGCATTTAACTTCGAGAGAAGTATAATGCATTACTTGTCTGCAACTTAGCTGCTATGATAACTCTTTCAGTGGGTTTATATGAGTTTACTGGTTCTGCAAGATCACATTCAGCGCATTGCAAAATGCACCAGTGAGCTCAAAATAAGATCACATTGATCAATTCAAGTTATTGATCCTTAAAGGGTAAAGCTTCGTTTGTGAAACTCTCTTACCGTCTCAAAGATGACAGTGAGGTTATTTGAAGCACCAGGAAAAGGTTCTTTAGCAGCCAAGCTTTTGAGACAAGGATATAAAGCAAGGAACTCATCACCAATATATGTTGCTAGCCATGCCAACTGATCCAGACCTAAAAGGAAGAAAAAGTTCATCTGAAATAGCCCTCAACATCACACTGTAAGGTCATTTTGAGGACCTCATATCAATGTTGACAGTTATGATGGTTGAGATTTTAAAATACAATTTCAGTTTTTGACAAATGATTTTTAAAACAATTAGACTTAAAAACAGCTCCACCAACTGGTTTCTTATTTTGGTCGATAATTTCTACTGATTTTTTTTCCAGTTCGGATCTTCATTGATTTTTGCCTTAGAAGGTGTTTGCTGAAATTCCCCAAAGAGTCACTTTCTTTGTAAGTTGCATCTCTGGTTTGGACCTCACTTATAATTACTTTTTTGTTTGTGCTGTCAACACTGTTAGGTGTAATAATTCTGTGTTTATTCTTTCTTAAAGCCTTGAATTGTATAAACACTCGGAGGATTTCACTGTTAGGTGTTATTCTGTTTTTTTTTTTTGTCAAATTGCCTATCTTGAATTGTATAAACACTCAAGAGGATTTCACTGTTAGGTGTATATACTTGAACCGTTTCAAATGCTGCTTGGGTAATATGTTGGTAATCATTGAATGGATACTTATAAATTTCTGATGTTATGGTCTAGCTTGCATGTTAAAAGCTTTAAAGGATTTGCTTTGTGCTATTAATAGCTAATTGTTATTTGCTTTTTTCTACACCATGATTCTTGAGTTAAATTTTAATTTATTTTAAGTGGTATGTGGGTTTGTAGGAGACAATTGAAGTTCTTTAATTATGGATTCTTCAAACGAATTTCCGCCACCGATGTCTGAGCAAACCTATCATCCAACATATGATACAATATTTCTTAGGGTTTCCGGATCGTTTACTCATGGGCTAGGTCGGCAGGTTATAGGACAAGGGGTATTCGGATTTCCATCCATGATATGATTGGTCCAATGTTGTTTCAACGCTCAACATCGTTCAATTGGAATGGGCATATCCTTACGTTGCAACGGTATAGACATGTACACTGAAGCTCATGTTCCTCATGTTGTTCAATTTACAACGGTAAGATTGCTACTTAATTATACAGATCGCTTTAATATTCAACCTTTGATAAATTAGATTTCCTTTCATTTCAAATGGTCCAAGAAAAGAGGAATAGAGATCGGATAGAAATTGTTTTATATATTTTATAATATTACATTGTAATATATAATCAAAATATTCCGTACCCGTGCCTTAGACACGGGCCTTACACTAGTTTAATTCAAAGGAACTACATGGTTTAAACAGAAAACTAACAACCAATGCTAATGGTGCAAGATAGAATTTAGGTTGATAAAGATAGATTAAAATAACCTATTGATAAAAGTAAACCTAATTTTAAAACTTGGTGGACAAGACTTATCTAGAAGAAATATAATCTTCCACATTATTTCTACATTCAATAAATTAAATATATCTAAATAACATAGGGGAAATCAGCCAACACATCCAAGCTACTCGACATGGGCCTCAAGAGCACTCGGCATGGGCCAAGGTCCACTCGACATGCATCTGGAATCTTCTTCCATGGTGGCGCCTTCTTCTTCCTCTTGAGGACAAGACTCTTTGCCATCTATGACCCTCGAATCGGTCTTGAGAGCTCGCTTGGATCAAGATCAATGTTGGACCCACAGAAGGTCATCTTGATCCGCATCAAAAGGGATACGTTTGCCACTTGGGTTAAGGTTCACAATCAGGAATCTACAAAACCCTAGCAATTGAATTGATCTAACAAGTTGGCCAGACAAGATAGAACAAAACAATCAATCATTAAGCGCAAAGAAGTTGAAACATTCAATATAGGAATTAAAGATTTAGAAACTCACAATCAATCCAAATAAAGTTTTAAATTGTATATAGAACAAAGGAGTTTATTTCCTCATTGAAAACATTGCTCAATCTCTCTAATTGTTTGATGGACGTGGATGGAATAGTAGATGATAGTCTAGGGTAAAAACCGTACTTAAAAACTAAAGTCGGCCAAAGCCTCCTCGAAACTAGGTTAAAAACTTAATTAAACGACGTGTCTCCGTGCTGACGAATGATACGGCGGTCGTGGCACAGATGACCCGGCCGCTGCCTCAGCCTGTGTGATTTCTCCATCTGGTGGCTGAGAGCATGCAGCGGCCGCTGCCTGGGTATGTCGCGGCCTCCTAGTGCCCGCTGCATCATGTTCAACACTTCATCACTTCTTGTCTTTCTTCACTCCTAGCTTGCTCCTTGTATTCCAATCCAACATCCTTGCATCCTTTTGTGACGTTCGAATCCAACTCTGCAAAATAAACACAAATTCGCGCAGAATCCAAACTCTTCCTATATAATCATAGAATGCAATTTAACTTCAAATCATGCACCAAATGCGACATAAGTAACCTAAAATGTCTATAATGCCTATCTAAGATATGCATTATCACTATTGCATTAAGGGTTTTGTTTTTTGAAATTGATTTTTTTTTTAATTTAATGAGAGACAAGGCCCATCCCCATCCCGTCCCGAACTCGTCCCGTTCCGTAAGGGATAAGGCCCGGTGGGATTTAAAAAAAAAATTGTAATCCCGTCCCGATCTCGTCCCACTAAAAATACGCGGGATGGGACGCGGGATGACCCCAATCCCGTCCAGTCCCGTCCCATGCCCACCCCTAGACTTAAGCAGGACGGTTGGATTCAACCCTCGTCCCACCTTTATTTGTCCTTCAATTTCAAGTTGTATCATCATTGAATCGTGAGATTTTTACACACAATAAACATTTCGCTAGTATGAAAAGCCAATATCAACCTACTTTTTTTAGGCAAAAATGTTTACAAAATTTCAAAACTCAATATCATGGTTATATATACCTACGATATTATTACTGTGCGTATATTTTCGTTCCTTGAATTGATAAATAAAGAGCGATCATTCAGGATTCGAATCGGATACCTTTGGTACTACCCGCAACAATGAATAAACGGGCGAATTGGGCGAGCGGTCAACGGAAGGATTCGAATCGGATACCTTTGGTACTACCCGCAACAACGAATAAACGGGTGAATTGGGCGAGTAGTTAACCTTTTCGGAATGGCTCACCGGAAAGAACTTGTGGGTAGTATCCATAGGTCTCGGGTTCGAACTCCGAAATGAACGCTCTTTATCTACGTATTCAAGGTCAACGGAAAGGCTCCTTTTAGACTCTTCCCACTGGTCGCTTGACCCCTTGATTGTCCCAACTACGAACCACTTTGATTTCTTCAATATACCAACTCAACGCTGTTCCTCTCTCCCACATACCATTTCTCGTTTCCCCCAATTTCTATCCCCTCTCTCCCTCTCCCTTCCCGCGCTCGATTCCTTCCTTCGCCGTCCACCGGAGTTCCCCCACACGCGCCTCCGACCTCCGCCGCATGGAACCGAGCAAACCGGACTTGGAGGCTCCGCCTCAGGCAGCCGCTCCTCCTCCGCCACTCACCGTGACTCCCGACAAGGTAGCTGCCGACGGATCCGCCACCGTCAATCCAGATCCAAGCCCTCCCAATGGATCGGAGGCCAAGACTTCGTCCGGTATCAAGTCTCCAAAGTCTGTGCGGTGGAGCGAACAATTAGTCTCCGAATCCACCTTCACGGCCGACGTCGATCCCGACGAGCCTCCGTCTAATCCCGCCAGATCTGATCCTTATTTTTCTCGTTCGCTCTCCACGTCTTCCGTATCCTTGAAAGGTCAGTTGATCTCGTCCCTTTTCTTGCGTCTTCCAACAATGGTCCAGTTTGATCGAGATGATTGCCCATTCCGGTGACTTGATCTAAAATTTTATTGTGTTTGTCCATCAGAGAAGATGGACGGCGTTCGGAATGTGCTCGGGAGATGGGGAAGCAATGTGAAAGTTGCCGCTAAAAAGGCTGAGACTCTCGCTGGAAACACTTGGCAACACTGTAATTTTCCTATTCCTAATTGGTTGAATTCCATCTCCATGCCGGTTTCTCGAATTTCACATTTTCATAGTAAATTCAGTTCGCATTTTTTCAATTGATTGGGATCTTTACTTCAACATCTCCATTCTTCTTTAGTTCATTGGATGAGATGATGATTGCCTACATACAGGTGATTCAGTCTCTCTTAAAGCCCCAAATTGTGGCGCATGAGGGGTATTTTGACTTCTAAAAACTAATCTTATGTGTTCTTGTTGCGATTGTTTAAGCATGAGAATTCCAGCTGAGACACGTATAATAAGAAATGTTTTGGATAGAAATCTAGTTATCATGACAAGTAGAATTATTTTAGTTCTCATAATTCATTGGCAGAAGCCAGCAGCGGTGTAAAGTATTGCTTTGTGAAGCAATCATATATGGTGTTATACCGTATTTTGACAATGATTTGTTAGGTTGGTTGGACTCCTTCGTTACCAATAAAATTACTTGTAGGATAGTTGCACTCTTTGTCACTTTTTAAGAGACATGTATATGATAGTTCTTCTTATGAATATGCACTCACAATTTGATTCAGTTCTCAAGTGAGTTGAATCTGCCCATGCTCTCTTGGGAACTTTCACAAGTAGAATAACCTGAGCCTCTCTTTCTTTCTTTTAAAAAAAAAAAAATTAAAACAGTGAAAACAAGCCCAAGCTTCACTGATGCTGCTATGGGAAGAATTGCACACAGCACAAAGGTCATTGCCGAAGGTGGTTATGAAAAGATTTTCCGGCAAACTTTTGAGACCGCCCCAGATGAGCTACTCAAAAATTCATTTGCATGTTATCTATCTACGTCAGCGGGTCCTGTGATG
The DNA here is from genome assembly GCA_963922045.1 of Persicaria maculosa. Taxonomy (NCBI): domain Eukaryota; kingdom Viridiplantae; phylum Streptophyta; class Magnoliopsida; order Caryophyllales; family Polygonaceae; genus Persicaria; species Persicaria maculosa. The sequence continues at coordinate 21,172,532 of OY998255.1, read as the reverse complement.
GGAGCCATGTATTTATCCACTGCAAAGCTTGCATTCTGCAGTGACAATCCTCTTCCTTACAAAAATGGTGAGGAGACTGAATGGAGTTACTATAAGGTAATCTAATGAACTCTCTAAACTTGCTATAGACAAGGATGAACTTAATATGGATCTTATATTGGTTGACCCTATGGTTGGGATTGGGAATGATTTTTTTTTATACTCCTCATGGTACATTATAGCATACCCCCTCTATCGTAGATCGGATCCCACTAATTTAGTCATAACTTTCTCAATTATTGTAGAAATTAACAAGACAATATAAAGGAAGTCATTTAGTCCTTTCCCTGCAAGTAAAATTATGGTTTTCATGCTACCACGGTGCTGTGTTTAGCAGCTCTTTTACCTGTATTTGCATTTGCATGATTGCATCTAGGTATCCTCACCAATGTCATTGTGCCTGGTTATCCTTTTATCTGAGTGTTTCAACATTTGAATTATTGTATTTGGTTTTATTGAAAAGGAACATTGGTCAATTGCAAGTAGCGAGTGTTATGAACCTCTTTTTATTCTTTTTCTTTTTTTTAATGGGGGGTGGGGGGCACCTTTGGCTTTGTCTATGCTATTAGTTTTGGTGTATTATTTTTAGGTTACCATGTAGTTTTAAAAGTTCATATGAAGTTTGATAGCTATTTCTCTTGGATGGCATTTTTTTTACATAAATAAAGATCAAACTTATGTCTTCTGATTGAAATTACTTGATTGGATGGTATCCGAAAGATAGTGTGGCAAACCTCTTAGCACCTTAACGAGTTTTTTTTGGGCTATGTTATTATTTTTTGGTTTGTAATGTATTGACCTTGTGCCTTTAAATCACTATATTAGTTTTTAATAGTTTTGAGTCTTGTTGGCAGGAAAATAAGAAGATAAAAAAAATGATGATAGTCCAAGCATGATTTGATTCAGTTTCATATATCTTGGCAGTGATTACTTGTTCATGACCGCCTTTAGCTTTTCACAGTTTATAACTACAATATTCGTAATCATTTTCGTCGTGGGACACATAATAATAGTTTTTTCTCTCATATGTACACAGGTGGTCATTCCACTGCATCAGCTTAAAGCAGTTAATCCTTCTTCAAGCAGGATGAATTCATCTGAAAAATATATTCAGATCATATCTGTTGACAACCATGAATTTTGGTATATGGGGTTCTTAAACTATGAAGGTGCCGTGGAAAGCCTACAGGAAGCTCTGCAAGCAAGCAGTTCACAGTCCATATGATGGGGTCTGTTATAAGATGTTTTTCGAATGGTGATACTCTTGTTTCATACTTGAACCTTGGGGAAAATACACGTACATTCTTAGTAAAGAGAATTCAGATACGCATCGTGGTAATGTTTTGCTGCTACTTTCTTTTCAAGATGGTTGAGTATCTGGGGGATTAGATGATTTTTAGACTGTAATGAAGTGATCTGGAGATGATACTTGGAAGGAATGGATGGGCGAAACTCAGATTTCGATTTGGTGTTCTTGATATACTCCGAAAGTCCAATGTGATTGTGGCATAATCAGGATTTTTTTTTTTGTCGAAATATTCAGTCAAGAATCATTATTTACTACTGTATAATATTCACATATTCAAAATGTATGATTTATCACGCTAACATCCCAACCTCCCCGCCCCCCAGCCCCCCAACCCCCCAAAAAAGGATACATCATTCGGGATGACCATGTTGCTGTTATTGCTTGCGGTGGGTCCAACTGGCCACTGCGGATTCACATCAACGTTTAAAGTTGAGATCCTTGAGTAAAGACAAAAGAGCTTGACTTAACTACCATGGCTATTGAGGATGATAGCATGACCATCATTAACAACATGCAAAGACTATGGAGTTGCCCGTGGGAGATTGAGATTCTGATATCTAACACCTTTGCTATCTATTGAGGGTAGTTCTAAGTCAAAGATGGAGACAAAGTATGGTTAGATCACATTTTCTGTTAGAGATCTTATGGCTTGTATTTGGCCACGTATGCAACAACATTGTCTATAAATACAAAGGGGTTGCAATATACTATGTAATTCAGTCATTCAGTTATAGATAATGAGATTGAGAGATTCCGTTTCTTGCTCCTCATTTCTCTTATAGAACTCACTTTGAGTTCTTCTTCTTCAATTGAACAATCTGATTACACAGATTGTTTCATGGTATCAGAGCTATGGCAGCTCAAATTGCAAACGCAAACTCTGTCACGATTGATCCAATGGATGAACTGTATCTCCACCATTCGGATCATCCGTCGTATGTGCTTTCGACAAATTTACTGAACGAGAGAAATTTTGGCCATTGGAGAAGATCGGTTGAAGTCTCTCTCCTCGCTAAGAACAAGCTTGGATTTATCACTGGTTCGTGCATGAAACCAGATCTGGCGTCACCTATGCATCATCACTGGGAGAGACGCAACACCATGGTCATTTCTTGGCTCCTACATTCGGTTGAGAAGAACATAGCAGAACAGATCTTATATCAAAGATCGGCGAAAGAGATTTGGGATGAGCTGAACATACGATTTGCTCACTCCAATCGCACACACATCTTTCAAGTTCAAAGAGAATTGGCTTCGGTTTTGCAAGGTAACATGTCTGTTTCAATGTTATATGGGAAACTGAGAAAGTTGTGTGACGAGTATACAAATTTGGTTGAACTAGCTTCTTGTAAATATGATCAATCTGTATCGCTTATACATCAATTCATTCAAGTACATCAAGTGATGCAATTCTTGATGGGACTAAATGAATCTTTTAATGTTGTTCGAGCAAATATCTTGATGATGAAGCCTTTTATTGACATAAATCATGTTTATCACATGGTGACTCAAGAGGACGAACAAAGAGAGACAAGGTATTTTGATTCCAAACATACCCCATTTGGTGATAGTGCTGCTTAATTTTGCAGCATGCCAAGGAGGATATGGTAGAGGTAGAGGTGAATTTCAAGGAAGAGGAAGAGATAAGTCAGCAGGAAGAGGAGGTAGTTACAATACCTATGGAAGAGGATCATTTTCTGGAAGAGGTTATTCTGGAAGAGGAAATGGTAGAGGTTCATGAAACACAAGCAGAGGAAGAGGTGGAATGTTATGTGATCATTGTGGCCTTACCAATCATACGATTGATATGTGCTATAAGATTCATGGTTATCCACCTTCCAATGATTCAAGAGGTTAAGCACATAGTGCATCTTCAGATGGTTCAACAGGAACAAACTCGTCTCTTCCACAAAGCCTGACTCCATAACAGTGCCAAGAGATGTTTTCCTTGCTCAGCAAGTACAAGAATGAGGAGAAGGTCGAAGGAAGAGAGGTGTTTGCTAATATTACTTTTGCAAGTAATTGTTATTGTTTTCATTCCTCAAGTCTTAATTCAAATTGGATCTTAGATAATGGAGCCACAGACCACATTACCCCACACTTGACCTTTCTCAGAAATGTTAACCACTTACTGAATCTTGCTTCATAACCATGCCCAAAGGCAATCGTGTCCCAATTACTCACATGGTTCAATCTAGTTATCTCCTAAAATTTACCTACAAAATGTCCTTCATGTTCATCATTTTCAGTTCAATTTTCTTTATGTTAGTAAATTGACAGCCGAGCTTCACACTAATATCCTTTTCACACCAACCCAATTCTTAATCCAGGATCCTTCGATGAAAGATCTCTTGGTTCTTTGTCATGAGGAAAAAGGCTTAAATCTTGTGGACATGGAGCATCAAGCTATACCTCCTTCTTTTATGAATGTTGATGATGTCAATTCCAGCTGTAATAAAAATAGTTTTTCCAATAATGTTTTGTTGCATTTGAATAGTCCAGAGATGTGGCATTGTAGATTGGGTCATATCCCTTTTGATCAAATGTACCACATTGATGATGTAAAGACTTCTATTGAATCAAAGTCTCATTTACTTTCTCAAATATGTCCTTAAGCTAAACAACACAGAAAATCTTTCTCTCACAACATCACTAAAACCTCTTCTCCTTTTGAGCTCATACACATTGATACATGGGGGCCATTTAAACATCATACTCGTGATGCTCACATGTATTTTCACACAATAGTGGATGACTTCAGTAGGTGTACCTGGACGCACCTCATGGCTACTAAATCCGGTGCATTACCCATATTACAGTCCTTTGTTATTCATGTCTAAACACATTTTTATACATCTGTTCAAACAATACGATCAGACAATGCCCAAGAGTTTTGTGATAATGCTGCAACCGAATTCTTTCTTGGCAAAGGGATTACCCACCAAACCACTTGTGCCAAAATGGCATAGCAGAAAGAAAGCATAAGCATTTATTTGAGGTGGCTAGATCATTGCTTTTTCAATCCAAATTACCCGTTAAGTTTTGGGGAGACTTCCTTTTAACGACTACCTACCTCATCAACCAAACATCTTTGCACTCTCTTCATCATGCCTCTTCTTATGAAATACTGTTCAAAACCAAACCTACTTATTCTCTCCTAAAAGCTTTTGGATGCATATGCTTTGTCAATACATCACTCAGAAATAGACACATTTTTTACCCAAGAGCCTCCCCATGTGTTTTTATAGGTTATCCCTGTGGCAAGAAAGGCTATTTGGTCTTTGATCTCAAAACAAAAGTTGTTTTTGTCTCCAGAGATGTCGGTTTTCATGAAACACATTTTCCTTTTCAGTTCATTAATGGGGATTCTCCCACATTACATGTCATACACACAGATACTTACATCTCCTCCAATTTCTTACCTTCTGGCAATTTCTTTCTTGTCATTTTCAATGATCAAGATACTCCTCAGACCAGTACTTCTTCAAGTCCACAAGATCATCAGTAACATGAGCCTGAACCTGAACATGATCAAGTCCGCAGATCCTCAAGAACCCATACCAGTCCAACATATTTGAATGACTATGTTTGTGCTTTTTCCACCACTTCCTCCATCTCATCTTCAATTGTTGAACCTCACCTTTTACCTTCTTCTCATTTCACACTTTTGTCCCAAATTTCAACCTTTTATGAACCCCAAAATTGGCTTGTAGCTTCTAAAGATCCAAATTGGGTTAAGGCTATGGATAATGAAATCAGTGCATTGCAGGCAAATGGTACTCGATCGACAAGTTGTGTCTCTTCCTCCAGGCCAAAGAGCAATTGGGTGTAAATGGGTATTCAAAGTTAAGCTCAAAGCTGATGGGTCTCTTGAGAGGTACAAAGCCAGACTTGTGGCTAAAGGGTACACACAAAAGGAAGGCATTGATTTCCATGAAACTTTCTCTCATGTTATCAAGATGGCCACAATCCGAGCTGTGATCTCAGTTGTTGCTTCTAAAGGTTGGCCTCTGTTTCAGCTCGACGTAAATAATGTGTTTTTACATGGTAATCTTCATGAGAATGTATACATGAAGATGCCTCCTGGCAGAAAATAAGGTTTGCAAGTTGCAAAAGTCCTTATATGGACTTCAACATGCATCTAGGCAGTGGTTTCACAAGCTAACTGAGTCTCTAGTAGTGAATGGTGTTGTACAATCAAAGAATGATTATTCGTTGTTCACTAAGGCCAAAAATCATCATCTCACCATCATGCTGTTTATGTGGATGATTTGCTGATCACTGGATCAGACCTTGCAGAGATTTCTCATATAAATGCCTACCTAGATCACGTTTTCAGTATTAAAGACTTGGGTGTTCTTAGCTATTTTATGGGTTTTGAAATTTCTTATCTCCCATCTGGTGTGGCCATGACTCAAGCTAAGTTCACTCGGGATCTTCTTCATGATCTTCCCTCCTCCGCTCAGGATCTCCTCGACAATCCTACTTTGTGTGTACTCATCCAAAAAGGATGTCTTTAGATGGTGGTTTAGCAGAGTCTGACCCCATCTTAACCTTTACCTTATCTAAAAAGAGAAAAAAAAATCAATTACACATAGTTTTTTATAATAGAAATTCAAAAATGAAGTTAAAGATGTACCTATTAATCTTCGTCGCTCACTTTTTGATATTTATATTTTCATATAAGTTAAGAAAAGTTCATAAATATCCGATCTCTCCCTCATATTAGAATAACTAATCCAAGCATAATCAAACAAAGGGCTAAAAAAATCTAATCTGATGATCTTGTCGCTTGTTATTTGTTCGCTTCTCTTCACCGCCACCAACCTTTGAATTTGACACTTGTTCCTCGTCAAATCAAAGTTGTTGGCTTTGCCGCTTCTTTTCACTAATTGTTTGTCGCAAATCCACTATTCTCACTACCAGCTTCCAACCCAAAACCAATTTTCCTCACCTCTTCTTCTCTATACCATCTACACTTTGTACCCTTATATCTCACTTTTCACCTTGATTGGAATGGAATCCAAACCCACATAGTAGACACCAAGGGGTATATTAGTTTTGCAAAAAAAAAAATGAGAATTTTGATGAGATGCCCATTTAGGATATGTAATTAGGTACATGCCTATTTTTTTTAATCAAATAAGTAAATGTCCACAATATTTTCTAAATCCCTAAATTACTCCTATTCTAATTTGATTCCTTTATTCTCCCTTCTCGATACCCCTGTGTCATGGCCTACCCATGCGGCCAAATCAGCACACGATCAAAATGAATTTTTGAATCATATCGAATATTTCAAGCAACAATCGAGCAAGGAATTCGATGAATTCAATCAATTGCATACAACCTAGAGGAGTTGGTCAATGATCGAAAGAGCTTTGGACTCGAAGTAGTTTATCTAGTGTTCAAGGCCGACCTTCTTGATAATTAGGAGCCCGATCTCATATGTTTCTCTCATCAGATCGACGAAGATAATTTGCGTGTGGTCAATTGATCAGAAAATCAAGTAAGTGAGTTTCAATTAGAATTGAATTTTGAATCGAAAACCTTAGGTCGATGAAATTGATTAGATGTAGTTGAGAATTCAAAACCTTTTCCATCATTAGGGAGAGTGAGAGCTATGAGGAGGAGAGAGTAGTCAGTACCCCGACTTCGATTGTCATCTTGGCATTGATAATCTTTAGAAGCATCGCAATCAACTGGTCGACATCTAATTGTCACTAACAATATAATGATCACTAAAAAAAATCAATAATCACAAGAAAAGCTATCACCAACTGTTACAAAAAAAATCATTTGTCATCAAAAAATTGTAATCGATAATTGTCACCAGGAAAAAAATGACACCGAAAAAACTGTCACCAAAAAGAAATCAACCATGATAGTGTTTGGTTATTGATGACAAACTGTGAAAATGCTTCTACTTGATATTGTTCTAGTATATTTTGATGAAAATCTTCTAAAATATGCATATTTGATACTCCATACTATTCTCATATATTGTGACAATTCTTTGTTGAGATTCTTTACATATAAATTTTGATCACATCCGAATTTGTGACAGTATGAAATTTTAGTGACAGGTCATTGAAGCCCCCTCATTTTTGTTTTTTACATAACAATATGTGATTATTTTTTTGTTTTTTAGATTGGAGACAATTGATCAACCATGTTTATGGCAACATTAATTAATTCATAGTTGTCTAGTTCTAGTGTGTTATATATAATGTTGGGTGACATTGTTATTTATGTCTTTTTTCAGCTAATAATTCCCAAGTGGTTATTCATGGTCATCTCTTTATCTCAACTCTAATATTTTATCCCTCCTCATCAACGTTTTAATGGTTGCGAAAATGTGTATTCAATGCAACAACTTATAAGTCTCATTAAAATAAAATAAAAAAAGTCATCACCCACACTCCTTGTGATTGTTTTTGGAGGTTGGGATATTGTGGTGACATTTTTTTTATCAAACTAGTATCATGGGGACATTAAACTATACGGTACATTAAATTTTCGCATGCTTAGCTTTAGTCCCTCTAAGGTCTATGCTCCCTTAGTGTAAAGACCGGAAAATTTTATAATATTAAAATTATTTAAATAGTGGTTTATAATCATTTTGACTTTTAAGATTCGGAAGGTTTGAAAATTTTCCGTCCTCGAGCTATCGGATTAATTAAAATCTCTTAAAATGTTCCGACATGATTTTAACGGATTTCTGATGGACTTCAATTTCGCTACCTTGACTTGAAATTTTTTTTAGAATATGAGGGAAATTTTATCGGAATTGAAAATTCAAAACTATATTTGATTTAGTCGGGATTTGTCGAGCGACCAGGTTTCGAGTCTATTCCGTTATTTGAATTCTTTGGGCAGGGGACCATTTCTTAAATTTTAATTACTTATCCTCTTCCTCTTTTCTCTCTCTCTCTCTGTGAACTGCAATTGGGAGTCTGCATAGCTCTTGTCTTCTTCCCCTCTTCTTATCCCCAACAGCTCAGCAACAAGGCAACAACACCCATCACTCCTTACATTTCATTTTCAGAGAAACCCCAAAACCCACACCCCACCCCCCTTTCTCGCACTTCTGTCCCCTGCAGCTGCAACCCACAATCCTCCAGGAACTTCCAACAACACCAACGAGCTACCCTCCTCCCGCTTGGTTCTGTTGAGCGCCCTGCAGTTCTTCCTCCTTCATCCTCTCAGCAGTAGCAGCAGGATTCCGACGATCGAAGCAAATCCCGAGCAACCGAGCGCCGCCAGGAGCGCCGACGCTGGCCACCGGAGCCCCGAACGCAGCCACTCGCCCCCTTGTTCCGATTTGAAGGTCTTTTTGATTTTCATTCGATTTCAATACCAAATCCCTCCGATCGAACTCGTACTCATCTCTCTCGCGCTTCCTAGGCCTCCCAGAGCTCCCTCCATCACCGCCCGAAGCCGAATCAACTCCGACGACCCTTTTTCCGGCGAGAACTCCAAATCTCTGTGAGCCTCGTTTTCTCCCTCTCTCCTTACTGTGTTTGAATCTTCTGGGAGTGTTGTAGTCGGAATGAGTTGTGGATCAGGGTGGGATAGATTTGGGTCGGTAGAGGTGACCGCCGGAGGCCCTGACTCACCTTCTTTTCTCCCGTCCTTCCGTCATATGTGCAGCGGCTCCGTTCTTTTGTTTGAGGGAGACAGGTTCAGTGTTGGGTTGGGTCTCTTCATCCTTTCCTTTTATTTTCTTGGGCTGGGCAATGGGTCGGAAACCGGGTTGGGTCCAGATCCGGTCCCCTTTTCTCCTGGGCGGGTCTCTCTTCTTTTCTCTTGGGCTGGGTCTGGATCCGGGTTTCCTTGTTGGGCCTTTCTAAATTGTTATTTTTGTTTACATTATGTGATATGCTGATTATAGATATATGTAATAAATTTATTTAATTAGCGTTAGTCTATCACCTATATTCTGATTTTTCTTTAGAAGAAATATATTTTCTGGAATTATTAATATACATTTTAAATTGCTTTAAAATAATATAATTGGAATATGTATTTTGTGATGTTTAAATATGTAATTTTAGGAGTTTTAAAATGATTTATTGGCTTGGATTATAATTATGATTGGTGAAGAGGATTTAATTTTGATATTTTAAATTAGCTAAGCATTGTTTGATAAATTATTTAAAAAGAGATTTTAAGTTCGGAAAAATCTTTTAAGGATTTGTTGTTTGGAAACCAAAATGCCGGAATATTTCTATACTTGAATTTTGAGAGATTGGTTTTAAGGTTTAAATGTTAACGTCGGGATTCTTTGGCTTGGTTGATAAATGTTGGTTTTAAGAAGGAAGTTTGAAAGATATTGTTGGTATGATTTTATCAATGGGTTGATTGGAAAAATGATTTTGGTTGATGTTGATTGTATCGGAAAGGTTTTGGAAAACGGTTTTACTATCGGTTGGTTCTGAGTATGATGAGAACTTGGGTTTCACTTGTGTGAATGATGGACCGGTAGCTTATGGAAATGGCTTGATGATAGGTGTGTATTACTTTTGGATCGCTTGGACTTGCACTTGGGCCCTTGCTTGCGTTATTTTGCTGTTCTGCACCTTCAGGTAAGTTCCCTAGGGGGCTTACTCAGGTTGGACATTCATGCCTGTTGTTGCATTTTATGTTAGGTGTTGCATATGCATAAAAGCATGTCATGTAGTATCATGTTTAGGTTGCACTAATTGATTGAGCATCTGTTTACTTTATGCGTTTGAAACAGAACGGCCGTTATTTGTGATAGTCCTAGAGTCTTTGCTAGGGTCATAGGGTAGCCCAGCCTCATCGGGTACCCTGAGTCAATCGAGTCATGAACTTCCTTATATTATGATATGCCTGCGGGCTTTATTGTGGAGCGGGTTAGGCATGCGTGCCGCCCTATTATGAATGAATGCATTCACGAGCTGGCCAGTCTCCACCTATCGGAAGGGGTGGAGGTAGGAGAGGGATATGCCACTTGGCATTGTCTTGAGCCCCTTTATAGTATTTCTGCACATTGTTATGAACTAGGAGCATGCTAGTGTGTTTGAATTTCGTACTGCATTAGAGCATCTTTATTAGGTATAGCACATACTATGTGGCCTCAGCGAGGACTGCCGGTCCCGCATGAGTGGCTCGATCTGACTCCTTTCCCCGTTCTCTTTTTTTAGGGTATTTTCTGCAGATATTGTTTGCTCCTTGCTTCTGTGACGGGAAACCCTTTGGCGAATCGAAGAACCTAGCTAATATTATAACTTGGTAAAATGTTAATCACTTGCTTATGATTTGGTTTGACCTGGCTTTGTCGTGGCATTTGTATCCTAGTTTTGCTTCTGCTTTACTTTCGGTTAAATTGGATTTTGCGACATAGTCTTAGGACAGGTAAAGGGTACCCAATGGCCCTTCGAGGTTTTTAGGGTTTGAAATCCCTCTTTCTACTAATCTTAAATGAGTCTGAAACCTCGACCCGTACCTGGATTGCAAGATCCTAACGAGGGGTTTTATCCCTCGAAACGTAACCCGGGAATCATAATCCTGGGCCGTTACAAAGGGGTATCAGAGCTGAGGTTGTGCAATTCGGGTACAAAAGGGTCGAGTGTATGTTTTGGAAAACCGCCCAGGAATTTCGAAGGATTTGGAAGTGTTTTAAAGGGGCAAAATGAACTTAAGATGCCTAACCGAAATTGGACTAAGTAATGAACTCGACTTGTAATAAAAGAGGAAAACCGACCAAACGGTGGCACGAGTGGGTAGTAAAGGCGATAGACCACCCCTATTGGGTGTAGTTGGGAACGGTAGGCAAAATATCAGCTTGTTCTTTACAGATGGGTTGGGAGAATCGAATGAGATCATTATGAGTGTTATTAACTGATTTGGTGTTGAGTGCTTGCTATGCTAGAGATCTGATTTGGTATGCCTAACAATGAGTTGTGTATTGACTGACCTGTGCAAACGAGGTAGCGGGAGTGCCTTTATTTCTACATTGTCAAACCCAGCTTGTGTAAAACAACCCCTTCCACTATGTTTGTTAACCCATTGACGGGTCTATCTAGCTTTTCTTGGATGCGAGTGTCTTCCCCGGGAAATTGGGTTGGTAAACACATTGTGTCGGGAATTATGGTTGGATGTTAAGTTGTCTGAGTGAGTGTTGGGAGTTCTTGATGTCACTTGTATTAAAAGTAAGGTGTCCCGGGGTTGTCTTTTTTGATTTTTATGATGATCAATCAGTGTCTCCTTACCATAAAGATTCGTACCGGAGTCACACAAGAAAGAGGGGTGATGAGTCGGTTGGGAAAAGTCAGTGGATGCCCTTAGGGATCTCTGTCCGGTTGTAATGGTGACTCTCTCTGATTGCATGACATGATTTTATGATCTCCCGCATGTACCTTGTCAATGATCATTAGTAAGAAGCTCCTCATGTTATGCCTTGCCTTCTGTCATGGTTGTATTGTTTAAGCTCTTGTTGTGGTTAGTTACCCTTCTCAAGTATCATGTTGTGTCTTGCCTTATATCATGACTATTTGTTGTTATAGCATGTTTACTTGGCTTACTAATCGTATGATTGATGGGAAGCATGAACCATATGATACGAACTTGCATGATCGATATTTCCTCCTGGATTAGGTTTATGGTAGTGTGATCAAACCCTCCCTGTATGAATGCTTGTACATGATCGCCTTAGCATGATGGACGATGATGTGTCAATGCTTATCACTCCTTTGTGACGAGAATATGTAGCATGCTCATCTATTTTGTATTCGTTAAATTGATCATTATTGATCATCTTACAAGTTAATATTGTTGTATGATTACGTGCTTTGGATGGAGAGTATGTGGTATAATTGAGTCTTGGTGAATGCATGCTTTATCATGTTATGTGCTGATTTGGGCTCATGTCCCCGTATTCTAGCTATATTGTCCCATTACTAGGTTCGTATTATACACCGTTGCACTTGCCTCCATGCTTCTATATTGTCGGGATATGAGTGATGGATTACTTGCGTACCGTTGTAATTATCAATTAAATGTTTACATGTATAGCATGTTATGTTGAGCTATTAGTGTCGTGTAGGACCCTTGGTTGTGACTAGTGTGAGCTTATATCTTGCCTACAGTATTCCTAATTATCTCTCGTGCTAGGTCCTTGATAGTGTGATTCTTCCCTCTTCTTAAAGTGTTTTACTCATCCTGATTAGACTGATGCTGAATTCGATGATCGACTTGCTTTTCGTGATGGTAAATCCTAGCATGCTTACATGTTATCGCTCGGTGGTATTCCCTATTGCTCTATAATATCATCTCGTGCTTGTATGAATGTAAGACTTGGCACCTCACATGATCACACACCACGCTATACCATGATTTCACATACGCATAGCACATGAATGTTAGAATGCATTTAGTCGGGTTGCCTTGATTATGGTCATGATTTGATATGTGCTAGTAGTATCTTGTAGGGTTTATGATTTTCAATATGACTCGCTAAATGATTACGTGTGCACTTGTTCTATGATGTGATAACTATCGTACCATTATATGTGCCCCATGATGGTTCGTTCCTAGCATGATTATAACATGTCGCTCATGATGTCCTTCTTATTGCTTTTGATCATGCCTTATGTTTCGTGAACATTATGTTGAAGTCATTTAAATCACTCTTGACTATGCCTATGTCTTATCATGTATCGCTAGTACCATGTGTTACTTATGCCTTTAAATGTATCTCGTCATATGGTTACATGTCGTTCTCAACCTATTATATGATCCTTGTTGCAAGATGTGATAATTGTTATGCCGCTCGTATGTACCCTCATATGACGCTTAGTTTGATTTTTATGATGTACCTTGTCATGCTATATGTGGACGCATTTGTTGGCATGCTCGTGCATTGTTCATATACACGATGTTTGTCATCTTCGTTAAGCCATGCATGACCATTACTGGCTCCGCATATCTTATTTGAAATTGCTAGACCTATCTGCTTCCTTGGAATAAAAGGCTATTAGCTATCTCGCATGCATCCGTGTAGAATTCGATTATGTCCTTTGGATTGAACATGTATGTCGTTGTTCCTTGAGATAGGTACATGTTAATGTGGATTGATATAGTTGGTTTGCTTGTGATGAACTCTTGCTACTTGCCACAAATTATCACCTAAATAGACTTCCATAAGGGCATCGTTGCTATCCACGGGTCGGAATTTCGTCTCTAGTTGTCGTCTTTAGTTGTGGTCCGCTTTTGTCCCCGAAAGGAATTTGGGTTGTCCGCTCTTTTCACTCCCCTATCTTCACTAACTTGGACTCTTGCGCGATACATTAGACGAGCGACCGCATGGGAAAAGAGAATGAGGAATTGGATAGCGATAAAACAGTGCAACGGAAGTGTGGGCCCATAACCCACGGGCCTCAGGATCTATGATGTCGGCGAAACGGGCACGCATCGAGAATTACGATTACTGTGTACGATATGACTTGCAAGCGGGACTGTTCTCCGTTCGAATTGCTAACCCTTTTTGAATTTGTTGACGACGATATTGCACTGGCCTAGCGATGAAATTTATGTGTTGATGTGCTGACTTGATAATGACCATTGTCTGATTGTCTGTTATCGATGATGATATGATTTGATGACTTATAGATCTCATGTACCATGATGTCTTGACGTGTTGTTACTCTAAGTTGCTAAGCATGCTATGAATTCCTTTGCCTGTAAAATGTGAACTACATATGTTAAGAAGCATGAATTGTATCGGATAAGGTTATAATGCAACATGTTAGCTTGACTTCATTATGTTCATATATGATGTTTGCAATGATTATTGAGCATGATGGTAAACTGAGACTTGTTGAACCCATGATGTTATGTTTATAAATGCTAGTGGATATGATGTAGACCTTATGTTTGATGATTTTCATGATTGCTTATTTCTCAAACCTGTGAGTGAGGTCATTTGGTAGCGTGGTTAGAGAATGGTGAAAGAATTTTGGGCGGTTGGGATGATCGATGGTATTAGGAGGTGAGTCACGAGAGAAGGGAGTTGGCCTAGGTAAGACTGAGTGAGCTTCGAAATTTATAGTAGGCAGTGTTGGTGGTTCTGATGAGCTTCTAGGTGATGCTGGTAATGCTTTGGGTAGTGCGAAGAGTGTAAGGAATGACTCGTGAATATTGAGGACATGGTATTAGAGGGTACTTGGGTGTGAAGTTAGAAGTAGGAGTTGGATTCTTAGAGGTGGATGGTGTGGTAGTGCTTGGCAGAAGGAGGGGCGAGATTTGAGCATCGGGATGAATTGGGATTTCTTTGGGAAATTTTTCTGAGATGACGTTGTCGGTCTAGAAGAGGATTAGTCTTGGCTTGAGAGTGGAGATGGACGAGTGGGGATTTTGTTTTATTTTGACTGGTATGATGTGAGGATTTTCTTGATGATGTGATTTATTTATATTTACTGGCATGACGTTAGATAATGACCATGATGCATCTGATAGGGAATGATATTACATGTTGTTATGCAATACTGAAATCTAGTTGGTAGTGACAAATGTTATCATGATATATTGCTGCTCTGCTATGTTGATTTAGAAGCATGATAGGATGTGTTGTGATATGATACATGAGATAATGCCGTGTTATTATATGGTTGGCAAGCATGATTATTGATATATTAAATGATGAATATGACTCAGAGCATGAATATGACTCGTATATATATGAGGTAATAGTGTATGTCTGCCTAATGACTAAATGATCGTTATATGGTGTTGTGACGAGTTGAGATGATATCTGAAGAGCATGTTGACATATTGATGTTGATATACTGCTTGATCTTCCCTTTTGTTGAATCTTACTAGCATGACCCTGTTTGTATTGATGTGGTTATAATTAGTTTTGTTTCATTGACTTATGATGAAATCCCGCTGTGGCTATCCTTGCAAATACAAATGTTTGATGTGATAAATCTGTTATGATAATGCTGGATAGAAACTGGATAGGATGACTATGTGATTTAATGCGTTAAATGAGACCCCTTGTTGTGACTGACCCTACTATGATTGCGGTGTTGATATGCGATAGTGCGATACCTTTTATGATTTATGGTGTGATGTCGAGGCGTTGTTATGATTTTGATATGTTGATTGAGATGCACATTGTAACCTTTAGTGTGATTTGGAGATGCTTGATGTGACCTTGTGGCACTGTGTGGGTACATAGTTGAGACTTGTCGTATGATGTGTTGGTTGGAGATTGATTGGTTTAAGCTGTTATGCATTTCTTATGGCTTGTGAAGCTTGCTTGAATTGAGACTGATAGCTTGTTTTGATTCTGGAAACTAGGAAGAGAATATGGGATTAGCCCTTAGAGGTGGATGATTCCACCTCCGAGCTTTTGAATTTGATTGATTGTTATGTGGGAAACTGATTTGGTTTTGGAGGATTTTGACGAAATTTTGATTGAAAGGATTTGACTTGTTTTGGTGTAAAGTTGCTTTGTAAAAAGTCGTATTTGAAGATTGTGAGCGGTTCTGAATAGAATCAGTTTGGATTGAAAAAGAATGAACGTTACCGAGAATTTCAACGATTTTGAGGCTAATCTTTATTTTCAATTGCGGAATCCCTTTAGAAACTTTTCAAACCCGGTGAACTCTATGATACTTCACGAAGTAGATACATGCATTTTATGGGGGCGCCTATAGGGTGCTTCCTAAGACCTAGTGATGCTATGGTAGAACTTTAGAGTTGTGGTATTTCCGAAAAGTCGAAGCGAGGATGTGATAGGGGCGCTTATTGCATACTTGTTAAGGCCAATTGGAGATGTCACGATCGTGACTAGGATGTTGTGAGAATCTCGGAAGACGCAACCGAGATGATTACAAGATCCTTGAACATGGTCTTTGGACTCGCATTTTAAAACTTCATCCCCTTGTTTTAGAATGATTTTTAGTCTTGGGGACGAGACTTGTTTTTAGAGGTGGATGATGTAAAGACCGGGAAATTTTATAATATTAAAATTATTTAAATAGTGGTTTATAACCATTTTGACTTTTAAGATTCGGAAGGTTTGAAAACTTTCCGTCCTCGAGCTATCGGATTAATTAAAATCTCTTAAAATGTTCCGACATGATTTTAACGGATTTCTGATGGACTTCAATTTCGCTACCTTGACTTGAAATTTTTTTTTAGAATATGAGGGAAATTTTATCGGAATTGAAAATTCAAAACTATATTTGATTTAGTCGGGATTTGTCGAGCGACCAGGTTTCGAGTCTATTCCGTTATTTGAATTCTTTGGGCAGGGGACCATTTCTTAAATTTTAATTACTTATCCTCTTCCTCTTTTCTCTCTCTCTCTCTGTGAACTGCAATTGGGAGTCTGCATAGCTCTTGTCTTCTTCCCCTCTTCTTATCCCCAACAGCTCAGCAACAAGGCAACAACACCCATCACTCCTTACATTTCATTTTCAGAGAAACCCCAAAACCCACACCCCACCCCCCTTTCTCGCACTTCTGTCCCCTGCAGCTGCAACCCACAATCCTCCAGGAACTTCCAACAACACCAACGAGCTACCCTCCTCCCGCTTGGTTCTGTTGAGCGCCCTGCAGTTCTTCCTCCTTCATCCTCTCAGCAGTAGCAGCAGGATTCCGACGATCGAAGCAAATCCCGAGCAACCGAGCGCCGCCAGGAGCGCCGACACTGGCCACCGGAGCCCCGAACGCAGCCACTCGCCCCCTTGTTCCGATTTGAAGGTCTTTTTGATTTTCATTCGATTTCAATACCAAATCCCTCCGATCGAACTCGTACTCATCTCTCTCGCGCTTCCTAGGCCTCCCAGAGCTCCCTCCATCACCGCCCGAAGCCGAATCAACTCCGACGACCCTTTTTCCGGCGAGAACTCCAAATCTCTGTGAGCCTCGTTTTCTCCCTCTCTCCTTACTGTGTTTGAATCTTCTGGAGTGTTGTAGTCGGAATTAGTTGTGGATCAGGGTGGGATAGATTTGGGTCGGTAGAGGTGACCGCCGGAGGCCCTGACTCATCTTCTTTTCTCCCGTCCTTCCGTCATATGTGCAGCGGCTCCGTTCTTTTGTTTGAGGGAGACAGGTTCAGTGTTGGGTTGGGTCTCTTCATCCTTTCCTTTTATTTTCTTGGGCTGGGCAATGGGTCGGAAACCGGGTTGGGTCCAGATCCGGTCCCCTTTTCTCCTGGGCGGGTCTCTCTTCTTTTCTCTTGGGCTGGGTCTGGATCCGGGTTTCCTTGTTGGGCCTTTCTAAATTGTTATTTTTGTTTACATTATGTGATATGCTGATTATAGATATATGTAATAAATTTATTTAATTAGCGTTAGTCTATCACCTATATTCTGATTTTTCTTTAGAAGAAATATATTTTCTGGAATTATTAATATACATTTTAAATTGCTTTAAAATAATATAATTGGAATATGTATTTTGTGATGTTTAAATATGTAATTTTAGGAGTTTTAAAATGATTTATTGGCTTGGATTATAATTATGATTGGTGAAGAGGATTTAATTTTGATATTTTAAATTAGCTAAGCATTGTTTGATAAATTATTTAAAAAGAGATTTTAAGTTCGGAAAAATCTTTTAAGGATTTGTTGTTTGGAAACCAAAATGCCGGAATATTTCTATACTTGAATTTTGAGAGATTGGTTTTAAGGTTTAAATGTTAACGTCGGGATTCTTTGGCTTGGTTGATAAATGTTGGTTTTAAGAAGGAAGTTTGAAAGATATTGTTGGTATGATTTTATCAATGGGTTGATTGGAAAAATGATTTTGGTTGATGTTGATTGTATCGGAAAGGTTTTGGAAAACGGTTTTACTATCGGTTGGTTCTGAGTATGATGAGAACTTGGGTTTCACTTGTGTGAATGATGGACCGGTAGCTTATGGAAATGGCTTGATGATAGGTGTGTATTACTTTTGGATCGCTTGGACTTGCACTTGGGCCCTTGCTTGCGTTATTTTGCTGTTCTGCACCTTCAGGTAAGTTCCCTAGGGGGCTTACTCAGGTTGGACATTCATGCCTGTTGTTGCATTTTATGTTAGGTGTTGCATATGCATAAAAGCATGTCATGTAGTATCATGTTTAGGTTGCACTAATTGATTGAGCATCTGTTTACTTTATGCGTTTGAAACAGAACGGCCGTTATTTGTGATAGTCCTAGAGTCTTTGCTAGGGTCATAGGGTAGCCCAGCCTCATCGGGTACCCTGAGTCAATCGAGTCATGAACTTCCTTATATTATGATATGCCTGCGGGCTTTATTGTGGAGCGGGTTAGGCATGCGTGCCGCCCTATTATGAATGAATGCATTCACGAGCTGGCCAGTCTCCACCTATCGGAAGGGGTGGAGGTAGGAGAGGGATATGCCACTTGGCATTGTCTTGGGCCCCTTTACAGTATTTCTGCACATTGTTATGAACTAGGAGCATGCTAGTGTGTTTGAATTTCGTACTGCATTAGAGCATCTTTATTAGGTATAGCACATACTATGTGGCCTCAGCGAGGACTGCCGGTCCCGCATGAGTGGCTCTATCTGACTCCTTTCCCCGTTCTCTTTTTTTAGGGTATTTTCTGCAGATATTGTTTGCTCCTTGCTTCTGTGACGGGAAACCCTTTGGCGAATCGAAGAACCTAGCTAATATTATAACTTGGTAAAATGTTAATCACTTGCTTATGATTTGGTTTGACCTGGCTTTGTCGTGGCATTTGTATCCTAGTTTTGCTTCTGCTTTACTTTCGGTTAAATTGGATTTTGCGACATAGTCTTAGGACAGGTAAAGGGTACCCAATGGCCCTTCGAGGTTTTTAGGGTTTGAAATCCCTCTTTCTACTAATCTTAAATGAGTCTGAAACCTCGACCCGTACTTGGATTGCAAGATCCTAACGAGGGGTTTTATCCCTCGAAACGTAACCCGGGAATCATAATCCTGGGCCGTTACACTTAGTTCTAGGGTTTCAGTTTCATGACAAAAGTGAGTTAATATAATTTGACAACGGTGACGACGTTAGTATACATTGTACACACATTTTTGGGTTTAGGATTTAGGGTTTAAGGCCTTGGCCCTAAACCCTAAACCGTACTACACATCAAATTTTTTTCTACTTAGCTTTAGTCTCGTTAGGGTCTATGCTCCTCTTTTTCTAGGGTTTCAGTTTGGTGACAGTATATTGTTGGTGACAATAAATTATTGTTTCATTAGCTTTAGCCTCTCTAGGGTCTAATGTTTTGTAGTTGGTGATAATAGATTGCTGACAAGATGTTGGTGATAATAGGGTTGTTACAATGTTTCTTTTTGTTGGTGACAATACATTTGAGAAAAGAACATGATGCCATTGTTGTATAGTTGCTAACAATATGGCGGTGACAATGTACCATAGTTGGTGACAATAGGTTCGTGACATTGTTATGTCATTGGTAACAATAGATTACTGGTAAGAGGTTGACGACAATAGAGTGGTGACAATGTTTTGTAGTTGGTGACAATACGTTGGAGAAAATAATATTGTGGGTATGTTCCATAATTATGACAAGAGGTTGACGACAATAGAGTGGTGACAATGTTTTAGGGAAAATATGCGGTGACTATTTTTAATAGTGGTGACAATGTTCTTTAGTTGGTGATAATAGGTGTGTTTCAGTGTTCACTAGTTGGTGAAAATAATTTTGCATGTACCGTTGTTTGGTAGTTGGTAACAATAAGTGGTTATAGTGTGTTATAGTTTGTGATAATAGGTGTGTTTCAGTGTTCACTAGAGGTAAGTTCTTAATTTCATGTTTGGGTATTTAGGGATTTTGAGATGTGAGGTGATGTGAGGTGGGCCGGTGATGTCAACGACATATCAGAAAGAGCAAAGACACCAGCAATGTCGGCCCCTACGGATTTGATACAAAGATCCCTACAAGTGTTTTCTTCATGCCTTTTTCAAATTTTAGGGTTTAGGGGTTTGATTTGGTTTTTTGATTTAGACATTTAGGATTCTGAATTAACAAATTGATCACATAAACATTGAGTTACTGGTGGTCTCATCTTATTTAGGGATTGAAAGTGATGGTTTAGGGGATTTAGGGATTGAATTTGAGGATTTTGATATATTGTGTTGGTCTTGAACAAACTATATGTTCATATGGCTACCGACTTCAGTAGCCTCTAAAACATGAATCATAAGTCATACATACTGTGATTGGTAAGCTGTCTTTGCTTTTGTTAGATCTTTAGTTGCGAGCTCTTGGCAAATTGCAAGCTCAAAGGTGGTGGACACTGGACAAAGAACTACGAAAAGATCATGGACTTGTACAATGTTCAGAGAGGTTCGACGAATAAAGTGTGCCACTCCCAACTCCTCCCTACTCCGACGACGAAGTGAGATTGTGAATGTGTTGTTTTTTCTTCTGATTTCAAATTTCAGATCTAGTTTTAGATTTGGTTCTCTTGCTTTTTCCTATTTGCTGGTTCTTATGTGTCTAATGTTGTGTGGTTCAAATATATACGATCTTGTTTAAATTCAAATTTCTAGTGCGATTGCTTTGTTTTTTTTTTTTTCAAATTTTCATCGTTTTGAATTGAAATACACAGTAATGCACGATCAATGACAAGAATCAACTTGATTTCAATTGTATTTTAGAATAATTCAAATTGTTATGCCAAATGAAAGCACACTTTCTCAAAATTGAGAATCTACCGTCTCTACAAATTATAAGTTCTCAAACCTTTCTTTTACAATTCTTTATATGTAGGAACTTTGCTGAAGATGGTTGAAAATCCACGCCAAGTACTAGGTGGATCCGGCAAAGGCAGCAGGTGTTTGTGGGTATGAAAGTGTTTCTGGCAATCTCATGGATGAAACATTTTCACTTTATCCTTTAATAGATTCTGGTTGAAGGTTGTAGTGAGATCATAAATCCATTTTGTGTCATGCCATGTTTATTAATGTGCATATTTAGACATCAAGACAGTTAGGTTTGATTTTTGGTCAGTCATCCAAACCGAGAATATAAGAAGCTGATATTCATTTGGATAGAACCAAAGCCACAGTAGGTCTTCAAGTTCTTGTTTTTCTTTCTTTTGATATGCATTTGTATTATCTGATTTTAAGTTTACCAACTGCTTCTTGTGTATCTTTGATCACATTTTTTGGCGGTGCAAGCCCGGGACCTATCTTAGAATTTGGAGGTGCAGGCCCGAGATTTGTCTTCGAATTCTTTTAATGGTTCAATTAAGAGGAACTTGGGACAATTGAATTTTTTGCGTATTTTGTAATATCATCATCTAACTCCTATTATATAGCTTATTAGCTCAATTGACAGAGCATTGTGTTATACAATGATGTGAGTTCAAACCCCGCATAGGCTAATTAACTTGTTAAATCACTTGCTTCATCCTTGCTAGGCAAAATTAACAATAACCGTGAAATATGTTTTACCAGCCAAAATCTACACATATCCACTAAACCATGGTATGAGAAGCCATAGGTCGGTTTGTAAATTCAGTTTCAAGAGCCTCAAAATGAAATCAAACCTTGCTTTCATAGTTTTAAAACCTAGAATTAATGCATATACATTTATTTGAAATGAATGCCTTTGTACATTGTTTAAGAAAACATATGAGCCTATATGGGAGTCGAACCCACGTTTTTTATGCCCAAACACATTGCTCTACCAATCTAAACTTAATACTCCGTATTAGTTAGTGACATACAAAGTCAATCTCAATCCTAAACAAGCTCAATTATCATGAAGAAGAAGAAAACATTGAAAATTCGATCTTGAAATAGCCAAGTTGCAAAACTACTTTAAAGTTTAGACTTACCAACTCTCAAGTTGTTCACCATTTCTCCCTCTCACATTCAGCAGTAGTTGTGGGAGCACCTGTGCATTCTCCATTCAGACACTTCCAAGGCGGATGCAAGCCTCATAACTAGTGTCGGAGAGGTATTCACATCCAACCTAGACCATTTTCATCTCTCAAGATACATAACTTTATATGCAAATATAAGGAGACAATGAGGCATAAAAATAAGCATCTTGAGAACACGTTGATGGACAACTATATAAGACACCTCAAATTCAGAACACTTCAATTTGGCCAACAAAAGGTTCTATCGAGTAGATATAACTCAGCTTTATAAAAAATCATTACAAAATCGTTATCTCAAAATCAAATACTTCAGTTAGGCTAACAAAAACTTCTATAAGGCAGACATAACTCGTTACAAACTTTTGAAATCAACCAAATGCTTCAATTAGGCCAACCCAAAAGTTAATGAGATAGGAAATCAACCAAATGCTTCAATTAGGCCAAACCAAAAGTTAATGAGACAGATATAACACTTTAATTACAATTAAGACAACACAAAATTCTGAAATCATTGCAAAATCGCCATCTGAAATCAAATAAACATGGAATTTTCTTTTCCATTTCCAACTCTCATACACCAAAAGCAAACCAAAATGCAATTGAAAAGCATTCATTTCTGAGGCGAAAAAGCCCCTAATTCAAATATCCTCCAATTGTAATCCAACTAAATACCCCCAATTCGAAAAAAAAGCCCCAAATCCCTAAACCCTAAATCCCAAAACCATTGTCAAGAAGGCATCAATTACCTCTTGCCAGTCTTCTTCTGGATATTGAATCATCAAGGGGCGAACCGTGGCTCGTCAGCCATCTATTACCAAAGGGGTTTGTCTCTCAATCGTTTATCGGGTTCTCTCTCAATCGCCGAAGGACTACAACCCTCTCCTCTTTCCTTCCTTCTTTCTTTCCTTTAAAAAAAAAATCAAAACAGGCGGAGAAGGTAAAGTTTGTGAAATTTAACCCTCCTAAGCAAAATTACCTTAAAATTGAGGGGTACTATGCGAAAATTGTAAAATTTTTGTACACCCTGTGAAAAATGTCATATCTCGAGAGTACTTGGTGAAATTTCCGTTTACTTAATTATGTTTATTTTTTTTAACAATCACTTAATCGCTCGTCGGGAGATTTTTTGGTTTGTAGTTGTTGGTGGGATTGCGAATGTAGCCTCAATTTAGTTTTGTAAAACCGCTGTGAAAGATCAGTGAAAACCCGTGTTTGAAAGTGTTTAAGGCTATGGCGTGGTATAAATGGGAACCACTTCCTTAGAAGCGAAATTGCCCCGACACCACGGTGCAGGTCGGCTACTGGCGTCGCCCCCCAAGGATACACAGCGGCTTCTCTGGCGTGCACTCACCGTCGAAGCAAAGGAACCACCCAGGACCCAAAACGGTTTACAGAAGAAGAAGAGAAGGAGGAGATCGTGTGTTGCTCTGTGTTGAAAAACTGAGAGGAACGCCGGTTTTAAAACACAAAGAGGACGCTCCACGTTTGCAGAAATCTCGGAAGAAATAAAAACTGTTTTTCAAAACGTGTGACGGAGTTGAATTAGTCAAAACCATAATTCAACCCTATCTGAGGCCAATTTAATTGATAAAAATAAAACCCGACGTAAAAGGTGACCAGCACCACACCACGCGTCACGAACACGGACCGGACCGGCGGCGGTGGTGGTGGTGCGCGCGTGTGGGACTCCTATCCCAACTCTCAATAACCCCTTAAAAAACTCATCCTTAAAAACAACCCCTCAACCCCTTTTGTAATCAATGTGGAACTTTAAGAAGTTCAAAAGACACTTTGGAAAAATCCCCAATGAACATTTCCCCAACAGTCCCCCACAAATGTGAGGAACTGGGGTTTTTAAAACAAAAACATCGTTCTGAGCTGGTTTCTTGGAGAAAGTACTTAAATGCTGGTAAACGGATCTTGAACCAACACATAGTGAAGCTGAGTATCTCACATGTCATAGAAGTGAACGAATCTTGAACTTTCAGACTCGCGAGTTGACCTCAGCAGCACATACCTTCTCCACTGCCCTGGTGGTTCCGCGATCTAACTGTCAACTGTAATAGTCATCTCATACCTTGGGTGTTGAAGAGTGCTCTAGAAAGACATCCCTAGTCTTCCATAGAAGGCGACTAACCCTTCACACTCTCGTAGGTGATTCCATCAAGTCCTTCTCAATAGGACCACCCTTGCAGGGCTATGGTATCATTATAAGCACAAAGCTCAACCTCTACTATTTTCGGTGAATCCATCAAGTCCTTCTCAATAGGACCACCCAACTCTGGGATATGGACTCATTAAGAGTTCTAGACTCATCATTTCTCATACACCTGTCCTGGAAATGGGTATGGTGTATCTCAGCTCACGTGGGTTTGAGCCCCATTCTCTTAGACGATTCAAGGACCATCCTTCTGTTCAGCCCTTTCGGTAACGGATCTGCCAGATTCCTCTCAGACTTCACATACTCCAAGCAAATGACACCGGTAGCAATCAGCTGTCTCACAGCTTCATGTCTAATCCGTATGTGTCTCTTCTTACCATTGTAAATATTGTTGTTAGCTACACAAATAGCAGATTATGAGTCACAATGTAGAGAAATAGTTTGGGTCTTATGCCCCCACAAAGGTAAGCCAGCCAGTAAGCTTCTCAACCACTCAGCCTCTTGACCAGCTAAATCTAATACTATGAACTCAGATTCCATAGTTGATCTAGCAATGCAAGTTTGTTTTGATGACTTCCATGATATAGCACCACCACATAAAGTGAACACATAACTACTAGTGGAGCTAACCTCATCATTGTCAGTGACCCAGTTTGCATCATAGTATCCCTCTACAGCATGGGGATAACCCACATAATGTAAACCCCAATCAAAGGTGCCTTTAAGATATCTCAATAATCTATTAAGTGCAATCCAATGCTCACTACTGGGGTTATGGGTGTATCTACTGAAGAATAACAGCATATGCAATATTAGGCCGAGTATAGTTCATCAGAAACATTAAACTCCCAATTATTTTAGCATACTCATTTTGGGACACACCAATTCCAAAATTTTTCTTCAATTGCATGCTATCATCATAAGGAGTTCTAACTGGCACAACATCAAATTTATCAAACCTTTTCAACATTTCTCTACATAATGAGGTTGTGATAAAATGAAGCCATTTTCTTTTCTAGTTACTTCAACTCCTAGAATAACATCAGCTTCACCCATGTCTTTCATCTCAAACTTAGATGACAAAAACTGTTTGGTTGTGTTTATAGCATTTATGTGTGATCCAAATAACAACATGTCATCCACATATAAACATATAATCACACAATCATCACCAAACCTCTTAGAATAGACACAGGCATCAGGCCCGTTTACCTCAAATCACAGTATCCCTCTACAGCATGGGGATAACCCACATAATGTAAACCCCAATCAAAGGTGCCTTTAAGATATCTCAATAATCTATTAAGTGCAATCCAATGCTCACTACTGGGGTTGTGGGTGTATCTACTGAAGACTAACAGCATATGCAATATCAGGCCGAGTATAGTTCATCAGAAACATTAAACTCCCAATTATTTTAGCATACTCATTTTGGGACACACCAATTCCAAAATTTTTCTTCAATTGCATGCTATCATCATAAGGAGTTCTAACTGGCACAACATCAAATTTATCAAACCTTTTCAACATTTTCTCTACATAATGAGGTTGTGATAAAATGAAGCCATTTTCTTTTCTAGTTACTTCAACTCCTAGAATAACATCAGCTTCACCCATGTCTTTCATCTCAAACTTAGATGACAAAAACTGTTTGGTTGTGTTTATAGCATTTATGTGTGATCTAAATAACATGTCATCCACATATAAACATATAATCACACAATCATCACCAAACCTCTTAGAATAGACACAGGCATCAGGTCCGTTTACCTCAAATCCAAAGCTTAGGATAGTTGTATGAAACTTCTCATACCATTGCTTTGGTGCTTGCTTGAGTCCATATAGTGACTTCTGTAGCTTGCACACTTTGTTTTCCTGTCCTGGAACAATGCACCCTGGAGGCTGTTCCATATAAATTTCCTCATTTAGATCACCATTCAAAAATGCAGTTTTAACATCCATCTGATGAACAAGCATTTTATGGCTAGAAGCCAAAGCAAACAATGCACGAATGGTAGCAATTTTTATAACAGGAGAATAAGTGTCAAAGAAGTCAATGCCATATCTCTGAGTGAATCCTCTTATAACTAGTCTTGCCTTATACCTATCCACTGAGCCATCTACTTTAAGCTTCTTCTTAAAGATCCACTTACAACTAATGACTCTATTTCCTTTAGGCATATCAACTAGTTCCCATGTGTGATTATACATAATAGATTATATCTCACTGTTAATAGCATCTTTCCAGAAACTAGCATCTAGTGAACTTATTGCCTCATCATAGGTCTTAGGATCATCTTCTATCATATGAAGACTAATGAGCGTCTCATCTAGTTCATTTAAATCATTCAGCTCAACTAGAAATGCAGTCACAAAATCAGGACCAAAACTAGTTTCCTTCCTACACCTTTTACTTTTCCTAGGTTCATCATGATCAGCATGAGCATTAGGCACAACAGTATTAGGCATGGATGAAGATGCATCATGAGATGAAGAATCATTAGCAGGCAATGCAGATTTCTTTAAAGGAAACACAT
The DNA here is from genome assembly GCA_963922045.1 of Persicaria maculosa. Classification (NCBI taxonomy): domain Eukaryota; kingdom Viridiplantae; phylum Streptophyta; class Magnoliopsida; order Caryophyllales; family Polygonaceae; genus Persicaria; species Persicaria maculosa. Next base: position 21,145,617 of record OY998255.1, on the reverse strand, counting down.
GCTCAAAGAAAACAACATCACGATATTCATACAAGGTACAATCACTCAAGCACATAAAACGATATGCAACACTGTTTTCAGCATAACCAATCATAATAGCATCAAAGGTCTTAGATCCAATACTATCAACTTTGAACGAAGGTAACCCCACCTTAGCTAGACACCCCCACACCTTTAAGAATTTCATATTAGGCGGATGCCCTTTCCAAAGTTCATAAGGTGTTTTGTCAAGCTTTTTATGAGGTACCTTATTCAAAATGTGATTTGCGGACAATACAGCTTCCCCTCACATATTATTAGGCAAACCAGAACTAGAAAGTATAACATTCATCATTTCCTTTAAAGTACTCTTCTCCTCCTACTTTTCCAGTCCCTTTCTCAATTGCTTCTCGCAACCTCCTGAGATCTCTCCAGCAATGGAATCCCTATCGCCGGCGATCGGCTCGAAGCTTCCTTCTCCGGCGAATTCCTCCCTACTCTCCAACAAATCTCACGCCGGATCGTTTTGTCCTAGTCGCTGGTTGTCTGCCAAGACGAATTCAACTAGCTTCTGTAGTGCCATTAGATTGTCCTCTGATGCGACTAGTGGCCCACCGGAGATCGATTTCTCCGATCCTGACTGGAAGGCCAAGTACCAAGAGGATTTCGAGAGGCGATTTAGTCTTCCTCATCTCACTGACATCTTCAAGGACCTCCAGCCCATACCTTCCACTTTCTGTCTTAAAAGCAGGTGAGTATATTGCGTCTTTCTCTCACCGTCTCCGCTTTAGTTGTTCACCTGAACGATCACGCTGGATTTGATCATTTTCGTACTTGCATTGTCCATATGTGCAACAGTAAGAAATTGATTGTTGTGATATTGAAGGCTGCGAGGTTGATTAGTCCTCTCTTTCCGAGTTTCTGCACCGCCTGAATAAGAAATTGCACGAATCTATTAATATCAACTAGTTTCTTATAGTTACTGTATCTCAGTTAGGCCCTGATTATCCGCTAACTGGTCAACTTACTTCTTTTATCTACTCGTAAATGACTTTATGAAATTCATATCATTGATTTCATTTCTGCATAGTCACAGTGTGCTATATGCATCAATTGGGAATATGTCAAAGAATTTGTAGTTTTGTTTCAATTCTTATTGCTTGTATCAACCTGATTACATATTGTGTGACTGCTGCGGATCATTGTTGAACTTAACTGTTTTGTAATCAACAATTGCATAACTATCTAAAGTAATGGAAGTGGAGAGGAACTGTTATTCATGTGTTGTCGTTGAAGAAGAATTATTCATTCTTCATACCTTGTGCTGTCATACTACTCATAATTCAGATCCAAAATATCAGTCCCCAAGTTCACTCTGCAAACTTTTCAGCTAATCGTTTTTATTTTTACATGGATTTGATTAGCTCTATTATCACATACCAGTTTATATCTACTCCTTATGTTGGTATATATATATATATATATATATATATATATATATATATATATATATATATATATATATATATATATTTTGATAAGGTTATGTTGGTATATTTGAGCATTATATATGCTATATTGATATTACAGACATTCTTTTTCCAGGACACCAGTGAGTGAAGATTTTCTCAATGGTTATCCATCAGATGCCAAGTGGCATGGGTACATAAATAGCGATGATAGAGTCCTCCTAAAGGTGCACTTCCATCTTGGTCTAGTTTTTCTTTAAATGTTTTAAGTAGAAGCACCACTGAAGCCTGGACGGATACTTTACCTGTTCCTGTGTTACAATCATGCAGTGTTTAATCAGAGACATCATTTGATGAGTAAAATATTTCGATCGAATATTATAGGTCATACGCTATTCATCTCGGACATCTGCTGGTGCTGAGTGCATTGATCCAGACTGTAGCTGGGTGGAGCAATGGTAAATAAAGTCACTCTACCTATATAAATAGGTACCTGTATCCAAATTAGCATGGATAAATTGCTCACATATGCTATCAAATAACTAATTCTTGTGAGGCCGATTGCTTTTAAAAGTAGAACTTATCATCCTCATATATGGCCATTCTTAGGGCCCATTTGGTATAAGTTTAGATAAGGAAAAGGGAAACGAAACAAATTTATACCAGGCAATTATATTATAGAGAATTTTGTGAATCTAGAGCAGAGAAGGATGCTCATTTTTGTATGAAAAATAAGAGAAGGGGTTTAATGGTTAGAGGAGTATAGGGAATATGGTTACGGATGCTCAAATGGATGACTGAAATGAGGGAAATGAATACAAATTTGTATGAAAAGGGGGAAATTATTAGAATTTTCAACAACGAATCTTGACTTATAAATGGACCACATTCATTTTGTTTCCCTTATCCTTTCCCAATTTTATATCAAATGGACCCTTCGACTCTTTCTTTTCCGGCAGCCTCAAGGGCCTCAATATTTTTGGATTCATACTGCATTACTTAATTTTGTACCAGTGTGTTATTACAAATATATGTACCTTATGATATAATGCTGTGTCCTTTCAGGGTTCATCGTGCAGGCCCACGTGAACAGATATATTTTAGACCGGAAGAAGTGAATGCTGCAATTGTTACATGTGGAGGACTTTGTCCTGGTCTCAATGATGTTATTAGACAGGTCAATTTTGCCATTTCCATTTTTATTTCGTATATAGCATTTACCTGCATCTCCATAATCACGTTGAAATATACTGATATAACTACTTGTACATTCAACTTTTCAAACATTATTGAAGGTAAAAAGTCTTTTTCTCTTATAATTCTCCAATTTAATCTTGATGTTTCTCATTGCTCCTGGAGTGCAGATAGTAATTACGCTAGAAATTTATGGTGTGAAACATATTGTGGGCATTCCTTTTGGCTATCGTGGATTTGCTGACCCAGGTTTAAAAGAAATGCCTGTAAGCTTCCTATCTTCACTATGATGTCAATTTACTGACTTAGCTGACTCAGTTTGAATTCCGGATATGCTTCTGTTGAATTTTCTAGGACTAGTTTTTTTTTTTTTTAATTCAGTTGAAATTAAGAAAATCTCTCATGAATGCAGCTAAGTCGGAGGGTTGTACAAAATGTTCACCTTTCTGGGGGCAGTTTATTGGGAGTTTCACGAGGTAGCCCTACTACCCAAGAAATTGTTGATAGCATGGAGGTGCAACGGTCATCTTTATTTTACTTCCTTGCTTAAGGTTTATTGTACACATTGTCACAGTCCATGATGCTACTTTCTATCGTTTTCTGACTGAATCCCAGGAAAGAGGAACCAACATGCTTTTTGTTATAGGGGGGAATGGAACACATGCAGGAGCTAATGCTATTCATGAAGAGGTATTTTCCTTGCTTCCTAGAATTTCTCGTACTTGCACTTAAACCTTAATTTCTTTATTTCAAGGGTTTTTTACAGTAGTGGTTGATTAATTTGATGCTTAATTTTAACCGCAGGTCCGCAAAAGAAGGATGAAGGTGGTGGTTGTTGGTGTACCGAAAACCATTGATAATGATATTTTGCTTATGGACAAAACATTTGGTTTTGACACTGCTGTGGAGGAAGCACAAAGAGCCATAAACTCTGCGTATATTGAGGTTGAATTTCGTTTAGACATTTTTATAAGCTGTTGCACATTTGTTATAAACTTATCCCTCTTTTTTCCCATGCTACCCAAAAAAATGACAGGCACACAGTGCTTACCATGGTATTGGACTCGTAAAGTTGATGGGCCGTAGCAGTGGCTTTATAGCAATGCATGCATCCCTTTCCAGTGGCCAAGTTGATATCTGTTTGATACCAGAGGTATCATCATATTATTATCATAAATTACCACTTCACAATTCTCAAAACTGATATAAGGGTTAATATTCTAGGAAACTGCTGACCAAAATGTGTGATTCTGCCTGTCTAGGTACCTTTTCATCTGCATGGGCCAAATGGTGTTTTGAGGCATTTAGAGCACCTACTTGACCGAAAGGGATCAGCTGTAGTATGTTTGGCAGAGGGTGCAGGGCAGGTGAGCTTGATCCATCCTTTCAATTTGATCTGATTGATAATTGTTCGTTGACTACATATGTTGTGTCTGAGAATTAAGAGACCGTTAGGATGTGTCTCAACCATTTTCTTCCCCACGGGTGCCTTTAAATATAGTGTATAAAATAAGAGAGTTGGTAAACAGATTATTGAAATGGAAGAAAATGGTTGAGAATTGTACCTAACTAGAGAATCTTAGGTGCCACCTAAGATTCTCTAGTTAGGTCCCATTTGAAGAGCCAGAGATTCTCAACCATTTTCTTCCCCATGGGTGCCTTTAATTTATAGCCTCACCTAATATGCCGTCAAGCTGGATTGTTATAGCAGAAAAGATTATATTCTTGTTGCTGATCTATAAATCTCAGTTCTGATATCTGGATTTTATGTTAATACATGTTTTCCCTATGTTTTAATCTGTATAGCATAATTCAAATAAAATTTATGAGTATCTGATATTTCATATGGATAATTGAACTATCTTTTGACTTCATTTAATTGTTCTGGTATCAATGCAGGAGCTTCTGAAGAAAACTAATGCCACTGATGCATCTGGGAATACTGTATTTGGAGACATTGGTGTGCATATTCAACAAGAGGTTGTTATCTTGCTTTCCTTCCTATAATTAGGAAATGTATAACTTCAAAGTTCAAAATGTCTGATTAGTCTAATTTATGATGTATATTCATGGAGTTTCTGATGTGCTAAAGAAATTTCTATGCATGGAGGTTGTGAGATTTAGAAGTTCATTCTCTTGAGTCATTGATATTTGTATCTTGTCATCTTTTTCCATTTCTATTTGCTCCATTCAAGATAACAAAAGGCCTTCACATAGGTAATGACCACTTAAACCACTTGCTTGTGATTCTCTTGGTTTATCAACTACTCCTAAATCCAAAGGGAGGTTTTCTGCTTGTTGACTTGTGCCCCACATATTGAAAGAGAACAGATAAGGGCTCCTGGGATTAGTCTGTGTCTTGGGGTTGTGTAGGATCACTTACTATAATAGATCCCCATTTAGGTTTGTAGGTATTCATATAGGTGTTCCCAGTACTTGTATGTATGGATGCTTTTCTAAATGTATGCATTCCTAAGTTAGAGAAGTTAGTCTGCCGTCACTGGATATACAAGTCATAGAACCCTGACCTAGAGCTCAATTAGAACTCTCTGGCTCTTCAAATGGGACCTAACTAGAGAATCTTAGGTGGCACCTAAGTAGATAAACAATGTGTGATTCTTTCTCACTTACTCAGGATGAATCAAGTGACAAGTGTATGACACTTAAATTTATTGATATAAAGGAGATTCATCTTATAAACTGTGCTACTACGGCAAAAATAAACTTAAAATGATATTAAGAATTTAAACATTAAGTTCTCCGATGTTCATTTGAACAAATTGTTCTACTAGGGTAAGTGGGTAACTGTCTTGTGAAAAGCTTTGTACTCATTCAAAGATGTGCGCCATTTTTGCCTGTCTTTTTCTTAGTAGTTATGTTTGTAAACCTTTCCTTTTAAGTTTGAATCCTTTCAGATATGATGAAGTGAATTTTGATATCACCTTTCTCTATGTAGAGTGTAGACAAAATGATATTCCTAATATAGTATGACTGATGATTATTTGTGTACTCCATCTCAGATTAAGAAACACTTCAAGGGAATTGGAGTTCCTGCTGATGTTAAGTATATTGACCCTACATACATGATTAGGGCAATCCGAACAAATGCATCAGATGGAATCCTATGCACTGTCCTGGGGCAAAATGCAGTAAGTCTTCAAGCCAAAAATATAAGAATTTTTGTTCTAATTAAACCCTGCATGTCCTAAGAAACACCAATTTTCAGATTAGGAATTTGGGACTAAGATCTTGGATCGACGGGGCACAGCCCATCTATTATTTTTGCAGACACTTTTAGCTTCCATATTTATGAGATATTGGAAACATCCTACCAAACTAATAAATATGGTATTGAGCAGGTTCATGGAGCATTTGCTGGATTCAGTGGAATCTCAGTGGGTATATGTAACACCCATTATGCCTATTTCCCGATTCCAGAGGTTATAGCACATCCAAGGTTTGTGGATCCCAACAGTCGAATGTGGCATCGTTGCCTGACTTCAACAGGCCAGCCTGATTTCATCTGAGGAGCAAGGTCCCCATCACTTATTCTACCACTATCTACATGAAAACTTTAGCTGAGTTTCGAAAGCCTTAGTGCAAAGATAGATTATGCCATCATTTCATAATCCAAACATTGGATGAAAAAATAATATGACTGGAAACTGGAAAGGGCAATCCAACTCCTGCATGCTATACTTTATGTATAGAATTTCTTGGCAGTCACAATAAGACTTCTGGAGGAGCCAATTCAATCTATCCCACTGACTCCATATAGCATGTACAATATATGGTTTGGCTCCTCAAACTAGATGTACTATATACTTGGATAAATGCAGATTGGATTATTGGAATAATCTGTAAACCAGATCCACTCATATGCTTTCTTGAATTCACCGGTAATGGGCGACGTGCTCGCCTTTCAGATTATATTTTCAGTGTCACACCTTTTCCTAGCTCTTCTACTACAACCTAACGTTTCTTTCTGCAGCCATCTCTTGAAAAGCACTTTGAGAGCGAGGGATAGAAAATGCAAATGTCGCAATCCAACACAGCTTTGTGAAAGGTTAAAGAGTAATCATATTGCTGCTCAAGGTAAAAATCTATGCCTTTGGCACTACCTGATTGTTCATATACCAGCTGTATGTATTTAACTTCATCTGTCATCAAATTCCATTTATTTAAACAATAAGCATGGACAGCATAAAATGGTGACTGACATATAACTTTGTTGAGAATAATTCAGACTGGTGGTAGACTGGAACTGAAGTATGGGGTATAAATATATTAGTACTCGAGCTTCCCCGGGAGTTGACCAGTCAAAGCTTGGAAAGGGATGAATTATCCCGCATATAATATGATTTGTTTATAGGAATCTTCCTTTTTTTATATGAAGGTCGAGTGATTCTAAATAATAATGTAAAGATAGTTGGATTAAAGGACAGAGGAGGCCCCTCCATCGCTTTTATGGCTGTCTAATGGAGTAAGTAATAACATGATATGCCTGACATCTTTGGATTCGGGTAATGGCTTCCCATTGAAGCCACTGTTAAATAGGCGGAGGTCGGTACTGGGTACGTTGATCACGGAGTTCCTTGATCCATAGGGCTTTTTACCAAGATGATGGAAAGAAAAAAGATAATAATGGAAAAAACCACGAGAAGGATGTTTAAAACTAAATTTTGATGGAACGACCCTCCTAATAAGAGGAAGGTATAATTGGTTTCATCATTGAGAATGAAGTAGAAGGAAACATCATGATAGAGCATGAAAAATATGGCAAGCAAATATCATTGAAAGTCGAAGTATTGGTTTTACTATAAGGTATCAGCGCAACAAAAGAGCTCGGGTATAATTAGATTGAAATCGTCAAGTTATGCAAAGCACAAAGTGAACTATTTTTTTCGCATTTTAATCAATAATCAGATTGAAATCGAAAGTGATAACCTCATTGTCATTAACTCTTTGAAAAGATTATGAAAACGCCCATGGGACATTGAGATGATCATCTCGGACTCACTCATCCACCTATCCTCGTTTCGAACCTTTACCATAAATCATGTATTCCACGAAGACAATGTGGTGAAGAATAAGGTTGCACACCTTAGTCACCACATCAATGGATTGCAATCTATAAACATTCAAGTCTTCTTGACCTCATTCGTCAGGATGCGCTCAATAGGCAAGGACTCATTCCTAATTGCCTATTTGCAATCTTTCCTTAAAAAAAAAACGATGATGAGGGATAGTTTTTAAATCATTCATCTGTTATATTATACTATGTAATTAGAGGTGGAAATCGGTTGGGGCATTCAGTTTTGGGTCATGTGGAACTCGAGTTGATATTGTTTGCATTGTGATGACCATTCGGATTGGGTCGGATCGATCAGGTCCATTTAGGCATTGATTCTATCTAGACCGGTCAAAACACAACCCGACCCGGTCGACCCGACCCGAACGACGGAAAAATTTTCGACCCGAACCCGGAAATTTCTACCCGGAAATTTTTTCACACCCGAACCCGAAAATTTTCTGGGTAATCTGGGTTTCGACCCGGTGACCCGATTGACCCGGTAATTTTGAGCTGATTTACCCATTTGACCCGGTGACCCGATTGATTTATAATTATATATGATTAAATTTTTTTATGGAGATTCCAATTTATTACATTTTATAATTACAATCACTTGATCTTTCATTTTCAAATAAGCTTTTATATTTATTTGTATTGTATAATACTCCGTCCGATCGATAGTATTTGATGTTTTTATTTTTCAACGGACTTTTTTAAGAAGATAAAAATTCTAAAAAACATTAAAATATTAAAACAATTCTATTCTTATTACTAATTGCATGAAATTATTTTTAAAAAATTATTTGAAATTTTATATATTATTACATTTTATTAAAAATTATGAGAAATAATGAAAATCAAATGCTTTTAAATAAAATGTAATAATATAAAATATCAAATTTGTAATAAAATTATTTTTAAAAAATTATTTAAAATTTTGATATTTATATATTATTACATTTTATTAAAAATTACGAGAAATAATATAAATCAAATACTTTAGAACAAATATAGTATATAATTACTAGCACCAGAACTTATGAACGTCTTTCACTTTAGAATTTTAAATTTATCGTAAAATTATCAAATAATGATTTTTTTTAATTTAAAAAAGAAAAACTTGACCAATCCGAAATGACCCGAAAACCCGGTCAAACCCGTATTACCCGGGACCCGAAAAATACCCGAAACCCGTATTACCCGTGACCCGAAATGACCCGACCCGAACGACCTGTTTTACAGGTATTTCTATTCGATGCAATTGGGTTTTTGAGGCATCCCAATTGAATTTTATGAATCTTTTCATAGGTTTGTGCCATTTGATAACACTTTTCCTCAACATTCAATGATAATGTATGATGTGTGACCTCAACGAATTTCCGACTTAGCTCATAATCACCTAATTTCTTATTTTACATTTTGTCTACGGAGGAATGAGATCAATGAAGGTAAGTAGGTAACAAATAACTCGGTCAATGATAAATCTCAGAAGAGCTGACTTACTCTTCCTAAAATTTAGTCTTTTTGAAAACATTTTATAGGATTGATTGGTTGTTATAAAAACAGTACGGAGTAGTATCAAATTTAACCCGTTTACCGATGCCTTTCCCTACCAAAAAAAAATTTCAGTTTTGGTTGGGTACCTATATGATCTAGTATTGGGATCCAACAACAGTAAAATTGATCAGCAAAGAGAAATTAAAGAAACAAACAAGCTAGAGGTCCTCCTAAAACAGGTCAGGGAAGGAAGGTGGGAATTTAATTACTCCGTATGTGTATGTGTGTGTGTGAGATCCAGTCAAACAGTATAAGCAAAGATTCCTGTTTTAAATTTTACTGTATTTAAGAACCTCATTCCGTTTCGGTGTTTCTTCACTGAGCAGAAGATACGGAGGAGAGTGGTGGTAGCCTTGGATGCTACTGCCCACCAGTCCTCTCCATTTGAAGACTGGTCCCCAACACTTATACGACCACAACGTACCAACATATAACCCGGTTGTTATTCGCGTTTCCGCCCGTGATGATCCTCAATTTGGTGCCTTTGTTAATCCCCCGGATCTCATCACTGAATCGGAATCTGTTACAAGTTTAAGGCTGCATATGTTAGATAAACCCTCGACTTATATTTGTCAAGGTTTTACATGAACAAAATCAAAAACCAAACAAATAAAACAATAACCTGAATTTGAAAAGAATAAGTATCCATTGCTTCCATTTATTCTCCCCTCCCCAATCCCCAGTTTTCTTCTTGTGTTGTTTTCTCATCAAAAATAGGATCTCTCCACATAGCAAAATGGAACTGATCAATAATAAAAATAACAAACGAAAAAATGCAAGGGGAAAGAAACAACAATAACCATTCCCTACCCCTAAGAACAAAAGAAAAAAGAACAAAGAAATTCATGGCCTTCGCCGACCTCTGCTTGGATATCGGCCTGGCTCGTCATTGTGTTGTAATGACACTATTAACAGCTTCTGTTCTGTCATACCTAACTTGTTTCCTCTTCATTTCATTCTATCTCCGGCCTTCGCAACTTCCCCTTTCTCAATCTCTAAGGTTGTTTGTTGTATATGACTGTGAATGGGGGTGCCACACCAATCTTAATTCCTACTCTTGGCTATTTGTTCATCTTCAAACTTGTCCTTGTAATGACTTGAAAGTGCTACTTGCAGTTGCAGGTAACCCAAGTTTAACATCGTCACTTTCATTGCCAAAACAGCCTGCTTCCAGCAATCCAATTCGGTTTTCTGGCAAAGAGGAGCCGCCTCTTTCATCACCAGACCTACCCATATCCATCAGATTCATGTCCTTGATAAGCTCAACACACTTTAATACCCTATCCTGCCAAAAAATGAATGAATAACCCCAACTTTCATCATCAAGTGTAAACGCATCAATCGATAAGCTTGATCAATAAAGAATCAAATCTAAGTGTAACAGTAAAATAAGTCAAGGGGTCTTAGTTTCGACACTACTTGCCTTGTCCATGCGCATGGAAGATGAAGCGACGACTTTGTCAATGCTAACTGTATGTAGCTCCCCGGCCACAGATATGGCAGCTGCAGCTGCCACCTCAGAAGGCTTGAACTTCAAGAAATGAAGCCCTGTCATAAATCATCACCCAATCCCAATCCCAATCCAAAAGCATAAAACATTTAAAGGGTATTAAGATTTGACCTTAACTTCCAACATGAGTGCACTAATTCTGGTTTCAAACACAAAATCAACCCACCTCTTATGGTGGCTAAGATGAGATGAACTGATCTGTCTATCATGACTGTTGGTATATGACTTTCATCTGTGATTTTGCTCAGGAAAAAGTCTACAAAGGAGTAAGGAGTGAGAGCACTCATATACCAATTCAATGTGGTCAACACCAGAAGCTCCATTCTCTGGATTGCCTTAGCTTCAAATACAAACTTGGGGTCTCCCACCTAACATTCCAAAACTTTATAAATAAATAAAAAAAGAACAATTGGTTGAATTCAAGAACATCAAGCAACAAAGCCCTTCAAAATGAGTGTTGGCAACTGACCTGCAACTGTATTGTCTGTGGCACATAAGTTTCCTCCATTTTGATTGCAATTGACAAACATGCTACAGCCAGTAATTGCACTGCCCAAGCTTTATCTCTCTATTTATTTTTCCAGGTAGGGGAAGTTAGAATGTAAAGATTAGATAGCTAGTAATGTCAATTTAGAAACTCATTTGCAACTTACAGGCAATTCATACAGTGATAGGAATCTATCCAAGTAGTTCATTGACAAGCATAAGCTTAGAGGTTGAAAGGAGTGATAAGCATGGGCCTGCAAGTTGAGGATGCAAAATTAAACAAAAAAACAGAAAAAAAACACTTCAATCACAGAGAAAAAGTACAATGAATGGGAGTGAAATGCACATCTAAACAGCTTGATTCTTGAATTTGTGCAAGCCAATGAGTGGGAGTGAAATCAAAGAATCAAGAATGAAAACCAAAAGGGCAAAATCAATGGCTTAATGAAGGAAACCACCACCTTAGAAATCCAATCAAGAGCATGTTTCCTGAAACTGATGTCCAATTCCCCACTACGGAGTCTGGAGAGGTAATCCTCTTCGGGCATGTACTCTCCCTCTCTCTCCAGCATCAAATCAAAGCTCTCTTGGGGTATAACGGGTACCCGGTTGAGAATTGTGTCGGGTAAATGTGGGGTTCTAGAGATCGGGTCGGCATCATCGGACCCACCACAAGTAGCGGCATATTCAGGATCATCGAAGCACATGTCAATGCTCTCATCGCAGAGAAGCATAGAAATGTCGGCCATTGATGAAACCTCTCTAAAACAAGTGATGAGTGCAGAGAGGTTCTCATCAGGTGGAAGCATAAAACATTGATTCGCACCAAAACAAAGCCAAAAGAGGAGGGGAAAGGTGTAAAAGGAGAAAGCGAAGAAATCAGTGTTTGACAGTCAAATACACCAATTACAGTTGAAAACAGAGAGGAGCGTAAAGAGGGGAGGAGAGAAGCTTTGAACTAGGAATTTGGAGTTTTTTTTTTTTTTTTTTTTTTTGTTTTTGTTTTGTTTTTGTTTGGTAAGTTAAATATTCTGGGTGGGGTCAGGAGACTACCACCCAAGATATCCTTTTGGGACGAGGACGCGCAAAGTCCAATCGGCGAGAAGGTCATACGTGGGATATTGTGTGGAGGAGACGTGCTATCATGTTGACAGTCGAGTTGATCTACTGAAAGACGTGGTCGAATTGCATGCTTTCAAAATGGGTGATGATATCTTCACCGCTAATTTTTACTATTTCCACCGCTAATCACCGCATAGATATGCGGTGGGTTTAATGACAGTCAACGATCCCACCGCATAGGTATACGGTGGGTCACCGCAATACTTTACGGTGGGTCCAGAAGTACAAATGCCAAAAACCGTCGCCATAACGGTCCAAAACCGTCGCAATAACCCACCGCATAGGTATACGGTGAGTTTGAACCGTCGCCATACAGCCCAAAACCGTCGCCATAACAGTCCAAAACCGTCGCCATAACCCACCGCATACTATGCGGTGGGTTATGGCGACGGTTTTGGATAACTTCTACAACCCTTTCCAATTGCCAAAAACCCAACGCATTTATACCGTCGCCATAACCCACCGCATAGGTATGCGGTGGGTTCGTATACGGTCAACGGACCCACCGCATATACATGCGGTGGGTCTGGGAAAAAGTGGATTAAGACCACCGCATAGGTATGCGGTGATTAGCGGTGGAGATAGTAAAAATTAGCGGTGGAGATATCGTTTCCGTTTCAAAATGTTGGAGGAGGGACAAGATGTCGGAAATTAGCATCTCGATCTCCCACATAAATCTCCACAGTCTTTGCAAATAGTTGATCACGATCAGGCTGTCACCCTTAATCATGATGTTGGAAAGACGGAGCTCTTTCGCCTTGGTGACATCTCCTCTGAGAGCAAGAGCTTCCGCTGCTAAGCGAAAATGTGCCCACATTTGAAACCGCCACAATCGATGATTGAGCCGCGATGGTCCCTGATAATGAAACCATCAAATGTCTCACCCAAAGGCAATTTGGATCCATCAAATTTAATTTTGATTCAACGATCCATTAACTGATTTGCTCCATCTCAAATTTATTCTTCTTCTTGGCTCATTTGTTCGTAGTTTCTAGTGATATTGAGGTTCATCTACAAAGGTCAACTTAGATGTTGCCCAGTTCTGTAGTTGCTATTTGGTATAATTCTCCATATTTTGGATGGATGTTATATTTAGGTTTTCAGATATTTTTCTATTTCTACTTGTCCATAAGCACCACCATGTTGTCACTAGTATTCCTCATTGCTCAGGATTGAGTTTGTTAAATATTTCGCAAATGATGTTTTTGATCGGTGTGTTTCTAGTGTCGATGTTTCGAATCATTATTTTGATGTTCGAGTCTATTCTTTGAATCAGTTGTAATGTGTGGTTGTATTCAATAAATAGATGGATTGAGCTTTCGTCCGTCCGATCACATAATGAGCAAGTTACAGGAACATCAATGTCTTTGTTTGCTAGTCTAGTATTAGTTTGAATTCCATCTAGTGCAAGCTTCCAAATAAAGTTTATAACTTTTGGAAATGTGTCTAGGTTCAATACCAACACTAATGCACCGGAATTTGGAGTTTATGTTGATTCTTGGTAGGGTAAAAAATATTTGGGGAGGATAGTATAACCAAAGGGTGAAAAACAAAAACTAGATAAACTTCGCAAAACTACAGGCTTTACCTCTTATAACAATTGTTAAATAAACCACTATTTTTTATTAGAAACGTCGTTAAATTTTGTAACTTGTTGCGGAGAAATTCAAAGAAAAAAAATAATATGAAAACTCCATAACTTGTTGTAGACCTATTTTTTTAATAGAAAAAATTCAAATTTATTTGTATTAAATTAAAAAGATTGGGAACTCCGCAAGTAGTTGCGGAGCTCCTACAAGTTAGTTTTATATATGGCAAAATGGTCATAGATAGACCATTTTTTTGCCAAACTTGCAAAAATAGCACAATGGGGGAAAAATTTGCAAAAATAGACCTTTTTTCCATTTTTTTGCACAAATGTGCCCGTAACCTTACCCTTTGTAGCCGGTTTTGGGCGAGAAAAGAAAAAAAATAAAACAAAAAAAAATTGGGTGACTTGACAGGCCATTTAATGCCTCCCGGATATCACCACACACACACTCTCTCTCTCTCTCTCGCCATCGGGACTCCATCTCTCCATTTCCAAAACTCCAAACCGTTCGAAAGGGCGAGGAAGAAGAGACGGCCGAGAACTGTCGGAGAAGAGAAGAACGCTGGGGGGAAAGTGACAAGGTACGCCCCCTTTCTCTGTTGTCCGTTTTCTTCGAACCTGGGGTTTGGGGTGGGTGGTTGAAGGAACCTACTATGGTGGTAAGGGACTGAACGTCAAATGTGGGTTCATGGATGGGTTGTGGAGGGGTGACAACGGTGGTTGCAATTGAAGGAAGAGGAGGTCGGTTTTGGGGAATGGATAGGGCAAACCGGCGGTTAGGGTTTAGGAAGGCGGAAGAGGATGGCTATGGTGGGAGTCAAAATTGAGAATGGGGAAGATTAGGGGTTTGATTGAAGAAGAAGGATCGAGGTTTTACATGTGTTTAATTTCGAAATCTGGTGTGGTAAAGAGAAGGGGGTGACATGGGTGGGGAATCTGGGTGATAGGGGCTTAGAATCTGAAATTAGAATTGGGTGTCTGACATTGGGTGTGGAGTTCGATTGGTATTAGGTATGGTAAATGCATTTCCATTAGTTTGAAATTGAGATTTCGGGAGTTGATGTGGAATGTATGGCGTCATTGGTTTAGAAACTGTCTGACATTGGTGACATGGGTTTAGAAATTGAGTGACATGGGTTTAGAAACTGAGTGACATGGAATATCAAATTTCCGGAAAACTGATTGTTGCTCTTAAACTGCAGGAGACAAATGGTTTGGACAAAAAATGCAAAGAGTGACAAACAGCAGGAGCCCTGTTACTGTGTCCCGGAAGAAAAGCACTTCCGGGCACGGGTAAACCAAGGGTCGAGGTTGTCGATGCTTGCCAACATCGACAATTATGTCGACCCGTATGATTGGGATAAGCTGGTGGACAACCAATAATTTACAGGATCATCCAGCTGACGAATCGGTGCCAATTCTCGTCCCAATTAGTGCATTACGCACCACAATGGCATGTGGTGACCAAGAAGAGGTGGGAGACATGGTATATGATTCATGGGAAGTTGTGGCGTTTCTCGATGAAGGAGTTTGCCATTGTCACGGGGCTCCAGTGTGGCCGAGTGAAGCGTACGGTGATGGAGGAGGACAACAAAGTTGTGAAGGACTTCTTCGAAATGGACAACGTGAAGGTGGGCGAGCTTGAGTTCGCCTTGAAGAGTTGTTTGCTGAAGGAGCCGAGTGCAAGGAAGAGATTCAAGCTCGTTCTCCTCTTCATCGTGGAGGCACTGTTGTTGGGGGGGGGGGGGGGGGAAGAGGAAGCCTTTGCGGGGGTGGATTGTCAGACTCGTGGAGAATGCCGAACGGTTCCTGACATATCCATGGGGGAGGCTTGTTTACGAGACCACACACAACTCGCTCTCCGGTGCCGTTGAGCGGCGGTTGGCCGACTTGAAGCCTGATCCTAAGAGCAACGATCGCTTTGGATATGGGCTGATGGCTATCCGATGGCCTTCCAGGTAACCTTATCTACCACCCTCATGCTACTTTACTCCATTATGCGGTGTAGGTTTCTAAATGGATTGCGGTTGGCTTGCAGATTTGGCTATATGAATCCATTCCGGACTTCGGCGCCGTGTTTACGAACAAGCTGTCCCAGAAGTCGATCCCTCGGTGCACGAGGTGGTTTGCCAACGAAGACAACCTTTCCTATGGCATCATTGTCAAACGCATGGACCCGGAGGGGGAGCAAGTCATTACGGTTATTGAGAACCAATTGCTACTGCCAGAGAAGGGCGAGTTGTCAATGTTGGATGGGTGCAACCATCGGGATGAGGAGCCTGACCCCTTTTTTGACGACATTGTGCGGCCGTTGGTGCACCATTACGATGATCCTGCTGACACCCCCCCCCCCCCCCGCAAGAACCAGTGCACGAGCTAAGGAGATGGACGGTGCTAGGGATAACGTGGTGAAGACACTCGAGAAGATGATGGATACCTTGGAGAAGATGGATGCGAAGGTACTTCATTCTTTCACATTATTTTCTGCATAATCTTAATAAGTTCAGTGACTAGGGTAAATAGACTAATGACATGAGACATACAGTAGGTGACACGGGAAATAAATACATTTTGAATAACTAATGGTGGTTTTGTGACCTGGTTTGTTGAACTTAGTATGTAGGATTTATTGTAACATACAGTGTTAGAGGATACGGTCCATGAACTACGGGATGGTAAATGGATGGGAAGAGGCAAGGAAGAAAGAGTAAGAGATAGTGAAAACAAGGTTGGCAATGTTGAGAAAGAGAAAGATAGATCTGGACACGGACTTTTGGGTGAGATGTACGCGGAGGACATCGTTGGTGAGAAAGTTGGAAAAAGTGATGTTGAGGACAAAGTATCTGGGGCACGAAAGGAGAAGGAAGAGGTAAGTTTATTTTTGGATGACATGTTGTGCTCTGTTTTGTGACACGGGATTCAGGGGGTTCACTTGCAAGAATGTTTTTGTTTTCCACGTTCAGGTGCATGACATTACCCAGACTGAAACAGAAGATGGTGGGAAGGCTGATAAAGAACAAGTTGCTAAGGTCAGGTCCAGTGGCATGCGTCACTTCATAGAAAGAAGCTAGTCATATTGGAACACATTTAAGTTGTAGATCGGTTTTGCAGGTTGTTGATGTTGATGTTGATGTACCAAAGGGGACTGGTACTGAGCTCCTGAAAGAGCCGAGCCAACAAGAAGGTGATAAGGTAAGGTGTTGTGTTATGTTGATGTGGAAGTTGACAATGTCGTTATGAATTGATGATGACATGGATTATTATGTAGAGTGACATGGCGTTTTATGTTGTGCGACAAGATATATGCGCATTAACTGAAAGGGTTGAATTTTTTGGTTTGGCTGAACATGTCCAAGGGGTTACAAAGAGTTCAAAAGCAGTCGGTGGGGAGTCTGAACAACCAGACGGGGATAAGGTATGCAACTCTGACATTGAAATTGACTTCTGAACTTTTAATCACTTGATGCTACTTTATTGAAAACACTTCTTGGACCCCTTTTTGTTTTCCAGGTGGAACCTGGTGATGTTTTACCAAAGGGGACTCGTACTGAAGATGTGGAGAAGCCCCGTGAAGTTGCTAAGGTACGCTCCCTGTGGCCCGTGCCATTCATCCTATTTGTTTTCAATTGTGGCATGGGGATGTTATCTAGGTGACAGGGGTTGTTATGTTCGGTGACATGGGAAATTTTTTTGGGAATTCAAAGGTTGTTCGTCGGCCAGATATTTGAGAGAAAGGTGTCCAAGAAGACGAATATGGAAGAAACAGTGGATGTGGGCCCACCGGCGAAGAAACCGTGGGCCTCTAAGGGAAGGACGTCGTCATTCCCGCTAACGCCGTTGCCATGGGACTAGTTTCTGCGGCCGACTACGAGGCCCTATAGGGGTGGCTCATAAGGTAACCCATCGTCTCATTTCAGTCTTCATTATACGTCAAAGTTACCCATTGATTAATTCCACTCCATTGTACGGTCCAGTGCGGACGCTGAGAACCGGTCAACGGGCTGCGGCAGGGACCTGTCGAAGGAGTTCTTTACCTCCCTTCAGACGCCCCGCAATTGGATCCACTCAGAGGTACGAAGCTGGTATATTGTAGTTTTCGCATTTGATTATGATTCGCCTTGCATACGCATTTGGG